>OY804581.1:29201344-29649659 GCA_963680875.1 Bathymodiolus brooksi | reverse complement strand
CAACGAGGTGTGGCACAGCAGTCACATGACTTCGGATATTTTGATGGTCAATATTTGAATATTTCTTTCTCAGCAACATCCTAAGGGTTTTGAAATGTTTTTGTAATACATGTATTCATTAAGGAGGGGGGTCCCTATTAATGCTCTACGGAAGCAAACATGGAGGTGTGGAAATATATTTTGTTATATATCTGGAAAAAATAAGAAACAAAGTCATACCGAAATTTTTTTGGGGTAAGAAAGTCGTGCGCACAAGTTAATACCGGGGAAGTTTATTGAGGCGGTTATGGTATTTAACGCCACTTCCAACAATATTTCAGTTATATCGTGGTGGTCAGTTTTACTGGTGGAGAAAACCACTGACCTGCCGCAAGTCACTGACAAACTTTATCACATAATGCTTGAGCGGGATTCGAACGTTAGTGATGATAGACACTGGTTGCATGGGTAGTTATATATCCAACTACCATACGATCACGGCGATCCCAATACTAGTTTTGGTGAAGATCAGAAGTTTAAAATGCCCATCAGCCACGGTCAAAGTTTACATTGTAGCTTTATCACGGCTGGTAATCGGCACAAGCAGAACAGTTGGTTCTGCAAAGAAATTCGTGAGGATAACTTCCGGTTTTGGAGGAGGAGAGTACACGAATACGCTTCGCAAGGTATGTACATGTCAAAAATTGAAATTTTCTTTTTTACTGCTCGAATATTGCAAAATCAGAGAATGCTATGCTGTGGCGAATGCTTTCACGATTAGAAACATGTATAGTTTATTCTTGTATATGAAGTGTAACTCTCGCAAAATCAATCGTCCCACGAAAAACATGACGAAAATTGTGACACTCTTACATTTCTAAGTTGTTCTTGACAAAGATGCAAGTTAAATTTTCAATATTTTTTCATCATGGGAGTCTAAATGTAATCGGGGATAAATTCCGATTCGTCAGAAGTAAAATGAAGTCTAGATAAATCTACAAACTGTCAATTTTCTCGTTTTCCTGCTTGAGGAGATCGGTTCTGATAGAGCACATTGCGAATGCATGAGGAGATTTGCTAGTTTTGGTAGGACATGTAATTCACTGTATAATCACAAATTTTGCATGTCTGTCTGGTAATAAATTCACGAACTGATGCCCTTCTTCCCGTCGGGTTTTTAAAAGTATAAAAGTAATATTTCATTGTTCATGGGCTGTCCACCTAGAAAGAAACATTTCATTTAAGGAATCAATTCATAATTGTAACTGCGGTTTCCCATGATTTAACTTGTCATTATTGATCATTTGTTGTTTGTGACAACTTCCATTGTGCATAGGATACACAAGATTAACTTCCCTTACATTGGAAAAAATTGAAAATGCACTAAGATAATTTTATAATCAAGAATATTTAAACTTAATGTGAATCATATCTTTATAATTTCTAATACAAATGATACACTCTAAATTAAATATCATACAGTTGAGAATAATATTAATTTGTGGTAAAGGAGTGGGTATGATAAGGGTAGATTTTGGCCCAATCTCAGAAACTGTTTATATAGATATAATATTAAACACAATCATTGAAAGGTAAGAATTTTTTTTTTTTGATGATTTCACTTTGTCCTTTGTTGTTTAGCAACGTAAATGGAGGAGGGTCCAAATAATCATTGGAAATTCAAATATGGTGGTTTTATTTTACATATCTTGCATAGTCTTTTCGACAAAATGTTATGTTCTGTGTATGTACACTCTAAAAATAATATTCCAATTCTCTCTGGTAGCATATAGTATTTTTGTGTAGTTTTGTCACCCTAGCAACGGTTTTGTAAACATTAAATTAGCCTATATTATTGCAATTAATGGTTGAATTTTGACAACTACGATCTTTTGACTTGATATTTGATTAAGCAGTACATTTTTGTCAAGCTATACATACTACAACTGTCATTTCATATTTCAAAAATACATTTTGATATTTGTATTCATAGTTATGCCCCGTCCATAGCAACAGGTTTCCCTATGCACAGTATTTTCCTGTAGATCTTCATGGACCTTTTATTTAATCAAGAAAAAAATTCTACAACAGCACCTTAGCAGATCTAGAGACATCTTATCATTTACTAACCAGTATATATTATAAGAATTCCTTAAACCTTACAATGTCCCTAGTAACCAAATATTATCCCTAGCAACCGCAGAAACTCGTCAATGCTGAGCTCTGTAAATTGCTTTTTTTAAATCTTTTTATAACCGAATGTTGATCTTTTTATTTTTTAAATCATGAGAGGAAATTATTCTCAGTAATTAGAATGTCAAAGGAACCAAGTCAACTGCATAACATGGTAAAGCAGCGCTACAGCGGCAAGAGAGGATGTAATCCATGTTGAATAATTAAGAAATAAATCATGGAAGCCAGAATGTGTTGGAAGTTTTAACATGGATTGGCGGATATTATACGTTATTAGTCTCGAGATGTTATATATCCCTTTAAAACGGGATATATAACATCTAGAGACTGATAACATTTTTATCTGAATGTTCCAACATCAATAAGTATGTCCTTATTATAGGAAAAACATAAATACGTGTATCTTTGGACAAAGATCACAGAGAGCGATTATTGATTTTCTGTCATCTTGTGAAATGTGTGTCGTCTGCTGTGCACAATATAAATGGACAGCACATAGGTGAGAGCGATTATTGATTTTCTGTCACCGCACGGCTTTCCTGAAGTTTTAAAAGTATCCTTTTAGCCAATCAAAATTCTACTTGCAACGAGCACATCAGAGAATAGTATTTTATCCCGAGCCAGAAGCGAGGGATACAATTTAGTAATATCCGCCAATCCATGTCAAAACTCAAAACACATTCTGGCTTCCATGATTTATTTCGATTCTGATATGTCTAAGAGTACAACTACGGTGGTATACTTTGATTGGAAGACGGTAATTTATATTTACGGTATCTTCAAACTTTTTTTGTTGAGAAAAGTAAAACGTGATAGATTATATAAATAGAATGCTTGGTAATACTGTATTATCGGTCATGGCCCATTAAAGTAAAATCATACCACTAAAATTCCAAGTAATACTACACATTTAGCACTGACTCATAAACGATAGACTATATCAATGACATTCTTAGTAAGGATAACAAAAGGACCATTGTAAACAAAACACCGAATATGTAGATCAAACCTGACATCCGTGTACTATGTTAAAACATGCACGTTATATCGTTATATGTACTGTATTAGATGAATTATGAATTATCAAATATATTGTTTGTTTTTCCATACTTTATTGAAATAAGTAAGAATAAAATATTAATCTCACGATGTTGTTATCGGCAGTCATGTGTGCTAAACAATTACGCAACCGCAACGTTAATATTAAGTTTTATTAATTAACTTTGATTTATTAGCCTTTATATGATCAAATCTGTCAATACAATATAAAAACTTCCATTGTGCCAATACGGCAAAAACCAGTCCAATACGGATATTGACACATTATGCTGCCGTAATGACTATAAATCATTATTGCCCCCGTTTTGGACACACTATTTGTCAACAGTGAACACTGTGTAGTGCTGCATGTACGGCGTAATCGTACAGAAAACACCGGTGAATTCCGATTTTGAGGACCACATTGTGTTTGAGTGTTTGACTATTTCCAGGACAACTTGCGCATGCAAAATGGGTTCAATATATTCGTGGATGATCAGTGTTCCGCTGGATATATTTTTACAAAACGTTATCAGTTGTGCGTTTTATGTAACATCATTCGGTAGAATTAAACAGATACATCATGATAGTTCCTGAAAACGACAAACAAAAGGTATTATTTATTTAGCCAGTGTTCTAAATAATATTCGGTGTAATTAAACAGATATATCATGTTTGATAGGGGTATTTGCGAAAAATACCAGTCTTGAGACTAAATTTCCCTCGCCATTCGGCTCGGGAAATTTTTCGTCTCTCGACTGGTATTTTTCGCAAATACACTCCCAAACATGATATATCTGTATACAATTATAAGATTCATGTTTTGTCCAAGTTTCACTGAAGACATCATAAAGCCTCTATATTTGATTAATTTAAGATAAATTTATGTTTTTTCTTTTAGCAAATTGCAAGTCGCTGCATCAGTGGTTTAATGGTTAGCATGCCTGCCCCGAGTGTGATAGATCGTGGGTTCAAGCCCCCATCGGGTCATACCAAAGACTATAAAATTGGTATGCAGCAATAACGAGAAAGAGCAAAGACTGGTTGGCCTGGAATCAGGATTTGAAATTGAAAGTTGAACACGCTCTTGACAAGGGCCATTGTTAACCTTAAAGGAGTAGGTATGATAAGAGCAGAAATTGGCCTAAAAAATTGACAAATTATAAATGAAACGTATAGCTTTCGTTGTTTCTTGATTTTATAAGACCTTTACCCCAACTACTGTTTTGGAAACAATTTTCCATATTTGCGATGACGTCACACTAGTCAATGAAAAGTCTATCGTTTCGTGAAAATATATGAAATCTAACAAGAAATGTGTATTTAATGTCAATTTTCAATATAGCCACAAGCAGGTACCACCGGCATATTTTAGTATGATGTTTAATATACATAAACACATATCTCATTTAATTTTTGTGTTGGTACCCGATTGTGGAGAGTATGAAATCTGCAATCAAAAAATAATTTTAAGGTCGATTTCTGTCGTGTGCTTAGCAGAGATGCAACACATACCAATTCTATACAACTTTTAATTACAAAAATAATTTTAGACATTGTGTCTTTTTATTTTAATATATTATATATTTGTGACATGGTCCTAGTATCATATATAGGAGTATGATATTGTAGTCGACAGGGTCATGCTTATCCTTTTTCAAAAACAAACATTTTTTTTTGGACATGGTGTCTTTTTATTTTAATATATTTTATTTATTGCGACATAGTCCTAGTATCATATAGGAATATGATATTGTAGTCGACAGGCTCACGTTTATCATTTTCAAAGCAATATAATTTAGACACGGTGTCGCATGGTCCTAGTAACATATTTATGATATTGTAGTTGACATGGCGAGATATTGAAGTATGCATTGAAAATTATATTCCAGCTCTAGAAAAAATGAGCGTGACAAATGTACTATAATACTACACAATACAGGCGTATTGCATCTGGTTCCGTTAATAAATCACCTAGCATCTAACCTCACTGCTAAAACAGGAGAAACAAATTTTTCTGTACCAAAAATACAATAAGGACTGCTCCCTTTAACATATATTCTATCACATTCAGCAAATTCTAAAACATCTGTCACATAGTTCTGATACTGCATGTGTTTCTTAAAAATGAAAGGCCAGTAAGGAGCTGAAACCCATCTAGGGATAATCAAAGTACCTATCGCTTTACTATAAACTAGGTGCCCAATAGCTCGAACAACAGAATATATTGGGGGTACTAGGAAATTGTTTTCTCCTGACCAGTTTTGTGTAAACGCATCGACTGCTTCAGAGCTTGGATTCCAAAATAAGGAATTAAATCTACTAATCTTCTTGTTAACAACGCTAGCAAATCTATCTACAGAGTGAGGCCCCCATAGATCGTCTATGAACTCAAAAAAGGTATCTGTGATTCCCCAGTCCTCATGATCTATCATTTTACTAATATAGTCTGCTTTAGTATTCTCCTTTCGAGGAATCCATTGAATATCTATAGATATTGAGTGTTTTGTACAAATCGAAAAAATAGAATAAGCCAGACTTTGTAAGGGTTCCTTCATGCTACCAGCTTGAACAATACGCAAGCAGTTTTGATTGTCTGTATACCACTTCAATGACTTACCCGAGAACTGTAGCTTGAAAGACGATAAGGCCTGTTCGATTGCCCTCATCTCTCTCCAAGTAGAGCTTTGAATACTCTCAAAATCATTAAACATTTTGTGAAAAACTTTGCTTTCTATCTCAACTGAGTACGCTCCACAAGCTATATTGCTCGCATCAGAATACATAACTACTGATGAGGGACAATAAGACACTAATTTTTTACAATTAACATTCTTAACGTTATCTCTCCAGAAATAAAGTTCTCTCAAAATTTAAGAAGGATAAACTAAAATTAATTGTTTATCCCAACAAGACCTTGTTTCAATTGACATATAACAATGCCGTGTCATCAATCTAGTGAGATTCCCTACTACAGGTGACAATGAAATGACCTTGCCCGTTACCTGAGCCAATTCTCGAGCGGTAAACACTGGGAACAAATCAATTATGTGTATGATCGAGCATAAAAGATCAGAGATGCGCCTATCTGGTATTGAAAGAGAAAATAGTTGGCTGTCCCATAGAATACCTAACCATTCAAGATTTTGAGTTGGAACAAAAATCGACTTCTCTTCATTTATCAAAAATCCGGCATCTACCAAAGATTGCTTAGCAAAAAAAGAATCTTTTTGACATTCCTCAAAACTATCTGACATACCAAAACCGTCATCCAAATATAAAACTATTTTGATATTTGACCATTTCACGTAAACATTTAGTAAATAAATAAGGACTTGACGAAAGGCCAAAAACTAGAACTGTGAAACAAAAATATTTCCCATTCCAAGAAAAGCCTAGATATGTCTGTTGTTGTGGGCAGATGTCGAAATGATGATAACCCGACCTGAGATCGAACTTATATAGGTAAGAATCTTCTTTAAAAAATTGAACTGCAAATTTCCAATCTTAATAAACAAATTTATTCAAGACACTCAAATCTAAAATAAACCTTTTCTTATCCGATTTATTTGTAGCTACAGATAGTGGGTTTACCACATAAGGAATAAAGGGGACTTTATGTACACAGCCAGAATCTACTAGTTCTGAAACGGCTTGATCGACAAATTTCGAGTTCTCTAAGGCAGACTTGTTATTTTTGAAAAACATACTAACAGGTGGATTAACAAACGGAATGACATAACCATTTCTAATGGTGTCTAAAACAAAATCGCTAGCTCCAATATTCATCCAAAATTCTATGTGTTTAGCCAATCTACCCTTTACACCTTTAAAATCTTTACTGCAAGAAATATCTAACTTTTCTAAAAAATGAACTTGGGACAGAAAATTTTCAAATTCATAGCTACTGCTAAATTCATAGCTGTCTGAACAGACTAAATAATCAAAGTACTTATCATTTACACATGTCGCCTCACTGTTTTGCTGCAGAACTGGTTTGCTGATTACTGCTGTTGGTTGAAGTCTTGAAGTTGTTGTTGAGTGGACAGTTGGCCTTCCAGTGTCCGGGTTGCTTGCAGATGTAGCAGACGTCCCACATGCACGGCTCACGCCGTGCGGCGCTGTTCCGAAAGGGCGGCGGTGGATAACGGAGAGAGTTGTAAGCAGGATTAGGAGCAGTATGAACTGCTGGAGCGACTGGTGTCCTGACTGGAATTTGAGGGTACGGCTGCGTACGGACTTTCCTATCCTTAATTGAACGTAGGGCCCTATTTTCGGCCTGTCTGATGCGTTTTTCGTCTTCCTCATTGTCGGCATACACTGAACTTTCGTACTCTCGTACAGTTGCCCAGCCCCCAGCGGAATTGTCTGCAATACGAATTAATTTATTGCGCTCTCTTAATTTGGTAATTAAATCAATTGCGACGTAAGCGGACTTGTCAGTAGAAGGAATTAGCTTATGTAGCTTGTGAAGACCGTCCAAAATCTCCTCGTTGAATCTAAACTGGATACGGTTAACCTCGGATTTAAATTTAATATTGGATTCTTCTCGGAACTTTTTAGTTAGCGTGTCTTGTTCAGATAAAATGTCTGATTTAAAGTCTACAAACTTATGGTCTAAATAAGTTTTGAATAGTTGGAACGTGTCAAATAAATCTTGACGTTGTCCTGGACTATCTGAAGGATTGCGTTCAGACTGAGAATTTGTGTGCGCTGGGCGCGAAGGGGGCTGAGACTCACTGTTAGTATTGGAGGTGTGTGCAACTTCAGGATGTTGTTGTCGATCCAACTCCAGTTCTTGGTCATCCAGTTCTAGTAACGGCTCTGCCATAGTTTGGAGAACGAACCTTGCTGCAGAACGATCGAGCTTCGAATAACTTACTTACGTTACTACATTTATAACGAAACCTTTTCGCGCTTTCAAAAATCGTGCTATTAGCATATTATTATACATAAGAATTAAATACCCGCATTGCGGCATTTAAATGACCAATAGAAATATACGTATCGAACTATAACCTTTATTTTTATCCAATCAACATACTATATGTTTGATATACAAACACGTGCCCTACTGTTAGTAAATATAAACACGTGTTCAATCAGCATTGATAAATACATTTATACATGTACATTCAAAAGCAGAAAAAGGAGAAACTATAAAGTTCAGAAAAAAAACACGTTAGAAAGGGTAATATATAAGACTGCCTAAATGTTGCATTATTGTGACCAGAGATTGTTGTGTGGTTACTGTGATGTGCTCGTCATATGGATATTGACTTTCGTAATGACTGGAGTGCAAATCTCACCGACACTAAAAGTTAATTGATGATGACAATGAAGTGAAGCTTCTACTGAAGAATATAATGCACCTATGACATTGGATTTTTTCGATAAGCATTATTATTTTTGATTACCATTATCACAAAGAAGTACAAGTATGTACCCTTGTCCATCGATCTGCACGTCCATACGACCATGCACCCTAGGTTTTGGTTAACTTATGGATATACGTCAAGATCTTGAATATAATAAATGGTATAGTCACGATAGTACATTAATGATATTTTGTATTGGATAATGCCTGATTTTGTCCTTGATATGTCATTGTTGCCTCCGTATTACCCTTAAGCACCGTTGCTAATTATATAGGAATAGGTTCAATTGTCATTTACTAGATAGGTATGATTAAGCAATGGATTTTGATAAAAAGCACAACCGTATTTACTAATGGTTAGGTCACTGTTAACTGAGAGTTCGAATAAAATGTTGTGCCTTTAAGACTAGACATCAGCTACTAGATATAGCTTAGCAATCATATGCGGGCATTATATGATTCCCCGATAGTATATTTCTTTTGGCCATTGTGTTGTCTGTTTTCCCTCACTATAAGATGTTGTATCTCGGGCATTATTAATTTAAAGGAAAAAAAATATCTGAACCTCTAGCCATACAGTGATTTCATAGGTTTTCATGATTTATTTTATTATTATAGTATTCTAGTTTTTTTTAAGGTATGCAGGTAAAATATAATTAAGAAGATTTGACATCTCAAGGTCTACGTTAATTTGTCATTTTTTCTTTTCTGTTTGATGTTTACGTGTTACCTCGTTCGGACGAACTTACGCACGCGACGTACGTGACCGTCCAAACGATGTTTCCGTGCCATAACGTTCGAAGCCTCAACCAATTGATTTGATATATGGATATGTTGTTTATAACAACAAATGACAGATCAACTAGATTATGGGGTAAATTGGGTGAAGGGTTTTTCAGTTAGAAGGGCATCCATGGACACATTTTAAATTTTGTATTCTAACATAACCTCCTTCTTTCGCTTTGTTAACAAACGAGCTAGTTATTCATTCAGTATAATATCATTAGCACATGCGCCGGTGAATGTGACTGACTTTTCCATTGGCAGCATAAATTGTAACCCGAATAATGCCGATAGAGGGCGCAATATTATTCGAGTTACATAAATTGTGTGCGACATTTTCCGCAAGCGTAAATATAAATTATCGTCTTCCAATCAAAGTATACTACCGTATTTGTACTCTTAGACATATCAGAATCGAAATAAATCATGGAAGCCAGAATGTGTTTTGAGTTTTAACATGGATTGGCGGATATTAGTAAATTTTATTCCTCGCTTCTGGCTCGGGATAAAATACTAATATCCGCCAATCCATGTTAAAACTCCCAACACATTCTAACTTGAATAATACTGCGCCCTCTATCGGCACTTTCGCTGGATGAGGGCTTGAACGCTCTTAGTGGTAAAACATGATCCGTCAGGCTGCTGGCTGGTACAGCCGACCAATCAAATGTCAGATATTAGCGCGTATGCGCATTAGTGACTTCCTTTACTTCCGTTTGTAAATATTGACAAAACAAACACGGAGAATGCAGCGACTAGCGGGAGAGTAATATAACGACTGGATTATTCGGGTTAAACACATTCTGGCTTCCATGATTTATTTCTTAACTTAAACATATTTTACTAATTAATAAATATAGTACAATATGATAAATTTCAATATGATACACTACAAATAATTAAAGGGATTCGAAAACAAGTCTAGAAAAACTTATATCAATTCGTTTCCCTGGTATATCTCTTTACAATAACCAAGCTGGTCTCGAAGTTTATACAATATCAAATTTTAAATCATAAAGAACAATGTTATTCTGAATAGATATAAATGTGAAATTTTTCAATAAGATGGAAGAACTAAGTGGTGAAATAAAAGTGCACAAGAGAAAAAAAGAAACAATGAAAGAGAGAAAAAAAAGACAAAAAAGACCTTAAGGAGTGAATCGCTTACTACAGATAACAAATTTTTGAACTGCTAAGAATAATTCGACGTTTTGATTGGGTGCAAGTTTATTTCTTAATTATTCAACATGGATTATATCCTCTCCTGCCGCTGTAGCGCTGCTTTACCATGGTATGCAGTTGACTTGGTTCCTTTGACATTCTAATTACTGAGAATAATTTCCTCTCATGATTTAAAAAATAAAAAGATCAACATTCGGTTATATAAAAAAAAGAGCATTTTACAGAGCTCAGCATTGACGAGTTTCTGTGGTCGCTAGGGATAATATTTGGTTACTAGGGACATTGTAAGGTTTAAGGAATTCTTATAATATATACAGGTTAGTAAATGATAAGATGTCTCTAGATCTGCTAAGGTGCTGTTGTAGAATTTTTTTTCTTGATTAAATAAAAGGTCCATGAGATCTACAGGAAAATACTGTGCATAGGGAAGCATGTTGCTATGGCCGGGGGATAACTATGAATTTTTGTATTTTTGAAATATGAAATGACATTTGTAGTGTGTATAGCTTAACAAAAATGTACGGCTTAGTCAAATATCAAGTCGAAAGATCGTAGATGTCAAAATTCAACCATTAATTGCAATAATATAGGCTAATTTAATGTTTACAAAACCGTTGCTAGGGTGACAAAACTACACAAAAATACTATATGCTACCATAGAGAATTGGAATGTTATTTTTAGAGTGTACATACACAGAATATAACATTTTGTCGATAATTCCACCTTATATCAGAATGCTGTCTTCTGATTGGTTGATGAAAGGGGTATTTTTTTTTACCAATTCTTCGTTTTTTCAGCTTTTCCATCATTGCCGGGATATTTGCCTAATAATATCCCGGTACTATAGGAAAATATCCCGCTCGAGACGAAATCCCTTCTTTAAATAGTTTATGACGTCACGGATGTTATTCGAATTACTCGGGTTTCTTCTTTCAACCAACGCTAAAGTAAAGAAAATGACGACAGTGTCAGCCGTTATGTTTGAAATCGTTGAAATGTATATATTTCAAATTCATTTGCATTAATTTTTTTTAGTGTGGTGTATGTTAAAGCAAAACCGTGATTTATTTCATTTTTGAATTTGTTCCAGAATTTATACACTAGTCACTTCTTTGAAAAGATTTTTCCTGTTTTCGTAGATTGATTTTAAGTCTCAGTTGAAAATCAAATGATCGAGGTGGTCTGAAGTTCTGAACCTGCTTGCACGCCACTGTTTTACTTGCTGTTAAATATTCGGCGGAATTAAACAAATATATCCTGTTAGTGAGGGTTATTTGCGAAAAATACCGGTTTCGAGGACAGTCAAATGTCCCTCGCCGTTAAAGCCGCTCGGGATATTTGCCTCTCCTCTCAACCGGTATTTTTCGCAAATAACCCTCACTAACAGGATATATTTGTATAAAAGACTATGCAAGATATGTAAAATAAAACCACCATATTTGAATTTCCAATGATTAATTGGACCCTCCTCCATTTACGTTGCTAAGCAACAAAGGACAAAGTGAAATCATCCAAAAAAATATTTGTCTTACCTTTCAATGATTGTGTTTAATATTATATCTATATAAACATTTTCTGAGATTGAGCCAAAATCTACCCTTATCATACCCACTCCTTTGATATGAGATCAAAAAAATATATATATATATATATATATATATTAGGGTTTTATTTTTGGTAATACACAATGTATTCCCATAATTTCAACAGAATACTGAAAGAAAGTCTTCACTTATATGTGATAAGCTACAACAAAAAATTAGACAAATAGCATATCAAATAAAATGTTATTTATTCTGCAAGAATTTTCACTATTGCACATGACATTTGAAGTGGGGTGAAATGACCTTTTCCTGGACACCAGGACCAACCATGCCATTCATTCTAAGGAATTTCAGGATTTTCAAATCAAAGTTCAGGAATTTGGGATTCAAATATATTGTAAATCAGGAAATAACATTTATTACATCATGAATTCTGAATATTTTTTTTATTGAGATTGATATTCTGATGAAAGTAAAATAGTAAATTGATTTAGCTTCCATGTTATTTATCTCATCCCTGTAAAACTTTTAGGGTACTTGTCAGCAAGCAATTTTTACATGGACTAACACAATTTCAAACTAAAGAAGATCTTGACAATTTTTACACAAACATTCATTTGAAAACTTTGTGTATTAATGTGAAATTGATTAGATGGCAATAATTGTTACTTGGTGAGAACTACCGGTTACCCACCGAAAAGCATCCATTATTCTAAAAATAACTGAAGATCCCATATCCCTACAATAAAACAAGTGCAAATAACTCATATTTCTAAAACTCTTCAACAAAAAAATCGAAACAAGAATCACATGCTTAGAGGAGCCATGCTTTAGAACCAATGAACAGACTTTAACCAGATTTGGCAGTACTTTTCCCAACGAGGTGTGGCACAGCAGTCACATGACTTCGGATATTTTGATGGTCAATATTTGAATATTTCTTTCTCAGCAACATCCTAAGGGTTTTGAAATGTTTTTGTAATACATGTATTCATTAAGGAGGGGGTCCCTATTAATGCTCTACGGAAGCAAACATGGAGGTGTGGAAATATATTTTGTTATATATCTGGAAAAAATAAGAAACAAAGTCATACCGAAATTTTTTTGGGGTAAGAAAGTCGTGCGCACAAGTTAATACCGGGGAAGTTTATTGAGGCGGTTATGGTATTTAACGCCACTTCCAACAATATTTCAGTTATATCGTGGTGGTCAGTTTTACTGGTGGAGAAAACCACTGACCTGCCGCAAGTCACTGACAAACTTTATCACATAATGCTTGAGCGGGATTCGAACGTTAGTGATGATAGACACTGGTTGCATGGGTAGTTATATATCCAACTACCATACGATCACGGCGATCCCAATACTAGTTTTGGTGAAGATCAGAAGTTTAAAATGCCCATCAGCCACGGTCAAAGTTTACATTGTAGCTTTATCACGGCTGGTAATCGGCACAAGCAGAACAGTTGGTTCTGCAAAGAAATTCGTGAGGATAACTTCCGGTTTTGGAGGAGGAGAGTACACGAATACGCTTCGCAAGGTATGTACATGTCAAAAATTGAAATTTTCTTTTTTACTGCTCGAATATTGCAAAATCAGAGAATGCTATGCTGTGGCGAATGCTTTCACGATTAGAAACATGTATAGTTTATTCTTGTATATGAAGTGTAACTCTCGCAAAATCAATCGTCCCACGAAAAACATGACGAAAATTGTGACACTCTTACATTTCTAAGTTGTTCTTGACAAAGATGCAAGTTAAATTTTCAATATTTTTTCATCATGGGAGTCTAAATGTAATCGGGGATAAATTCCGATTCGTCAGAAGTAAAATGAAGTCTAGATAAATCTACAAACTGTCAATTTTCTCGTTTTCCTGCTTGAGGAGATCGGTTCTGATAGAGCACATTGCGAATGCATGAGGAGATTTGCTAGTTTTGGTAGGACATGTAATTCACTGTATAATCACAAATTTTGCATGTCTGTCTGGTAATAAATTCACGAACTGATGCCCTTCTTCCCGTCGGGTTTTTAAAAGTATAAAAGTAATATTTCATTGTTCATGGGCTGTCCACCTAGAAAGAAACATTTCATTTAAGGAATCAATTCATAATTGTAACTGCGGTTTCCCATGATTTAACTTGTCATTATTGATCATTTGTTGTTTGTGACAACTTCCATTGTGCATAGGATACACAAGATTAACTTCCCTTACATTGGAAAAAATTGAAAATGCACTAAGATAATTTTATAATCAAGAATATTTAAACTTAATGTGAATCATATCTTTATAATTTCTAATACAAATGATACACTCTAAATTAAATATCATACAGTTGAGAATAATATTAATTTGTGGTAAAGGAGTGGGTATGATAAGGGTAGATTTTGGCCCAATCTCAGAAACTGTTTATATAGATATAATATTAAACACAATCATTGAAAGGTAAGAATTTTTTTTTTTTGATGATTTCACTTTGTCCTTTGTTGTTTAGCAACGTAAATGGAGGAGGGTCCAAATAATCATTGGAAATTCAAATATGGTGGTTTTATTTTACATATCTTGCATAGTCTTTTCGACAAAATGTTATGTTCTGTGTATGTACACTCTAAAAATAATATTCCAATTCTCTCTGGTAGCATATAGTATTTTTGTGTAGTTTTGTCACCCTAGCAACGGTTTTGTAAACATTAAATTAGCCTATATTATTGCAATTAATGGTTGAATTTTGACAACTACGATCTTTTGACTTGATATTTGATTAAGCAGTACATTTTTGTCAAGCTATACATACTACAACTGTCATTTCATATTTCAAAAATACATTTTGATATTTGTATTCATAGTTATGCCCCGTCCATAGCAACAGGTTTCCCTATGCACAGTATTTTCCTGTAGATCTTCATGGACCTTTTATTTAATCAAGAAAAAAATTCTACAACAGCACCTTAGCAGATCTAGAGACATCTTATCATTTACTAACCAGTATATATTATAAGAATTCCTTAAACCTTACAATGTCCCTAGTAACCAAATATTATCCCTAGCAACCGCAGAAACTCGTCAATGCTGAGCTCTGTAAATTGCTTTTTTTAAATCTTTTTATAACCGAATGTTGATCTTTTTATTTTTTAAATCATGAGAGGAAATTATTCTCAGTAATTAGAATGTCAAAGGAACCAAGTCAACTGCATAACATGGTAAAGCAGCGCTACAGCGGCAAGAGAGGATGTAATCCATGTTGAATAATTAAGAAATAAATCATGGAAGCCAGAATGTGTTGGAAGTTTTAACATGGATTGGCGGATATTATACGTTATTAGTCTCGAGATGTTATATATCCCTTTAAAACGGGATATATAACATCTAGAGACTGATAACATTTTTATCTGAATGTTCCAACATCAATAAGTATGTCCTTATTATAGGAAAAACATAAATACGTGTATCTTTGGACAAAGATCACAGAGAGCGATTATTGATTTTCTGTCATCTTGTGAAATGTGTGTCGTCTGCTGTGCACAATATAAATGGACAGCACATAGGTGAGAGCGATTATTGATTTTCTGTCACCGCACGGCTTTCCTGAAGTTTTAAAAGTATCCTTTTAGCCAATCAAAATTCTACTTGCAACGAGCACATCAGAGAATAGTATTTTATCCCGAGCCAGAAGCGAGGGATACAATTTAGTAATATCCGCCAATCCATGTCAAAACTCAAAACACATTCTGGCTTCCATGATTTATTTCGATTCTGATATGTCTAAGAGTACAACTACGGTGGTATACTTTGATTGGAAGACGGTAATTTATATTTACGGTATCTTCAAACTTTTTTTGTTGAGAAAAGTAAAACGTGATAGATTATATAAATAGAATGCTTGGTAATACTGTATTATCGGTCATGGCCCATTAAAGTAAAATCATACCACTAAAATTCCAAGTAATACTACACATTTAGCACTGACTCATAAACGATAGACTATATCAATGACATTCTTAGTAAGGATAACAAAAGGACCATTGTAAACAAAACACCGAATATGTAGATCAAACCTGACATCCGTGTACTATGTTAAAACATGCACGTTATATCGTTATATGTACTGTATTAGATGAATTATGAATTATCAAATATATTGTTTGTTTTTCCATACTTTATTGAAATAAGTAAGAATAAAATATTAATCTCACGATGTTGTTATCGGCAGTCATGTGTGCTAAACAATTACGCAACCGCAACGTTAATATTAAGTTTTATTAATTAACTTTGATTTATTAGCCTTTATATGATCAAATCTGTCAATACAATATAAAAACTTCCATTGTGCCAATACGGCAAAAACCAGTCCAATACGGATATTGACACATTATGCTGCCGTAATGACTATAAATCATTATTGCCCCCGTTTTGGACACACTATTTGTCAACAGTGAACACTGTGTAGTGCTGCATGTACGGCGTAATCGTACAGAAAACACCGGTGAATTCCGATTTTGAGGACCACATTGTGTTTGAGTGTTTGACTATTTCCAGGACAACTTGCGCATGCAAAATGGGTTCAATATATTCGTGGATGATCAGTGTTCCGCTGGATATATTTTTACAAAACGTTATCAGTTGTGCGTTTTATGTAACATCATTCGGTAGAATTAAACAGATACATCATGATAGTTCCTGAAAACGACAAACAAAAGGTATTATTTATTTAGCCAGTGTTCTAAATAATATTCGGTGTAATTAAACAGATATATCATGTTTGATAGGGGTATTTGCGAAAAATACCAGTCTTGAGACTAAATTTCCCTCGCCATTCGGCTCGGGAAATTTTTCGTCTCTCGACTGGTATTTTTCGCAAATACACTCCCAAACATGATATATCTGTATACAATTATAAGATTCATGTTTTGTCCAAGTTTCACTGAAGACATCATAAAGCCTCTATATTTGATTAATTTAAGATAAATTTATGTTTTTTCTTTTAGCAAATTGCAAGTCGCTGCATCAGTGGTTTAATGGTTAGCATGCCTGCCCCGAGTGTGATAGATCGTGGGTTCAAGCCCCCATCGGGTCATACCAAAGACTATAAAATTGGTATGCAGCAATAACGAGAAAGAGCAAAGACTGGTTGGCCTGGAATCAGGATTTGAAATTGAAAGTTGAACACGCTCTTGACAAGGGCCATTGTTAACCTTAAAGGAGTAGGTATGATAAGAGCAGAAATTGGCCTAAAAAATTGACAAATTATAAATGAAACGTATAGCTTTCGTTGTTTCTTGATTTTATAAGACCTTTACCCCAACTACTGTTTTGGAAACAATTTTCCATATTTGCGATGACGTCACACTAGTCAATGAAAAGTCTATCGTTTCGTGAAAATATATGAAATCTAACAAGAAATGTGTATTTAATGTCAATTTTCAATATAGCCACAAGCAGGTACCACCGGCATATTTTAGTATGATGTTTAATATACATAAACACATATCTCATTTAATTTTTGTGTTGGTACCCGATTGTGGAGAGTATGAAATCTGCAATCAAAAAATAATTTTAAGGTCGATTTCTGTCGTGTGCTTAGCAGAGATGCAACACATACCAATTCTATACAACTTTTAATTACAAAAATAATTTTAGACATTGTGTCTTTTTATTTTAATATATTATATATTTGTGACATGGTCCTAGTATCATATATAGGAGTATGATATTGTAGTCGACAGGGTCATGCTTATCCTTTTTCAAAAACAAACATTTTTTTTTGGACATGGTGTCTTTTTATTTTAATATATTTTATTTATTGCGACATAGTCCTAGTATCATATAGGAATATGATATTGTAGTCGACAGGCTCACGTTTATCATTTTCAAAGCAATATAATTTAGACACGGTGTCGCATGGTCCTAGTAACATATTTATGATATTGTAGTTGACATGGCGAGATATTGAAGTATGCATTGAAAATTATATTCCAGCTCTAGAAAAAATGAGCGTGACAAATGTACTATAATACTACACAATACAGGCGTACTGCATCTGGTTCCGTTAATAAATCACCTAGCATCTAACCTCGCTGCTAAAACAGGAGAAACAAATTTTTCTGTACCAAAAATACAATAAGGACTGCTCCCTTTAACATATATTCTATCACATTCAGCAAATTCTAAAACATCTGTCACATAGTTCTGATACTGCATGTGTTTCTTAAAAATGAAAGGCCAGTAAGGAGCTGAAACCCATCTAGGGATAATCAAAGTACCTATCGCTTTACTATAAACTAGGTGCCCAATAGCTCGAACAACAGAATATATTGGGGGTACTAGGAAATTGTTTTCTCCTGACCAGTTTTGTGTAAACGCATCGACTGCTTCAGAGCTTGGATTCCAAAATAAGGAATTAAATCTACTAATCTTCTTGTTAACAACGCTAGCAAATCTATCTACAGAGTGAGGCCCCCATAGATCGTCTATGAACTCAAAAAAGGTATCTGTGATTCCCCAGTCCTCATGATCTATCATTTTACTAATATAGTCTGCTTTAGTATTCTCCTTTCGAGGAATCCATTGAATATCTATAGATATTGAGTGTTTTGTACAAATCGAAAAAATAGAATAAGCCAGACTTTGTAAGGGTTCCTTCATGCTACCAGCTTGAACAATACGCAAGCAGTTTTGATTGTCTGTATACCACTTCAATGACTTACCCGAGAACTGTAGCTTGAAAGACGATAAGGCCTGTTCGATTGCCCTCATCTCTCTCCAAGTAGAGCTTTGAATACTCTCAAAATCATTAAACATTTTGTGAAAAACTTTGCTTTCTATCTCAACTGAGTACGCTCCACAAGCTATATTGCTCGCATCAGAATACATAACTACTGATGAGGGACAATAAGACACTAATTTTTTACAATTAACATTCTTAACGTTATCTCTCCAGAAATAAAGTTCTCTCAAAATTTAAGAAGGATAAACTAAAATTAATTGTTTATCCCAACAAGACCTTGTTTCAATTGACATATAACAATGCCGTGTCATCAATCTAGTGAGATTCCCTACTACAGGTGACAATGAAATGACCTTGCCCGTTACCTGAGCCAATTCTCGAGCGGTAAACACTGGGAACAAATCAATTATGTGTATGATCGAGCATAAAAGATCAGAGATGCGCCTATCTGGTATTGAAAGAGAAAATAGTTGGCTGTCCCATAGAATACCTAACCATTCAAGATTTTGAGTTGGAACAAAAATCGACTTCTCTTCATTTATCAAAAATCCGGCATCTACCAAAGATTGCTTAACAAAAAAAGAATCTTTATGACATTCCTCAAAACTATCTGACATACCAAAACCGTCATCCAAATATAAAACTATTTTGATATTTGACCATTTCACGTAAACATTTAGTAAATAAATAAGGACTTGACGAAAGGCCAAAAACTAGAACTGTGAAACAAAAATATTTCCCATTCCAAGAAAAGCCTAGATATGTCTGTTGTTGTGGGCAGATGTCGAAATGATGATAACCCGACCTGAGATCGAACTTATATAGGTAAGAATCTTCTTTAAAAAATTGAACTGCAAATTTCCAATCTTAATAAACAAATTTATTCAAGACACTCAAATCTAAAATAAGCCTTTTCTTATCCGATTTATTTGTAGCTACAGATAGTGGGTTTACCACATAAGGAATAAAGGGGACTTTATGTACACAGCCAGAATCTACTAGTTCTGAAACGGCTTGATCGACAAATTTCGAGTTCTCTAAGGCAGACTTGTTATTTTTGAAAAACATACTAACAGGTGGATTAACAAACGGAATGACATAACCATTTCTAATGGTGTCTAAAACAAAATCGCTAGCTCCAATATTCATCCAAAATTCTATGTGTTTAGCCAATCTACCCTTTACACCTTTAAAATCTTTACTGCAAGAAATATCTAACTTTTCTAAAAAATGAACTTGGGACAGAAAATTTTCAAATTCATAGCTACTGCTAAATTCATAGCTGTCTGAACAGACTAAATAATCAAAGTACTTATCATTTACACATGTCGCCTCACTGTTTTGCTGCAGAACTGGTTTGCTGATTACTGCTGTTGGTTGAAGTCTTGAAGTTGTTGTTGAGTGGACAGTTGGCCTTCCAGTGTCCGGGTTGCTTGCAGATGTAGCAGACGTCCCACATGCACGGCTCACGCCGTGCGGCGCTGTTCCGAAAGGGCGGCGGTGGATAACGGAGAGAGTTGTAAGCAGGATTAGGAGCAGTATGAACTGCTGGAGCGACTGGTGTCCTGACTGGAATTTGAGGGTACGGCTGCGTACGGACTTTCCTATCCTTAATTGAACGTAGGGCCCTATTTTCGGCCTGTCTGATGCGTTTTTCGTCTTCCTCATTGTCGGCATACACTGAACTTTCGTACTCTCGTACAGTTGCCCAGCCCCCAGCGGAATTGTCTGCAATACGAATTAATTTATTGCGCTCTCTTAATTTGGTAATTAAATCAATTGCGACGTAAGCGGACTTGTCAGTAGAAGGAATTAGCTTATGTAGCTTGTGAAGACCGTCCAAAATCTCCTCGTTGAATCTAAACTGGATACGGTTAACCTCGGATTTAAATTTAATATTGGATTCTTCTCGGAACTTTTTAGTTAGCGTGTCTTGTTCAGATAAAATGTCTGATTTAAAGTCTACAAACTTATGGTCTAAATAAGTTTTGAATAGTTGGAACGTGTCAAATAAATCTTGACGTTGTCCTGGACTATCTGAAGGATTGCGTTCAGACTGAGAATTTGTGTGCGCTGGGCGCGAAGGGGGCTGAGACTCACTGTTAGTATTGGAGGTGTGTGCAACTTCAGGATGTTGTTGTCGATCCAACTCCAGTTCTTGGTCATCCAGTTCTAGTAACGGCTCTGCCATAGTTTGGAGAACGAACCTTGCTGCAGAACGATCGAGCTTCGAATAACTTACTTACGTTACTACATTTATAACGAAACCTTTTCGCGCTTTCAAAAATCGTGCTATTAGCATATTATTATACATAAGAATTAAATACCCGCATTGCGGCATTTAAATGACCAATAGAAATATACGTATCGAACTATAACCTTTATTTTTATCCAATCAACATACTATATGTTTGATATACAAACACGTGCCCTACTGTTAGTAAATATAAACACGTGTTCAATCAGCATTGATAAATACATTTATACATGTACATTCAAAAGCAGAAAAAGGAGAAACTATAAAGTTCAGAAAAAAAACACGTTAGAAAGGGTAATATATAAGACTGCCTAAATGTTGCATTATTGTGACCAGAGATTGTTGTGTGGTTACTGTGATGTGCTCGTCATATGGATATTGACTTTCGTAATGACTGGAGTGCAAATCTCACCGACACTAAAAGTTAATTGATGATGACAATGAAGTGAAGCTTCTACTGAAGAATATAATGCACCTATGACATTGGATTTTTTCGATAAGCATTATTATTTTTGATTACCATTATCACAAAGAAGTACAAGTATGTACCCTTGTCCATCGATCTGCACGTCCATACGACCATGCACCCTAGGTTTTGGTTAACTTATGGATATACGTCAAGATCTTGAATATAATAAATGGTATAGTCACGATAGTACATTAATGATATTTTGTATTGGATAATGCCTGATTTTGTCCTTGATATGTCATTGTTGCCTCCGTATTACCCTTAAGCACCGTTGCTAATTATATAGGAATAGGTTCAATTGTCATTTACTAGATAGGTATGATTAAGCAATGGATTTTGATAAAAAGCACAACCGTATTTACTAATGGTTAGGTCACTGTTAACTGAGAGTTCGAATAAAATGTTGTGCCTTTAAGACTAGACATCAGCTACTAGATATAGCTTAGCAATCATATGCGGGCATTATATGATTCCCCGATAGTATATTTCTTTTGGCCATTGTGTTGTCTGTTTTCCCTCACTATAAGATGTTGTATCTCGGGCATTATTAATTTAAAGGAAAAAAAATATCTGAACCTCTAGCCATACAGTGATTTCATAGGTTTTCATGATTTATTTTATTATTATAGTATTCTAGTTTTTTTTAAGGTATGCAGGTAAAATATAATTAAGAAGATTTGACATCTCAAGGTCTACGTTAATTTGTCATTTTTTCTTTTCTGTTTGATGTTTACGTGTTACCTCGTTCGGACGAACTTACGCACGCGACGTACGTGACCGTCCAAACGATGTTTCCGTGCCATAACGTTCGAAGCCTCAACCAATTGATTTGATATATGGATATGTTGTTTATAACAACAAATGACAGATCAACTAGATTATGGGGTAAATTGGGTGAAGGGTTTTTCAGTTAGAAGGGCATCCATGGACACATTTTAAATTTTGTATTCTAACATAACCTCCTTCTTTCGCTTTGTTAACAAACGAGCTAGTTATTCATTCAGTATAATATCATTAGCACATGCGCCGGTGAATGTGACTGACTTTTCCATTGGCAGCATAAATTGTAACCCGAATAATGCCGATAGAGGGCGCAATATTATTCGAGTTACATAAATTGTGTGCGACATTTTCCGCAAGCGTAAATATAAATTATCGTCTTCCAATCAAAGTATACTACCGTATTTGTACTCTTAGACATATCAGAATCGAAATAAATCATGGAAGCCAGAATGTGTTTTGAGTTTTAACATGGATTGGCGGATATTAGTAAATTTTATTCCTCGCTTCTGGCTCGGGATAAAATACTAATATCCGCCAATCCATGTTAAAACTCCCAACACATTCTAACTTGAATAATACTGCGCCCTCTATCGGCACTTTCGCTGGATGAGGGCTTGAACGCTCTTAGTGGTAAAACATGATCCGTCAGGCTGCTGGCTGGTACAGCCGACCAATCAAATGTCAGATATTAGCGCGTATGCGCATTAGTGACTTCCTTTACTTCCGTTTGTAAATATTGACAAAACAAACACGGAGAATGCAGCGACTAGCGGGAGAGTAATATAACGACTGGATTATTCGGGTTAAACACATTCTGGCTTCCATGATTTATTTCTTAACTTAAACATATTTTACTAATTAATAAATATAGTACAATATGATAAATTTCAATATGATACACTACAAATAATTAAAGGGATTCGAAAACAAGTCTAGAAAAACTTATATCAATTCGTTTCCCTGGTATATCTCTTTACAATAACCAAGCTGGTCTCGAAGTTTATACAATATCAAATTTTAAATCATAAAGAACAATGTTATTCTGAATAGATATAAATGTGAAATTTTTCAATAAGATGGAAGAACTAAGTGGTGAAATAAAAGTGCACAAGAGAAAAAAAGAAACAATGAAAGAGAGAAAAAAAAGACAAAAAAGACCTTAAGGAGTGAATCGCTTACTACAGATAACAAATTTTTGAACTGCTAAGAATAATTCGACGTTTTGATTGGGTGCAAGTTTATTTCTTAATTATTCAACATGGATTATATCCTCTCCTGCCGCTGTAGCGCTGCTTTACCATGGTATGCAGTTGACTTGGTTCCTTTGACATTCTAATTACTGAGAATAATTTCCTCTCATGATTTAAAAAATAAAAAGATCAACATTCGGTTATATAAAAAAAAGAGCATTTTACAGAGCTCAGCATTGACGAGTTTCTGTGGTCGCTAGGGATAATATTTGGTTACTAGGGACATTGTAAGGTTTAAGGAATTCTTATAATATATACAGGTTAGTAAATGATAAGATGTCTCTAGATCTGCTAAGGTGCTGTTGTAGAATTTTTTTTCTTGATTAAATAAAAGGTCCATGAGATCTACAGGAAAATACTGTGCATAGGGAAGCATGTTGCTATGGCCGGGGGATAACTATGAATTTTTGTATTTTTGAAATATGAAATGACATTTGTAGTGTGTATAGCTTAACAAAAATGTACGGCTTAGTCAAATATCAAGTCGAAAGATCGTAGATGTCAAAATTCAACCATTAATTGCAATAATATAGGCTAATTTAATGTTTACAAAACCGTTGCTAGGGTGACAAAACTACACAAAAATACTATATGCTACCATAGAGAATTGGAATGTTATTTTTAGAGTGTACATACACAGAATATAACATTTTGTCGATAATTCCACCTTATATCAGAATGCTGTCTTCTGATTGGTTGATGAAAGGGGTATTTTTTTTTACCAATTCTTCGTTTTTTCAGCTTTTCCATCATTGCCGGGATATTTGCCTAATAATATCCCGGTACTATAGGAAAATATCCCGCTCGAGACGAAATCCCTTCTTTAAATAGTTTATGACGTCACGGATGTTATTCGAATTACTCGGGTTTCTTCTTTCAACCAACGCTAAAGTAAAGAAAATGACGACAGTGTCAGCCGTTATGTTTGAAATCGTTGAAATGTATATATTTCAAATTCATTTGCATTAATTTTTTTTAGTGTGGTGTATGTTAAAGCAAAACCGTGATTTATTTCATTTTTGAATTTGTTCCAGAATTTATACACTAGTCACTTCTTTGAAAAGATTTTTCCTGTTTTCGTAGATTGATTTTAAGTCTCAGTTGAAAATCAAATGATCGAGGTGGTCTGAAGTTCTGAACCTGCTTGCACGCCACTGTTTTACTTGCTGTTAAATATTCGGCGGAATTAAACAAATATATCCTGTTAGTGAGGGTTATTTGCGAAAAATACCGGTTTCGAGGACAGTCAAATGTCCCTCGCCGTTAAAGCCGCTCGGGATATTTGCCTCTCCTCTCAACCGGTATTTTTCGCAAATAACCCTCACTAACAGGATATATTTGTATAAAAGACTATGCAAGATATGTAAAATAAAACCACCATATTTGAATTTCCAATGATTAATTGGACCCTCCTCCATTTACGTTGCTAAGCAACAAAGGACAAAGTGAAATCATCCAAAAAAATATTTGTCTTACCTTTCAATGATTGTGTTTAATATTATATCTATATAAACATTTTCTGAGATTGAGCCAAAATCTACCCTTATCATACCCACTCCTTTGATATGAGATCAAAAAAATATATATATATATATATATATATATTAGGGTTTTATTTTTGGTAATACACAATGTATTCCCATAATTTCAACAGAATACTGAAAGAAAGTCTTCACTTATATGTGATAAGCTACAACAAAAAATTAGACAAATAGCATATCAAATAAAATGTTATTTATTCTGCAAGAATTTTCACTATTGCACATGACATTTGAAGTGGGGTGAAATGACCTTTTCCTGGACACCAGGACCAACCATGCCATTCATTCTAAGGAATTTCAGGATTTTCAAATCAAAGTTCAGGAATTTGGGATTCAAATATATTGTAAATCAGGAAATAACATTTATTACATCATGAATTCTGAATATTTTTTTTATTGAGATTGATATTCTGATGAAAGTAAAATAGTAAATTGATTTAGCTTCCATGTTATTTATCTCATCCCTGTAAAACTTTTAGGGTACTTGTCAGCAAGCAATTTTTACATGGACTAACACAATTTCAAACTAAAGAAGATCTTGACAATTTTTACACAAACATTCATTTGAAAACTTTGTGTATTAATGGGAAATTGATTAGATGGCAATAATTGTTACTTGGTGAGAACTACCGGTTACCCACCGAAAAGCATCCATTATTCTAAAAATAACTGAAGATCCCATATCCCTACAATAAAACAAGTGCAAATAACTCATATTTCTAAAACTCTTCAACAAAAAAATCGAAACAAGAATCACATGCTTAGAGGAGCCATGCTTTAGAACCAATGAACAGACTTTAACCAGATTTGGCAGTACTTTTCCCAACGAGGTGTGGCACAGCAGTCACATGACTTCGGATATTTTGATGGTCAATATTTGAATATTTCTTTCTCAGCAACATCCTAAGGGTTTTGAAATGTTTTTGTAATACATGTATTCATTAAGGAGGGGGTCCCTATTAATGCTCTACGGAAGCAAACATGGAGGTGTGGAAATATATTTTGTTATATATCTGGAAAAAATAAGAAACAAAGTCATACCGAAATTTTTTTGGGGTAAGAAAGTCGTGCGCACAAGTTAATACCGGGGAAGTTTATTGAGGCGGTTATGGTATTTAACGCCACTTCCAACAATATTTCAGTTATATCGTGGTGGTCAGTTTTACTGGTGGAGAAAACCACTGACCTGCCGCAAGTCACTGACAAACTTTATCACATAATGCTTGAGCGGGATTCGAACGTTAGTGATGATAGACACTGGTTGCATGGGTAGTTATATATCCAACTACCATACGATCACGGCGATCCCAATACTAGTTTTGGTGAAGATCAGAAGTTTAAAATGCCCATCAGCCACGGTCAAAGTTTACATTGTAGCTTTATCACGGCTGGTAATCGGCACAAGCAGAACAGTTGGTTCTGCAAAGAAATTCGTGAGGATAACTTCCGGTTTTGGAGGAGGAGAGTACACGAATACGCTTCGCAAGGTATGTACATGTCAAAAATTGAAATTTTCTTTTTTACTGCTCGAATATTGCAAAATCAGAGAATGCTATGCTGTGGCGAATGCTTTCACGATTAGAAACATGTATAGTTTATTCTTGTATATGAAGTGTAACTCTCGCAAAATCAATCGTCCCACGAAAAACATGACGAAAATTGTGACACTCTTACATTTCTAAGTTGTTCTTGACAAAGATGCAAGTTAAATTTTCAATATTTTTTCATCATGGGAGTCTAAATGTAATCGGGGATAAATTCCGATTCGTCAGAAGTAAAATGAAGTCTAGATAAATCTACAAACTGTCAATTTTCTCGTTTTCCTGCTTGAGGAGATCGGTTCTGATAGAGCACATTGCGAATGCATGAGGAGATTTGCTAGTTTTGGTAGGACATGTAATTCACTGTATAATCACAAATTTTGCATGTCTGTCTGGTAATAAATTCACGAACTGATGCCCTTCTTCCCGTCGGGTTTTTAAAAGTATAAAAGTAATATTTCATTGTTCATGGGCTGTCCACCTAGAAAGAAACATTTCATTTAAGGAATCAATTCATAATTGTAACTGCGGTTTCCCATGATTTAACTTGTCATTATTGATCATTTGTTGTTTGTGACAACTTCCATTGTGCATAGGATACACAAGATTAACTTCCCTTACATTGGAAAAAATTGAAAATGCACTAAGATAATTTTATAATCAAGAATATTTAAACTTAATGTGAATCATATCTTTATAATTTCTAATACAAATGATACACTCTAAATTAAATATCATACAGTTGAGAATAATATTAATTTGTGGTAAAGGAGTGGGTATGATAAGGGTAGATTTTGGCCCAATCTCAGAAACTGTTTATATAGATATAATATTAAACACAATCATTGAAAGGTAAGAATTTTTTTTTTTTGATGATTTCACTTTGTCCTTTGTTGTTTAGCAACGTAAATGGAGGAGGGTCCAAATAATCATTGGAAATTCAAATATGGTGGTTTTATTTTACATATCTTGCATAGTCTTTTCGACAAAATGTTATGTTCTGTGTATGTACACTCTAAAAATAATATTCCAATTCTCTCTGGTAGCATATAGTATTTTTGTGTAGTTTTGTCACCCTAGCAACGGTTTTGTAAACATTAAATTAGCCTATATTATTGCAATTAATGGTTGAATTTTGACAACTACGATCTTTTGACTTGATATTTGATTAAGCAGTACATTTTTGTCAAGCTATACATACTACAACTGTCATTTCATATTTCAAAAATACATTTTGATATTTGTATTCATAGTTATGCCCCGTCCATAGCAACAGGTTTCCCTATGCACAGTATTTTCCTGTAGATCTTCATGGACCTTTTATTTAATCAAGAAAAAAATTCTACAACAGCACCTTAGCAGATCTAGAGACATCTTATCATTTACTAACCAGTATATATTATAAGAATTCCTTAAACCTTACAATGTCCCTAGTAACCAAATATTATCCCTAGCAACCGCAGAAACTCGTCAATGCTGAGCTCTGTAAATTGCTTTTTTTAAATCTTTTTATAACCGAATGTTGATCTTTTTATTTTTTAAATCATGAGAGGAAATTATTCTCAGTAATTAGAATGTCAAAGGAACCAAGTCAACTGCATAACATGGTAAAGCAGCGCTACAGCAGCAAGAGAGGATGTAATCCATGTTGAATAATTAAGAAATAAATCATGGAAGCCAGAATGTGTTGGAAGTTTTAACATGGATTGGCGGATATTATACGTTATTAGTCTCGAGATGTTATATATCCCTTTAAAACGGGATATATAACATCTAGAGACTGATAACATTTTTATCTGAATGTTCCAACATCAATAAGTATGTCCTTATTATAGGAAAAACATAAATACGTGTATCTTTGGACAAAGATCACAGAGAGCGATTATTGATTTTCTGTCATCTTGTGAAATGTGTGTCGTCTGCTGTGCACAATATAAATGGACAGCACATAGGTGAGAGCGATTATTGATTTTCTGTCACCGCACGGCTTTCCTGAAGTTTTAAAAGTATCCTTTTAGCCAATCAAAATTCTACTTGCAACGAGCACATCAGAGAATAGTATTTTATCCCGAGCCAGAAGCGAGGGATACAATTTAGTAATATCCGCCAATCCATGTCAAAACTCAAAACACATTCTGGCTTCCATGATTTATTTCGATTCTGATATGTCTAAGAGTACAACTACGGTGGTATACTTTGATTGGAAGACGGTAATTTATATTTACGGTATCTTCAAACTTTTTTTGTTGAGAAAAGTAAAACGTGATAGATTATATAAATAGAATGCTTGGTAATACTGTATTATCGGTCATGGCCCATTAAAGTAAAATCATACCACTAAAATTCCAAGTAATACTACACATTTAGCACTGACTCATAAACGATAGACTATATCAATGACATTCTTAGTAAGGATAACAAAAGGACCATTGTAAACAAAACACCGAATATGTAGATCAAACCTGACATCCGTGTACTATGTTAAAACATGCACGTTATATCGTTATATGTACTGTATTAGATGAATTATGAATTATCAAATATATTGTTTGTTTTTCCATACTTTATTGAAATAAGTAAGAATAAAATATTAATCTCACGATGTTGTTATCGGCAGTCATGTGTGCTAAACAATTACGCAACCGCAACGTTAATATTAAGTTTTATTAATTAACTTTGATTTATTAGCCTTTATATGATCAAATCTGTCAATACAATATAAAAACTTCCATTGTGCCAATACGGCAAAAACCAGTCCAATACGGATATTGACACATTATGCTGCCGTAATGACTATAAATCATTATTGCCCCCGTTTTGGACACACTATTTGTCAACAGTGAACACTGTGTAGTGCTGCATGTACGGCGTAATCGTACAGAAAACACCGGTGAATTCCGATTTTGAGGACCACATTGTGTTTGAGTGTTTGACTATTTCCAGGACAACTTGCGCATGCAAAATGGGTTCAATATATTCGTGGATGATCAGTGTTCCGCTGGATATATTTTTACAAAACGTTATCAGTTGTGCGTTTTATGTAACATCATTCGGTAGAATTAAACAGATACATCATGATAGTTCCTGAAAACGACAAACAAAAGGTATTATTTATTTAGCCAGTGTTCTAAATAATATTCGGTGTAATTAAACAGATATATCATGTTTGGTAGGGGTATTTGCGAAAAATACCAGTCTTGAGACTAAATTTCCCTCGCCATTCGGCTCGGGAAATTTTTCGTCTCTCGACTGGTATTTTTCGCAAATACACTCCCAAACATGATATATCTGTATACAATTATAAGATTCATGTTTTGTCCAAGTTTCACTGAAGACATCATAAAGCCTCTATATTTGATTAATTTAAGATAAATTTATGTTTTTTCTTTTAGCAAATTGCAAGTCGCTGCATCAGTGGTTTAATGGTTAGCATGCCTGCCCCGAGTGTGATAGATCGTGGGTTCAAGCCCCCATCGGGTCATACCAAAGACTATAAAATTGGTATGCAGCAATAACGAGAAAGAGCAAAGACTGGTTGGCCTGGAATCAGGATTTGAAATTGAAAGTTGAACACGCTCTTGACAAGGGCCATTGTTAACCTTAAAGGAGTAGGTATGATAAGAGCAGAAATTGGCCTAAAAAATTGACAAATTATAAATGAAACGTATAGCTTTCGTTGTTTCTTGATTTTATAAGACCTTTACCCCAACTACTGTTTTGGAAACAATTTTCCATATTTGCGATGACGTCACACTAGTCAATGAAAAGTCTATCGTTTCGTGAAAATATATGAAATCTAACAAGAAATGTGTATTTAATGTCAATTTTCAATATAGCCACAAGCAGGTACCACCGGCATATTTTAGTATGATGTTTAATATACATAAACACATATCTCATTTAATTTTTGTGTTGGTACCCGATTGTGGAGAGTATGAAATCTGCAATCAAAAAATAATTTTAAGGTCGATTTCTGTCGTGTGCTTAGCAGAGATGCAACACATACCAATTCTATACAACTTTTAATTACAAAAATAATTTTAGACATTGTGTCTTTTTATTTTAATATATTATATATTTGTGACATGGTCCTAGTATCATATATAGGAGTATGATATTGTAGTCGACAGGGTCATGCTTATCCTTTTTCAAAAACAAACATTTTTTTTTGGACATGGTGTCTTTTTATTTTAATATATTTTATTTATTGCGACATAGTCCTAGTATCATATAGGAATATGATATTGTAGTCGACAGGCTCACGTTTATCATTTTCAAAGCAATATAATTTAGACACGGTGTCGCATGGTCCTAGTAACATATTTATGATATTGTAGTTGACATGGCGAGATATTGAAGTATGCATTGAAAATTATATTCCAGCTCTAGAAAAAATGAGCGTGACAAATGTACTATAATACTACACAATACAGGCGTACTGCATCTGGTTCCGTTAATAAATCACCTAGCATCTAACCTCACTGCTAAAACAGGAGAAACAAATTTTTCTGTACCAAAAATACAATAAGGACTGCTCCCTTTAACATATATTCTATCACATTCAGCAAATTCTAAAACATCTGTCACATAGTTCTGATACTGCATGTGTTTCTTAAAAATGAAAGGCCAGTAAGGAGCTGAAACCCATCTAGGGATAATCAAAGTACCTATCGCTTTACTATAAACTAGGTGCCCAATAGCTCGAACAACAGAATATATTGGGGGTACTAGGAAATTGTTTTCTCCTGACCAGTTTTGTGTAAACGCATCGACTGCTTCAGAGCTTGGATTCCAAAATAAGGAATTAAATCTACTAATCTTCTTGTTAACAACGCTAGCAAATCTATCTACAGAGTGAGGCCCCCATAGATCGTCTATGAACTCAAAAAAGGTATCTGTGATTCCCCAGTCCTCATGATCTATCATTTTACTAATATAGTCTGCTTTAGTATTCTCCTTTCGAGGAATCCATTGAATATCTATAGATATTGAGTGTTTTGTACAAATCGAAAAAATAGAATAAGCCAGACTTTGTAAGGGTTCCTTCATGCTACCAGCTTGAACAATACGCAAGCAGTTTTGATTGTCTGTATACCACTTCAATGACTTACCCGAGAACTGTAGCTTGAAAGACGATAAGGCCTGTTCGATTGCCCTCATCTCTCTCCAAGTAGAGCTTTGAATACTCTCAAAATCATTAAACATTTTGTGAAAAACTTTGCTTTCTATCTCAACTGAGTACGCTCCACAAGCTATATTGCTCGCATCAGAATACATAACTACTGATGAGGGACAATAAGACACTAATTTTTTACAATTAACATTCTTAACGTTATCTCTCCAGAAATAAAGTTCTCTCAAAATTTCAGAAGGATAAACTAAAATTAATTGTTTATCCCAACAAGACCTTGTTTCAATTGACATATAACAATGCCGTGTCATCAATCTAGTGAGATTCCCTACTACAGGTGACAATGAAATGACCTTGCCCGTTACCTGAGCCAATTCTCGAGCGGTAAACACTGGGAACAAATCAATTATGTGTATGATCGAGCATAAAAGATCAGAGATGCGCCTATCTGGTATTGAAAGAGAAAATAGTTGGCTGTCCCATAGAATACCTAACCATTCAAGATTTTGAGTTGGAACAAAAATCGACTTCTCTTCATTTATCAAAAATCCGGCATCTACCAAAGATTGCTTAACAAAAAAAGAATCTTTTTGACATTCCTCAAAACTATCTGACATACCAAAACCGTCATCCAAATATAAAACTATTTTGATATTTGACCATTTCACGTAAACATTTAGTAAATAAATAAGGACTTGACGAAAGGCCAAAAACTAGAACTGTGAAACAAAAATATTTCCCATTCCAAGAAAAGCCTAGATATGTCTGTTGTTGTGGGCAGATGTCGAAATGATGATAACCCGACCTGAGATCGAACTTATATAGGTAAGAATCTTCTTTAAAAAATTGAACTGCAAATTTCCAATCTTAATAAACAAATTTATTCAAGACACTCAAATCTAAAATAAGCCTTTTCTTATCCGATTTATTTGTAGCTACAGATAGTGGGTTTACCACATAAGGAATAAAGGGGACTTTATGTACACAGCCAGAATCTACTAGTTCTGAAACGGCTTGATCGACAAATTTCGAGTTCTCTAAGGCAGACTTGTTATTTTTGAAAAACATACTAACAGGTGGATTAACAAACGGAATGACATAACCATTTCTAATGGTGTCTAAAACAAAATCGCTAGCTCCAATATTCATCCAAAATTCTATGTGTTTAGCCAATCTACCCTTTACACCTTTAAAATCTTTACTGCAAGAAATATCTAACTTTTCTAAAAAATGAACTTGGGACAGAAAATTTTCAAATTCATAGCTACTGCTAAATTCATAGCTGTCTGAACAGACTAAATAATCAAAGTACTTATCATTTACACATGTCGCCTCACTGTTTTGCTGCAGAACTGGTTTGCTGATTACTGCTGTTGGTTGAAGTCTTGAAGTTGTTGTTGAGTGGACAGTTGGCCTTCCAGTGTCCGGGTTGCTTGCAGATGTAGCAGACGTCCCACATGCACGGCTCACGCCGTGCGGCGCTGTTCCGAAAGGGCGGCGGTGGATAACGGAGAGAGTTGTAAGCAGGATTAGGAGCAGTATGAACTGCTGGAGCGACTGGTGTCCTGACTGGAATTTGAGGGTACGGCTGCGTACGGACTTTCCTATCCTTAATTGAACGTAGGGCCCTATTTTCGGCCTGTCTGATGCGTTTTTCGTCTTCCTCATTGTCGGCATACACTGAACTTTCGTACTCTCGTACAGTTGCCCAGCCCCCAGCGGAATTGTCTGCAATACGAATTAATTTATTGCGCTCTCTTAATTTGGTAATTAAATCAATTGCGACGTAAGCGGACTTGTCAGTAGAAGGAATTAGCTTATGTAGCTTGTGAAGACCGTCCAAAATCTCCTCGTTGAATCTAAACTGGATACGGTTAACCTCGGATTTAAATTTAATATTGGATTCTTCTCGGAACTTTTTAGTTAGCGTGTCTTGTTCAGATAAAATGTCTGATTTAAAGTCTACAAACTTATGGTCTAAATAAGTTTTGAATAGTTGGAACGTGTCAAATAAATCTTGACGTTGTCCTGGACTATCTGAAGGATTGCGTTCAGACTGAGAATTTGTGTGCGCTGGGCGCGAAGGGGGCTGAGACTCACTGTTAGTATTGGAGGTGTGTGCAACTTCAGGATGTTGTTGTCGATCCAACTCCAGTTCTTGGTCATCCAGTTCTAGTAACGGCTCTGCCATAGTTTGGAGAACGAACCTTGCTGCAGAACGATCGAGCTTCGAATAACTTACTTACGTTACTACATTTATAACGAAACCTTTTCGCGCTTTCAAAAATCGTGCTATTAGCATATTATTATACATAAGAATTAAATACCCGCATTGCGGCATTTAAATGACCAATAGAAATATACGTATCGAACTATAACCTTTATTTTTATCCAATCAACATACTATATGTTTGATATACAAACACGTGCCCTACTGTTAGTAAATATAAACACGTGTTCAATCAGCATTGATAAATACATTTATACATGTACATTCAAAAGCAGAAAAAGGAGAAACTATAAAGTTCAGAAAAAAAACACGTTAGAAAGGGTAATATATAAGACTGCCTAAATGTTGCATTATTGTGACCAGAGATTGTTGTGTGGTTACTGTGATGTGCTCGTCATATGGATATTGACTTTCGTAATGACTGGAGTGCAAATCTCACCGACACTAAAAGTTAATTGATGATGACAATGAAGTGAAGCTTCTACTGAAGAATATAATGCACCTATGACATTGGATTTTTTCGATAAGCATTATTATTTTTGATTACCATTATCACAAAGAAGTACAAGTATGTACCCTTGTCCATCGATCTGCACGTCCATACGACCATGCACCCTAGGTTTTGGTTAACTTATGGATATACGTCAAGATCTTGAATATAATAAATGGTATAGTCACGATAGTACATTAATGATATTTTGTATTGGATAATGCCTGATTTTGTCCTTGATATGTCATTGTTGCCTCCGTATTACCCTTAAGCACCGTTGCTAATTATATAGGAATAGGTTCAATTGTCATTTACTAGATAGGTATGATTAAGCAATGGATTTTGATAAAAAGCACAACAGTATTTACTAATGGTTAGGTCACTGTTAACTGAGAGTTCGAATAAAATGTTGTGCCTTTAAGACTAGACATCAGCTACTAGATATAGCTTAGCAATCATATGCGGGCATTATATGATTCCCCGATAGTATATTTCTTTTGGCCATTGTGTTGTCTGTTTTACCTCACTATAAGATGTTGTATCTCGGGCATTATTAATTTAAAGGAAAAAAAATATCTGAACCTCTAGCCATACAGTGATTTCATAGGTTTTCATGATTTATTTTATTATTATAGTATTCTAGTTTTTTTTAAGGTATGCAGGTAAAATATAATTAAGAAGATTTGACATCTCAAGGTCTACGTTAATTTGTCATTTTTTCTTTTCTGTTTGATGCTTACGTGTTACCTCGTTCGGACGAACTTACGCACGCGACGTACGTGACCGTCCAAACGATGTTTCCGTGCCATAACGTTCGAAGCCTCAACCAATTGATTTGATATATGGATATGTTGTTTATAACAACAAATGACAGATCAACTAGATTATGGGGTAAATTGGGTGAAGGGTTTTTCAGTTAGAAGGGCATCCATGGACACATTTTAAATTTTGTATTCTAACATAACCTCCTTCTTTCGCTTTGTTAACAAACGAGCTAGTTATTCATTCAGTATAATATCATTAGCACATGCGCCGGTGAATGTGACTGACTTTTCCATTGGCAGCATAAATTGTAACCCGAATAATGCCGATAGAGGGCGCAATATTATTCGAGTTACATAAATTGTGTGCGACATTTTCCGCAAGCGTAAATATAAATTACCGTCTTCCAATCAAAGTATACTACCGTATTTGTACTCTTAGACATATCAGAATCGAAATAAATCATGGAAGCCAGAATGTGTTTTGAGTTTTAACATGGATTGGCGGATATTAGTAAATTTTATTCCTCGCTTCTGGCTCGGGATAAAATACTAATATCCGCCAATCCATGTTAAGACTCCCAACACATTCTAACTTGAATAATACTGCGCCCTCTATCGGCACTTTCGCTGGATGAGGGCTTGAACGCTCTTAGTGGTAAAACATGATCCGTCAGGCTGCTGGCTGGTACAGCCGAACAATCAAATGTCAGATATTAGCGCGTATGCGCATTAGTGACTTCCTTTACTTCCGTTTGTAAATATTGACAAAACAAACACGGAGAATGCAGCGACTAGCGGGAGAGTAATATAACGACTGGATTATTCGGGTTAAACACATTCTGGCTTCCATGATTTATTTCTTAACTTAAACATATTTTACTAATTAATAAATATAGTACAATATGATAAATTTCAATATGATACACTACAAATAATTAAAGGGATTCGAAAACAAGTCTAGAAAAACTTATATCAATTCGTTTCCCTGGTATATCTCTTTACAATAACCAAGCTGGTCTCGAAGTTTATACAATATCAAATTTTAAATCATAAAGAACAATGTTATTCTAAATAGATATAAATGTGAAATTTTTCAATAAGATGGAAGAACTAAGTGGTGAAATAAAAGTGCACAAGAGAAAAAAAGAAACAATGAAAGAGAGAAAAAAAAGACAAAAAAGACCTTAAGGAGTGAATCGCTTACTACAGATAACAAATTTTTGAACTGCTAAGAATAATTCGACGTTTTGATTGGGTGCAAGTTTATTTCTTAATTATTCAACATGGATTATATCCTCTCCTGCCGCTGTAGCGCTGCTTTACCATGGTATGCAGTTGACTTGGTTCCTTTGACATTCTAATTACTGAGAATAATTTCCTCTCATGATTTAAAAAATAAAAAGATCAACATTCGGTTATATAAAAAAAAGAGCATTTTACAGAGCTCAGCATTGACGAGTTTCTGTGGTCGCTAGGGATAATATTTGGTTACTAGGGACATTGTAAGGTTTAAGGAATTCTTATAATATATACTGGTTAGTAAATGATAAGATGTCTCTAGATCTGCTAAGGTGCTGTTGTAGAATTTTTTTTCTTGATTAAATAAAAGGTCCATGAGATCTACAGGAAAATACTGTGCATAGGGAAACATGTTGCTATGGCCGGGGGATAACTATGAATTTTTGTATTTTTGAAATATGAAATGACATTTGTAGTGTGTATAGCTTAACAAAAATGTACGGCTTAGTCAAATATCAAGTCAAAAGATCGTAGATGTCAAAATTCAACCATTAATTGCAATAATATAGGCTAATTTAATGTTTACAAAACCGTTGCTAGGGTTACAAAACTACACAAAAATACTATATGCTACCATAGAGAATTGGAATGTTATTTTTAGAGTGTACATACACAGAATATAACATGTTGTCGATAATTCCACCTTATATCAGAATGCTGTCTTCTGATTGGTTGATGAAAGGGGTATTTTTTTTTACCAATTCTTCGTTTTTTCAGCTTTTCCATCATTGCCGGGATATTTGCCTAATAATATCCCGGTACTATAGGAAAATATCCCGCTCGAGACGAAATCCCTTCTTTAAATAGTTTATGACGTCACGGATGTTATTCGAATTACTCGGGTTTCTTCTTTCAACCAACGCTAAAGTAAAGAAAATGACGACAGTGTCAGCCGTTATGTTTGAAATCGTTGAAATGTATATATTTCAAATTCATTTGCATTAATTTTTTTTAGTGTGGTGTATGTTAAAGCAAAACCGTGATTTATTTCATTTTTGAATTTGTTCCAGAATTTATACACTAGTCACTTCTTTGAAAAGATTTTTCCTGTTTTCGTAGATTGATTTTAAGTCTCAGTTGAAAATCAAATGATCGAGGTGGTCTGAAGTTCTGAACCTGCTTGCACGCCACTGTTTTACTTGCTGTTAAATATTCGGCGGAATTAAACAAATATATCCTGTTAGTGAGGGTTATTTGCGAAAAATACCGGTTTCTAGGACAGTCAAATGTCCCTCGCCGTTAAAGCCGCTCGGGATATTTGCCTCTCCTCTCAACCGGTATTTTTCGCAAATAACCCTCACTAACAGGATATATTTGTATAAAAGACTATGCAAGATATGTAAAATAAAACCACCATATTTGAATTTCCAATGATTAATTGGACCCTCCTCCATTTACGTTGCTAAGCAACAAAGGACAAAGTGAAATCATCCAAAAAAATATTTGTCTTACCTTTCAATGATTGTGTTTAATATTATATCTATATAAACATTTTCTGAGATTGAGCCCACTCCTTTGATATGAGATCAAAAATATATATATATATATATTAGGGTTTTATCTTTGGTAATACACAATGTATTCCCATAATTTCAACAGAATACTGAAAGAAAGTCTTCACTTATATGTGATAAGCTACAACAAAAAATTAGACAAATAGCATATAAAATAAAATGTTATTTATTCTACAAGAATTTTCACTATTGCACATGACATTTGAAGAGGGGTGAAATGACCTTTTCCTGGACACCAGGACCAACCATGCCATTCATTCTAAGGAATTTCAGGATTTTCAAATCAAAGTTCAGGAATTTGGGATTCAAATATATTGTAAATCAGGAAATAACATTTATTACATCATGAATTCTGAATATTTTTTTTATTGAGATTGATATTCTGATGAAAGTAAAATAGTAAATTGATTTAGCTTCCATGTTATTTATGTCATCCCTGTAAAACTTTTAGGGTACTTGTCAGCAAGCAATTTTTACATGGACTAACACAATTTCAAACTAAAGAAGATCTTGACAATTTTTACACAAACATTCATTTGAAAACTTTGTGTATTAATGGGAAATTGATTAGATGGCAATAATTGTTACTTGGTGAGAACTACCGGTTACCCACCGAAAAGCATCCCTTATTCTAAAAATAACTGAAGATCCCATATCCCTACAATAAAACAAGTGCAAATAACTCATATTTCTAAAACTCTTCAACAAAAAAATCGAAACAAGAATCACATGCTTAGAGGAGCCATGCTTTAGAACCAATGAACAGACTTTAACCAGATTTGGCAGTACTTTTCCCAACGAGGTGTGGCACAGCAGTCACATGACTTCGGATATTTTGATGGTCAATATTTGAATATTTCTTTCTCAGCAACATCCTAAGGGTTTTGAAATGTTTTTGTAATACATGTATTCATTAAGGAGGGGGTCCCTATTAATGCTCTACGGAAGCAAACATGGAGGTGTGGAAATATATTTTGTTATATATCTGGAAAAAATAAGAAACAAAGTCATACCGAGATTTTTTGGGGGTAAGAAAGTCGTGCGCACAAGTTAATACCGGGGAAGTTTATTGAGGCGGTTATGGTATTTAACGCCACTTCCAACAATATTTCAGTTATATCGTGGTGGTCAGTTTTACTGGTGGAGAAAACCACTGACCTGCCGCAAGTCACTGACAAACTTTATCACATAATGCTTGAGCGGGATTCGAACGTTAGTGATGATAGACACTGGTTGCATGGGTAGTTATATATCCAACTACCATACGATCACGGCGATCCCAATAATAGTTTTGGTGAAGATCAGAAGTTTAAAATGCCCATCAGCCACGGTCAAAGTTTACATTGTAGCTTTATCACGGCTGGTAATCGGCACAAGCAGAACAGTTGGTTCTGCAAAGAAATTCGTGAGGATAACTTCCGGTTTTGGAGGAGGAGAGTACACGAATACGCTTCGCAAGGTATGTACATGTCAAAAATTGAAATTTTCTTTTTTACAGCTCGAATATTGCAAAATCAGAGAATGCTATGCTGTGGCGAATGCTTTCACGATTAGAAACATGTATAGTTTATTCTTGTATATGAAGTGTAACTCTCGCAAAATCAATCGTCCCACGAAAAACATGACGAAAATTGTGACACTCTTACATTTCTAAGTTGTTCTTGATAAAGATGCAAGTTAAATTTTCAATATTTTTTCATCATGGAAGTCTAAATGTAATCGGGGATAAATTCCGATTCGTCAGAAGTAAATTGAAGTCTAGATAAATCTACAAACTGTCAATTTTCTCGTTTTCCTGCTTGAGGAGATCGGTTCTGATAGAGCACATTGCGAATGCATGAGGAGATTTGCTAGTTTTGGTAGGACACATGTAATCCACTGTATAATCACAAATTTTGCATGTCTGTCTGGTAATAAATTCACGAACTGGTGCCCTTCTTCCCGTCGGGTTTTTAAAAGTATAAAAGTAATATTTCATTGTTCATGGGCTGTCCACCTAGAAAGAAACATTTCATTTAAGGAATCAATTCATAATTGTAACTGCGGTTTCCCATGATTTAACTTGTCATTATTGATCATTTGTTGTTTGTGACAACTTCCATTGTGTATAGGATACACAAGATTAACTTCCCTTACATTGGAAAAAATTGAAAATGCACTAAGATAATTTTATAATCAAGAATATTTAAACTTAATGTGAATCATATCTTTATAATTTCTAATACAAATGATACACTCTAAATTAAATATCATACAGTTGAGAATAATATTAATTTGTGGTAAAGGAGTGGGTATGATAAGGGTAGATTTTGGCCCAATCTCAGAAACTGTTTATATAGATATAATATTAAACACAATCATTGAAAGGTAAGACAAATATTTTTTTGGATGATTTCACTTTGTCCTTTGTTGCTTAGCAACGTAAATGGAGGAGGGTCCAAATAATCATTGGAAATTCAAATATGGTGGTTTTATTTTACATATCTTGCATAGTCTTTTCGACAAAATGTTATGTTCTGTGTATGTACACTCTAAAAATAATATTCCAATTCTCTCTGGTAGCATATAGTATTTTTGTGTAGTTTTGTCACCCTAGCAACGGTTTTGTAAACATTAAATTAGCCTATATTATTGCAATTAATGGTTGAATTTTGACAACTACGATCTTTTGACTTGATATTTGATTAAGCGGTACATTTTTGTCAAGCTATACACACTACAACTGTCATTTCATATTTCAAAAATACATTTTGATATTTGTATTCATAGTTATGCCCCGTCCATAGCAACAGGTTTCCCTATGCACAGTATTTTCCTGGTGATCTTCATGGACCTTTTATTTAATCAAGAAATTTTTTTTTACAACAGCACCTTAGCAGATCTAGAGACATCTTATCATTTAATAACCAGTATATATTATAAGAATTCCTTAAACCTTACAATGTCCCTAGTAACCAAATATTATCCCTAGCAACCGCAGAAACTCGTCAATGCTGAGCTCTGTAAATTGCTTTTTTTAAATCTTTTTATAACCGAATGTTGATCTTTTTATTTTTTAAATCATGAGAGGAAATTATTCTCAGTAATTAGAATGTCAAAGAACCAAGTCAACTGCATAACATGGTAAAGCAGCGCTACAGCGGCAAGAGAGGATGTAATCCATGTTGAATAATTAAGAAATAAATCATGGAAGCCAGAATGTGTTGGAAGTTTTAACATGGATTGGCGGATATTATACGTTATTAGTCTCGAGATGTTATATATCCCTTTAAAACGGGATATATAACATCTAGAGACTGATAACATTTTTATCTGAATGTTCCAACATCAATAAGTATGTCCTTATTATAGGAAAAACATAAATACGTGTATCTTTGGACAAAGATCACAGAGAGCAGAGCGATTATTGATTTTCTGTCATCTTGTGAAATGTGTGTCGTCTGCTGTGCACAATATAAATGGACAGCACATAGGTGAGAGCGATTATTGATTTTCTGTCACCGCACGGCTTTCCTGAAGTTTTAAAAGTACCCTTTTAGCCAATCAAAATTCTACTTGCAACGAGCACATCAAAGAATAGTATTTTATCCCGAGCCAGAAGCGAGGGATACAATTTAGTAATATCCGCCAATCCATGTTAAAACTCAAAACACATTCTGGCTTCCATGATTTATTTCGATTCTGATATGTCTAAGAGTACAACTACGGTGGTATACTTTGATTGGAAGACGGTAATTTATATTTACGGTATCTTCAAACTTTTTTTGTTGAGAAAAGTAAAACGTGATAGATTATATAAATAGAATGCTTGGTAATACTGTAATATCGGTCATGGCCCATTAAAGTAAAATCATACCACTAAAATTCCAAGTAATACTACACATTTAGCACTGACTCATAAACGATAGATTATATCAATGACATTCTTAGTAAGGATAACAAAAGGACCATTGTAAACAAAACACCGAATATGTAGATCAAACCTGACATCCGTGTACTATGTTAAAACATGCACGTTATATCGTTATATGTACTGTATTAGATGAATTATGAATTATCAAATATATTGTTTGTTTTTCCATACTTTATTGAAATAAGTAAGAATAAAATATTAATCTCACGATGTTGTTATCGGCAGTCATGTGTGCTAAACAATTACGCAACCGCAACGTTAATATTAAGTTTTATTAATTAACTTTGATTTATTAGCCTTTATATGATCAAATCTGTCAATACAATATAAAAACTTTCATTGTGCCAATACGGCAAAAACCAGTCCAATACGGATATTGACACATTATGCTGCCGTAATGACTATAAATCATTATTGCCCCCGTTTTGGACACACTATTTGTCAACAGTGAACACTGTGTAGTGCTGCATGTACGGCGTTATCGTACAGAAAACACCGGTGAATTCCGATTTTGAGGACCGTCCCCACATTGTGTTTGAGTGTTTGACTATTTCCAGGACAACTTGCGCATGCAAAATGGGTTCAATATATTCGTGGATGATCAGTGTTCCGCTGGATATATTTTTACAAAACGTTATCAGTTGTGCGTTTTATGTAACATCATTCGGTAGAATTAAACAGATACATCATGATAGTTCCTGAAAACGACAAACAAAAGGTATTATTTATTTAGCCAGTGTTCTAAATAATATTCGGTGTAATTAAACAGAAATATCATGTTTGGGAGGGGTATTTGCGAAAAATACCAGTCTTGAGACTAAATTTCCCTCGCCATTCGGCTCGGGAAATTTTTCGTCTCTCGACTGGTATTTTTCGCAAATACACTCCCAAACATGATATATCTGTATAAAATTATAAGATTCATGTTTTGTCCAAGTTTCACTGAAGACATCATAAAGCCTCTATATTTGATTAATTTAAGATAAATTTATGTTTTTTCTTTTAGCAAATTGCAAGTCGCTGCATCAGTGGTTTAATGGTTAGCATGCCTGCCCCGAGTGTGATAGATCGTGGGTTCAAGCCCCCATCGGGTCATACCAAAGACTATAAAATTGGTATGCAGCAATAACGAGAAAGAGCAAAGACTGGTTGGCCTGGAATCAGGATTTGAAATTGAAAGTTGAACACGCTCTTGACAAGGGCTATTGTTAACCTTAAAGGAGTAGGTATGATAAGGGCAGAAATTGGCCTAAAAAATTGACAAATTATAAATGAAACGTATAGCTTTCGTTGTTTCTTGATTTTATAAGACCTTTACCCCAACTACTGTTTTGGAAACAATTTTCCATATTTGCGATGACGTCACACTAGTCAATGAAAAGTCTATCGTTTCGTGAAAATATATGAAATCTAACAAGAAATGTGTATTTAATGTCAATTTTCAATATAGCCACAAGCAGGTACCAACGGCATATTTTAGTATGATGTTTAATATACATAAACACATATCTCATTTAATTTTTGTGTTGGTACCCGATTGTGGAGAGTATGAAATCTGCAATCAAAAAATAATTTTAAGGTCGATTTCTGTCGTGTGCTTAGCAGAGATGCAACACATACCAATTCTATACAACTTTTAATTACAAAAATAATTTTAGACATTGTGTCTTTTTATTTTAATATATTATATATTTGTGACATGGTCCTAGTATCATATATAGGAGTATGATATTGTAGTCGACAGGGTCATGCTTATCCTTTTTCAAAAACAAACATTTTTTTTTGGACATGGTGTCTTTTTATTTTAATATATTTTATATATTGCGACATGGTCCTAGTATCATATAGGAATATGATATTGTAGTCGACAGGCTCACGTTTATCATTTTCAAAGCAATATAATTTAGACACGGTGTCGCATGGTCCTAGTAACATATTTATGATATTGTAGTTGACATGGCGAGATATTGAAGTATGCATTGAAAATTATATTCCAGCTCTAGAAGAAATGAGCGTGAAAAATGTACTATAATACTACACAATACAGGCGTACTGCATCTGGTTCCGTTAATAAATCACCTAGCATCTAACCTCACTGCTAAAACAGGAGAAACAAATTTTTCTGTACCAAAAATACAATAAGGACTGCTCCCTTTAACATATATTCTATCACATTCAGCAAATTCTAAAACATCTGTCACATAGTTCTGATACTGCATGTGTTTCTTAAAAATGAAAGGCCAGTAAGGAGCTGAAACCCATCTAGGGATAATCAAAGTACCTATCGCTTTACTATAAACTAGGTGCCCAATAGCTCGAACAACAGAATATATTGGGGGTACTAGGAAATTGTTTTCTCCTGACCAGTTTTGTGTAAACGCATCGACTGCTTCAGAGCTTGGATTCCAAAATAAGGAATTAAATCTACTAATCTTCTTGTTAACAACGCTAGCAAATCTATCTACAGAGTGAGGCCCCCATAGATCGTCTATGAACTCAAAAAAGGTATCTGTGATTCCCCAGTCCTCATGATCTATCATTTTACTAATATAGTCTGCTTTAGTATTCTCCTTTCGAGGAATCCATTGAATATCTATAGATATTGAGTGTTTTGTACAAATCGAAAAAATAGAATAAGCCAGACTTTGTAAGGGTTCCTTCATGCTACCAGCTTGAACAATACGCAAGCAGTTTTGATTGTCTGTATACCACTTCAATGACTTACCCGAGAACTGTAGCTTGAAAGACGATAAGGCCTGTTCGATTGCCCTCATCTCTCTCCAAGTAGAGCTTTGAATACTCTCAAAATCATTAAACATTTTGTGAAAAACTTTGCTTTCTATCTCAACTGAGTACGCTCCACAAGCTATATTGCTCGCATCAGAATACATAACTACTGATGAGGGACAATAAGACACTAATTTTTTACAATTAACATTCTTAACGTTATCTCTCCAGAAATAAAGTTCTCTCAAAATTTCAGAAGGATAAACTAAAATTAATTGTTTATCCCAACAAGACCTTGTTTCAATTGACATATAACAATGCCGTGTCATCAATCTAGTGAGATTCCCTACTACAGGTGACAATGAAATGACCTTGCCCGTTACCTGAGCCAATTCTCGAGCGGTAAACACTGGGAACAAATCAATTATGTGTGTGATCGAGCATAAAAGATCAGAGATGCGCCTATCTGGTATTGAAAGAGAAAATAGTTGGCTGTCCCATAGAATACCTAACCATTCAAGATTTTGAGTTGGAACAAAAATCGACTTCTCTTCATTTATCAAAAATCCGGCATCTACCAAAGATTGCTTAACAAAAAAAGAATCTTTTTGACATTCCCCAAAACTATCTGACATACCAAAACCGTCATCCAAATATAAAACTATTTTGATGGCGTTTTTTCTCCAATATTTGACCATTTCACGTAAACATTTAGTAAATAAATAAGGACTTGACGAAAGGCCAAAAACTAGAACTGTGAAGCAAAAATATTTCCCATTCCAAGAAAAGCCTAGATATGTCTGTTGTTGTGGGCAGATGTCGAAATGATGATAACCCGACCTGAGATCGAACTTATATAGGTAAGAATCTTCTTTAAAAAATTGAACTGCAAATTTCCAATCTTAATAAACAAATTTATTCAAGACACTCAAATCTAAAATAAGCCTTTTCTTATCCGATTTATTTGTAGCTACAGATAGTGGGTTTACCACATAAGGAATAAAGGGGACTTTATGTACACAGCCAGAATCTACTAGTTCTGAAACGGCTTGATCGACAAATTACGAGTTCTCTAAGGCAAACTTGTTATTTTTGAAAAACATACTAACAGGTGGATTAACAAACGGAATGACATAACCATTTCTAATGGTGTCTAAAACAAAATCGCTAGCTCCAATATTCATCCAAAATTCTATGTGTTTAGCCAATCTACCCTTTACACCTTTAAAATCTTTACTGCAAGAAATATCTAACTTTTCTAAAAAATGAACTTGGGACAGAAAATTTTCAAATTCATAGCTACTGCTAAATTCATAGCTGTCTGAACAGACTAAATAATCAAAGTACTTATCATTTACACATGTCGCCTCACTGTTTTGCTGCAGAACTGGTTTGCTGATTACTGCTGTTGGTTGAAGTCTTGAAGTTGTTGTTGAGTGGACAGTTGGCCTTCCAGTGTCCGGGTTGCTTGCAGATGTAGCAGACGTCCCACATGCACGGCTCACGCCGTGCGGCGCTGTTCCGAAAGGGCGGCGGTGGATAACGGAGAGAGTTGTAAGCAGGATTAGGAGCAGTATGAACTGCTGGAGCGACTGGTGTCCTGACTGGAATTTGAGGGTACGGCTGCGTACAGACTTTCCTATCTTTAATTGAACGTAGGGCCCTATTTTCGGCCTGTCTGATGCGTTTTTCGTCTTCCTCATTGTCGGCATACACTGAACTTTCGTACTCTCGTACAGTTGCCCAGCCCCCAGCGGAATTGTCTACATTTGTAGTGTGTATAGCTTAACAAAAATGTACCGCTTAGTCAAATATCAAGTCAAAAGATCGTAGATGTCAAAATTCAACCATTAATTGCAATAGTATAGGCTAATTTAATGTTTACAAAACCGTTGCTAGGGTGACAAAACTACACAAAAATACTATATGCTACCATAGAGAATTGGAATGTTATTTTTAGAGTGTACATACACAGAATATAACATGTTGTCGATAATTCCACCTTATATCAGAATGCTGTCTTCTGATTGGTTGATGAAAGGGGTATTTTTTTTTACCAATTCTTCGTTTTTTCAGCTTTTCCATCATTGCCGGGATATTTGCCTAATAATATCCCGGTACTATAGGAAAATATCCCGCTCGAGACGAAATCCCTTCTTTAAATAGTTTATGACGTCACGGATGTTATTCGAATTACTCGGGTTTCTTCTTTCAACCAACGCTAAAGTAAAGAAAATGACGACAGTGTCAGCCGTTATGTTTGAAATCGTTGAAATGTATATATTTCAAATTCATTTGTATTAATTTTTTTTAGTGTGGTGTATGTTAAAGCAAAACCGTGATTTATTTCATTTTTGAATTTGTTCCAGAATTTATACACTAGTCACTTCTTTGAAAAGATTTTTCCTGTTTTCGTAGATTGATTTTAAGTCTCAGTTGAAAATCAAATGATCGAGGTGGTCTGAAGTTCTGAACCTGCTTGCACGCCACTGTTTTACTTGCTGTTAAATATTCGGCGGAATTAAACAAATATATCCTGTTAGTGAGGGTTATTTGCGAAAAATACCGGTTTCGAGGACAGTCAAATGTCCTTCGCCGTTAAAGCCGCTCGGGATATTTGCCTCTCCTCTCAACCGGTATTTTTCGCAAATAACCCTCACTAACAGGATATATTTGTATAAAAGACTATGCAAGATATGTAAAATAAAACCACCATATTTGAATTTCCAATGATTAATTGGACCCTCCTCCATTTACGTTGCTAAGCAACAAAGGACAAAGTGAAATCATCCCAAAAAATATTTGTCTTACCTTTCAATGATTGTGTTTAATATTATATCTATATAAACATTTTCTGAGATTGAGCCAAAATCTACCCTTATCATACCCACTCCTTATCATACCCACGCGAGAGTTCCGGGTAAAAAGTTCGGGAATTTTTTGGCGCAAAATTTAATTTTACCCGGAACTCTCGCGTTTTACCGTATCGTCAATATTTCAAATGACCAGCAGATGTCGCTAATAAACACACTTCCGTAGCTTTAATTCGAGTTTTCAAAAATGTCGTCTGAAAATCGCAAAATGCTAGTGGAAAATGCTCCATGGAGAGCTGACAGCTGCTGTAAATAATTATTGATGTGTGTTTTCAGGGAGAATAATATATACAGAGAAGGAATAAGCCAATTTCCAGACAGGTAGGCCTTTTTTATTCACTAAATTTAAGATGAATACACAACAAGTATCCCAATGTAAACAAAGAAGAGTGACTTACCTTCTAACTTATATCATGTCAGAAACCCGGCATGGATAGAAACTACTGCTTGATTGTATTTATTGTATATATGTCATACAGTGATACATAGAAAGTTGCAAAATGTTGTTTATATGAAAAAAAGTCGATGTTAAAAAAAAAAAAAAAAAAAAAAAAAGGGGGGGGGGGGGGGGGGGGGGGGGGGGGGGGGCAACATCTTAAAAAAAAAAAATAATAAAATAAAGGGAGCAACATAGGGTCCTGTCCACAAGTACCTGTGACGGAGACTGGTGATAATTTTCAATTTTGACCACCCTCGTCATACATTGCAGAACTGTTCACCTATATACCGGACGAATAACGTGGGTAAAATGGGATCAACATATCCCGAAATGAACCTGGTGTTCCGCTAAATAAGTCATATATTTTAAATAATTGTAATAATGCTATAGTTTATGATTTCACACCAGCTTACCTGAAACCGCCGCTTCAGGTCCGTGTCCCCCACCTTCACAAAGACATGTCCCCAAATGTGACGGGGAACACGATGTGAGTGTCACTTAGATTAAACTTAAGATGAAACCTGTATGAAAACTCAATTTTTTTTTATTTAACATAGAAGGCTACATGAAGAATTTTTTAGTGGTATTACTCCTATTACGCTTTGCTATAGTAGCGATAGCGGATAGCTCTAGGGCGCTCAATTATTAGAGTTAGTGTCAGGTGGTGATCGATGGTAAAAAGACCTATCGTTCGGGAAATTATCAATTTTTATCCTGCAATGACAGCATTTACCGACCAATATAGCCTGCCCAATATTTGGGATATTGGTCAGTTATAAATAGAACATACAAATGTAAGCTCCGCCCACATCGGGGCACATCGGGGGATATTGTTTTCAAATACAAGCCGTCAAAATTCAGTATGGACAATGCCCGGACGAGTAAACCGACCTGCGCAAACATGACCTTGGAAATTCCCACTTCAAACAAACATCGTACGTCACGATGAAAAAAACAATTTTGCGTTCACGCCGGTGAATTCACGTATATATATGCGAAGGACGCTTAACTTCGTTGGAAGCTTTATTACTGGATATAATTCATTTTGATTTTCTTATCGCGTTCTCAGTTGACATTATAGTATTGTAGAAAAAATGGGTTGTATCCAAATGTGTAAAATACGTCAAAATTAAGTGATTCTGCGTAGAGAAGGTTAGAATAGAGGCACTGAAACGAAAAATATTTAATTTTAATGAAAATAACGAAAATCACAGAGTGTACCCGAGTGCCTGTGATCGCGCTTTGTAAGTATTTATCATTGATTGATTGAATTTGTATGTTGAAATCTGTACCTGATTAAAAGCAAATATAGTAAAACTTGATTTCATTTATTTATACTTTGAATGGGAATTCCCTTCATTGCGCACATCAGTTAGGGCATTACGTATTATACATGTATATTCTCCCTTAGCGATTGGTTCATGGTATTTGACGTCGTTGTGTAAGGTTCCCCCTGGAAAGTGTTTGCGCAGGTCAGTTTGTTGTGATTGGTTTTTAAAATTGTGACGTACAATGTTTATGTCTGTTTTGAATGGGTTTAGTCTGCGCAGGTTCAGATCTTTGTCCATACTGAATTTTGACGGCTTGTATTATACATACACAAAATTATTTCAAATACTTTTATCATCGTCCAGTAAACGTTTATCGTCACGGTATGTGTTTTCGTGCGTCATCTGTTTTCGTTTTATCCATTTTATTTTGATTTCCACAGTGCACGCATTATTTTTGACGTGTCTTCCGGTTTCTATTTATGGAACATAAACAAGACTACAGTGTGACATCTGTAAAAGATGTTAAAGTTTGCGTTTAAAGACGTTAGTACCAAAAACAGTGAATCTACCTACTGAACCATACTTTTTGTAATGCTAAAAATTTACTTCATTTATAAAGTAGCTGGAAAAAAATTCAGAAGGGCTATATAAAATTTAACTATGTCGTCTGCCTCTCACTGGTCTCAGCATCTTCGCTAGCCAAGGGTTACGATTCGGGTCCCCCTTCTCTCCACCCTTGGCGGATCTAGAATACATTTTGAAATTCGCGCGCAATGCCACCTGGTGGTTTATCGAAATTGCGCCCCTTAGATAGTCGTCATCGCCAGCCAATCAGAATCGTTTTGTTATACGTATGTTGGAGAGTTAAAAATGGCAGCGCCCAGTGAAGAAAAACTTATTTGTGATAAATTTAATTTGGAAGCACTTACTGTCAACCAAGTGAAAAGTTTCAAAGGTTTGGCAGACGGGAAAGATGTTTTCATTGAAACCAAAACGGGAAGTGGCATCTTTGCTTACATTTCGTCGATAACATGTGCTCCGTGTAAAACATCTTCTGATTGGATACGTGTACTGGTAGCCGTAACCAATGAAATATTAAAGCGCGAATCCTCAAAATGTGTTCTAGATCCGCCAAGGGTGGAGAGAAGGGGGACCCGAATCGTAACCCTTGGCTAGCGAAGATGTGGTCTCAGACACCTGCTCTTCCTGTCATGTAACTGTCATGGGGTCACTGATCGTACTTGTAAACAAAAGAGCTGACTGAAATGTGCCTGTTTCTTATATAAAATACATGTCACTTTGCAGTGCATTGTGGTTTCAGCACTAAAAAAAACATCTAAAGTAAATACAATTTTGAAAGTGGTCATTTTCAAACATTCTGTTATCTTATTTAGATGTAATATGATTTGGTAGATGGCCAGAACCATGAAATTTTAAAACCAGCTATTTCAGGATTTTATATTCGTTTCCATCCGATGACGCAGTTTACTATCCAGCCCCTGCCACGATCTCGGGGATAGGATCCCCTCTTTTTTCGTGAATAAAAATTTCCCCGTTTTTTTCTTTCTTTTTGGTATTTTTGTGATTAACTTGTGCTACATGTATATCATCAGAGAAAACTCACTATTTCATATCATTAGAGAAATATCACTATTTCCTCCAGTTTACTATCCAGCCCCTGCCACGATCAACTAGTATATTAATATTGACAAATACCACTTACAAGCATGGTATATTTCTATAATTCCACCGAATATGTGGTTATCATTACCTGAAGATAAATCCCGAGAGCATCGGAATGTAAATACTACTATTTTTAATCACGATCTATTTTTAGACATGGTATTTTCCCACCTGCCGTTGTTTTTCTGAAAAATACCACGGCACATAAAATGGCGGGGAAAAGAATACCATGGTGAAGGAAAAATTGGAGAAAATTATATTTGCGGAAAAATAGCATAGCTTTTATCCAATGAAGATCCAGCATTTTTATATAAGGTGGAATTATCACAAAAATACCAAAAAGAAAGAAAAAAAAAGGGGAAATTTTTTTTTCACGAAAAAAGGGGGGATCCTATCCCCGAGTACCTGTGTATGGGCCTACCAAAATCAATACACTGCATTGTGCGATATTGTATTTGTATATATATATATATATATATATATATAAAGGGTAACACATCATACTATACTGTATGTTGGATTTCTACTTTCATATTAAAGATATTTTACTCCTTGAACTTTAAAATATTTTCATAAAATCGAAGTTAACATTAACAAAGCGAAAACGAAAGTTGAAATTTAAACTTGGTATTCCATTTTGAATTTTTCGCTATCTGTCATACAGTCATGATATTGAAGTGTTAAGCTTCACCTGATATAAATATACAATACTTGTGCACTGTCGAAGCATATGGGTAATATGTGTATGAGGCTTAGAAACGCGGGAAAAGGCGAGGCTTCGCCGAGCCTTTTCCCGCGTTTCGCGCCGAATACACATATTTACCTATATGCTTCGACAGTGCACATGTATTGTATTTATCCTGCAATTTTAAATCGTAAATAAACGTTTACTGGACGATGATAAAAGTATTTGAAATAATTTTATGTCTGTATTTGAAAACAATATCCCCCGATGTGCCCCGTTTTACATTTGTATGTTCTATTTATAACTGACCAATATAAAAAAATGTTCTATTTATAACTGACCAATATCAAAAAATATATTAGGCAGGCTATATTGGTCGGTAAATGCTGTCATTGCAGGATAAAAACTTATTATGGTAAGTTGATTATATTTACCTGTTTTAGCTTATTTATTTTTCTTCTCACCCTGAGAAATCTAAATTTGATAACAGCCCTTTCATTTTCAGTAAGGTGCGGTACCATGTACTTTTACCCACTTGCCAATTGCTATTGGTGCCTCCCTAATTTCAAAGACTGTTGCATAAGATATTCATGAAAAATGTTCAAATTTTAAGAAAAAGTACCATCTGTATATAGTGGAAGTACGTACTGGTCAGGGGTTTCAAAGTTTTTTTTATAATAGGAGGTACTTCTTAAATTTTAGGAGGTACCTAAAAAATTAGGCTGAGGGCCGTAAGGGGTCCAGGGGGCGGAAGCTCCTGAAATCTAGCATTTTGTGGACCAAAAAATGTACTTCAGAGATTGCAAAACATTAAGTGTTTTTGAAAGAAAAATCCCATTAACTTTAGAGTTCAGATTTCACCAAGAGTGAAGACCATGCATAATTAAACTCATCAAAGACCATTGGCAGGATCAAGACATATAAGTGTCATAATTAATGAAACCAAGGACGTATATAGAATACGTCCTTGATGAAACAAATAAAGGACTGGGTGCTATAAGGGCCAAAATCGGCCCCACCTCAGATGTCGATAAAATTTTCTCCAAAAGATATTCACAATATGTGCTTTTCATAAATAAATACAGTTAGTTAATATGTGCATCTAATTCCTCACAGCGGACCGACAAAGTCAGGTAATGAAAAGCACTGAACGTCATTTTTTTCAGAAAACAGAATGTACGTATCATTGTATTATAATGCATATCTTGAAAAAAAAAAAAAAACAAACAAAAAAACAAAGCATAATAAAACTCAATAAACAAAGCATAAATTTGACTTAATATGCAATGTGGATTGATTTCAGGAATAAAAACATGTTCTGAAACTGTACTATGAAATTAAAGTGAACGAATAGTAATGTCGCAACGTCACCCATTTTCGACGGTCTCCTGTTTTCGACGGTTTGTTTCACGTGATAAAATCTCTCATTATTTTGATCGCTTCATTTGTCAGAGGTTATATTATGATGCTGAAATTGAATGAATGATCTCAAGAAATCTGATCTGAAAATGTCATCTTTAAATGTAAGAACTACGTACCACATCTATTATTTCACGTTCAAATTGTATTTTTTCGTAATTCATTTTTTCGTCACCTTAGCAAAGCTTTAATCATTTAAAAAATATATCTCATACAGACCAATTTTGGATTCATCGTCTGCTATGACATTGATAATGTACATATTGAGATCATATCAATTCAGAAACTTATTAACATTGATTGTCGAAAACTGGTCGAAATTTTGGTATTAACCATAAAGAAGTAATAGATAGATTTATTTGAGGAATAGAACTTTGTCATATTTGAATTTTTTTAAGCACTTTTTTAACCGTACTTTATTCTTAACGACAACCAATGTTATGATATATTCCAGTACATTTTTACGGACAACCATCATAAATCTATAAAAAAAAAAATGCCAAGGTGCGGGTTGAGAGAACTTGATAACGTAAAATAAAGCATTTGGTTTTGCAGTTTCTAAGAAAAAGATTAAATATTAATATGAAAAGTTATGGATAACAGACGACGGACACTAAATGATATTATTTCTACGATTTTTCTATTGAATGTTGGAACTGTTCCGACAGTGTGATATATATTTTTTCATTTTATTATATGTTATGAAAAAAAACAGCTGATTTGCAATTGCTAAAAAAAATATGGTTGTGATCGTCTTCCGTAATTAAAATCGTCAAAATGAAATACAACCGAATTGATATCAAATGGCGACATGTTTCAACCTCATTTAAAATATACCTTGAAATGCTTTCACACTTTTACATCACGTTCACGATATTTTATTACAACACTATTTCCCTCAAGGGTAAAACAAATTCTGTTCTAGTTAAAGGACTTTATCAAACAGAATAATACAGTTTACATGTAATGCAGTTAATACGCATTTAAACAACAGAATTATATTTCTATTTTCCACACCTTGTGGTGGTGGGTCGCTATTGTGCATGCGAAATATTAATTGCAAACCCCATTGACTGTCTATGTGCTGCCTGCCTAGAATATTTTATTTTTTTCTCGATCGTTTCTCGACAGTTCAGAAGCTAGAAAACAATATGATGAATATTGTCTGTCAATCATGCAAACAATAACTTATGCACATGACAGAACGCATATACGGATTCTGATTGCCCTTGTGGTATCTTCAAACTCTTCTTAAGGATATGTTGGATTGTGCCCAAAAAAATCTACTCCTTTTGGATCAAACTATTTAACTTCATTTTAGAAGTAGCATCGATAGACCATTAAACCTACCTCAGTATCCCGGTAGTAATAACTATTTCAGTATCCCGGAAGAAAATATATAATCAATAATTGGGGGCTTATGAAAAAAAACTATTTTGGATGAAGTGGTGTTTATTTTATTTTTATGTTATATAGCTGTTACGTGCCGACATACCATCGTTTTTTACGGCAAATATTGCTTCTCAAACATCAAAACGTCATCTAAGCGCTTGTAATATTTGAACATTTTTCCGTCGTTTTTCAAGAAATTTAACACCTCGTGCACCACAAAAATACTTTAACAGTAGTTGTGTTTTATTTATTTTAATAATCTGGTAAAATATTGTCTGATGCACGACTACGGAGGTGCTTAATTCCTTCGAAAACCGTCGAAATATCGCGGGCAAAATTCCACGAAATACAGAAAACAAATAACGCTCATGACGTCACAATGACGTGAAATACGTATCGATTTGGTTGGAAACAAGTTTTAACATCAAAAGTATGATGTCGTCTATAAAATAAAACACATCAAATTTTAATCAAGTATTTTCTAAGATAATGATTCATTAAATATGGGGCCATATATGGAACTTATAGTCCCCAGTTCTTTTTATCGCGTTGACGCCGGACTGCATGCACTGAGTTTTTCTCCTGGTTTCAATATATGTAAACTGTATTTAAAATAAATACAATTATTTACAGAAACAAGTTATTTACTGATGAATTTCATTACTTGAAATGAATCATAAAATGTACAGAGATTGTGTATATATACATAATGGTATCATATATACAATCAGAAGAGTGAAAATATTGATTTTAAGGGTCTGGTCAAGGTTATTGATAAATTAATATTTAACAACCTCCACAATCCTCCACCAACAAAATATTTTGATACAATCATTAACCCTCTATACTCAAAACAACTGCTTAATTTGGTGTTGGTGGAAGACTGTGGAGGTATATAAAATAGCTAAAATGTACTTTGAATATGTCGTTTATGGTCCATTTTTAGCATTATCCGTCTAATCATGATGTCATTATGACGTCATAGCGCACCCAATCTCACGGAAAGATATCTTTTTTGAAAATTTGTAAATATAACAATTAAATTAGTAAATTGTTTTTATTCTATGTCAAGCATTATTTTTTGATAAAATGTGGGGCCAATTTTGCACCTTAACGCCTCTCCCTCTAATTTGCAATCATCAATCTTTAATAAAATTTATAATTTTTTAATAGATCAATACAAATATAATTAAACAAAAACAATATATATTGTTACTTTCACGACTTATGTGCAAAAAAAATGTTCGAACAAAAACGATTCGCGGGAAGACATTTATTAACATTTGAATCACAAAAGTTAAATTATTTTGGAAAAAAAGGGGGGCCGGCGTTTTGACATTACAATGTAATTCGTATTTGAGCTATGTCCGGTCCTTTTTCAAGATTTCTAATAATTTTCTATCCCTTATCTCCTTGTACCCCCTTTTAAAAATGTTTTTCAGCACACTTTCATTTCTGTGAACAACCGCGGTAGGGCCCCGTCAAAATATGTAAATAAATTAGCCATAGGTTTTTATTTTTTTATACTGGAAGTTAAACAATATGGACGGAGTTAAGCAACAAGACAGTACGCCCCAGAATGATTCGACCCTGGGTTTTAAATGGATAAAATAAATCGCACAAAATATTGTGTAGTCATATATTCATAATACATATTGATCATACTTATATTACTGGAGGTTACACTAAATTGTGTTTGAACATAATTTGTAATCGGTCATTTTTTTATTTTGAAATGATGTCAGCTTTGTTCCGGTCCAAGTTTTACACAAGGATGAAAAGATATTGGGGCGAAAACATATCTATTTACCGCATGCGCAAACTGCTATTTACGATTCTAAGGTAAAGTTATTTTTAAAACAGGGAATATCCCATCAACTTGGTCGTGACGCAGTTGTTCGATTTGAATGCGAGAATTCAGCAATTGACGTGATCATTAATTTTTTATGAAAAATATTCCACAAGCCTAACGACCATCGTACTTGTGGTTTTGACCACCGCTAATTTTGGGGGGTTCAGTAATTTCTGCCGGTACTATACACGATCTCAGGCGGGTAAAAGTACCGGATACCGGCCCACTTTGAAACCTCTGACTGGTACACTTGAAAAATATTGAAAGTCCTGTGATAAACATAGACCAACCATTTATAAGACAGTACATGTTTGTGCATAAGATATCTAACTAAAATATCCAAGATTAAAAAAATAGCAGTTGTTCTTCCTGATCTATCCTAATGTGGTACTTTACCAGTAGGTAAGTTGTTAACATATACCAAATTGAATCATTTAGCTGTGATGATTTCAGTGACAGTTTTAGGGAAGAAGTACCCTAGAAGTGCCTGGAGAAAACCACTGACATGTCGCAAGTCACTGACAAACTTTATCGCATAATGTTGTATCGAGTACACCTCGCTTTAGTGAGATTCAAACTCACAACTTTAGTGGTGATAGCCACTGATTGCACAGGTAGTTGTAAATCCAACTACCATGCGATCACGACCACAATTGCTCCATTGAGTGATTTGACATCACTGACTATTCTATTCTACGCTTTGCTTGAAGGCTTTGGACAGACAAAATGATTTTTATCAGTAATATCACTTAAAGAAGCAATCAGTTTAAACAATTGAAAAAGATATATAAACCAATTTTTATATAACTTCACTACATAATTTTGCAGTAATACTGGTACATTCCTGAAATTGGTATGTTTACATCCATAATGATATAAACCCCACAAAATTTACAGGTGTCTATTAATGGTCGATCTGACGGCATTAGAGAAGAATCTCATGGAAAAATAAAAATGATGATTTTTTTGTTATTAAATTGTTAGATTCACTTTAATTTCAAATATAAACATAACATCGCTTGTATTTGGTTTGACTGGTGGTCATTATAAGCTAATGGTTTATGTTTCAATTTGTTATCTGTTAATTGTTTGCATTCAAAACATCTTCAGGTAAATGATCGTAAATAGCTTGAGGTTATGGACTTTGTTTATTTCATAATTAGACTTTTATTACAGGTATAAATAAAATTATGTATAGGATACAGTATTATTGAAACAAAAGAAGCGGCCGGGCAAATTCTTTTGTTTCAATATTAATGTATCTAACTTGTACAATAATAGTGTTGTTGCAAAAATATATGGTATGGCATATATTTTTATACTTTTAATGTTTAGAAAGCCAAATAAGAACAATTAACAAAAATAAAACGACAAATTTTTATCGGTCAACGTCCTTTCGATTCCCGTTTATATTTAGATATTTCAAGGTCTTTCAAGTGAAAAGAATCGTTTATATTTAGATATTTCAAGGTCTTTCAAGTGTCCCAAATCTTCACCTGTGGTCTGTCTGATTTTTATTACTTGCGGTCGGTTCGTTAGTTGTTTTTGTATTGCGAGAATACATTTTAAAAGTTCACATACTCGTCAGTTCTGAACATAAATTATGCCAGGTCTGAAATACTTGTACCGTGTCTTGTATATTGCTTTTTTAAACAAATTGTTGATATCTTTTTTTTACAAATCTTATTATCAAGAGTCAAATATACTAATTATATGCGTATAGTAGTGTGGTCACCGTAGCCGAGTGGTTAGATGGAAGTTTTGAAAGTCAAAATAGACCGAAAAGCCCAGCAGTTGTTCGAGACACGAAAGCCCAAAAATAAATAAAACGCGCTTTTAAGCCTAAAACAGTAAAAGGTTAATGTTCATATATTCAAGAACAAAAGAATAAACTGTAGATTCTTAAAAATAATCCACTGTTCGAACAATAGTGTGATGTCAGAGAAATGCATTACGTAAACGATATCAACCTTGTCCCAAACATGGGTCAAATTATTAAAGTACAGCGGCCTGTATCATCGGCTTCTATTAGCGGCCTGTATGTGATATTAGAGGCCGCATTTACAATAGCTTTGCTGGGGGTATTATTGTACAACTATATATTACACATTTTGATTTTATTTGCCTATAGAAATGTAGATTTTTGTCATGCTTGTGAATGTTAAAATTCAAAAATGGAAAATGTGAATTTAACAAGAAAGTAAACAATGGAGTTAACGTTATTTCCCCTTATATGATCCAGTGGCTAATAAATGAGTTACTTCCCCTTGTATGGCCCAGTGGCCAATATTGAATAAACTGTATAAAACAGTCAAAACATATATTAATATTAATTTTTATATTACAGAGAATTTTTTTTTCTTTTTTCAAATGAATCGATAGTAGATACTGTAGTGTAATGTTTAAAGCTTATTCCAGTTTGTCAGTAACTTACAGCAAGTTGGTGGTTTTCTCGGGCACTCCGGTTTTCTCCACCAATAAAAACTGACCTCCAAGATATAACTGAAATATTGTTGAAAGTGACATTAAACACCATAACCCTATTTCTATAAATCTACTGGAATCATTTCAAATAACATCCTTGCTAATTTGTATAAGTTCCAAATTAATAATGCAGAAATACCTGATATGAAGAGTTTCAACTCTAGATATAATTTTAGGCCTTTTATAGATCGAACTTTATCCTTAGTCTTGCATGACTTCCAACTCTTTTCCAGACATCAGAAATAGTTAAACAGACAATACAGTGATTGATTGAATGATACATTTGTACATGTAGCTTTATATTTGAAATTACTGATATACCGATTGATTGATGAAATACTTTAAATGGAAAAGATAACCCTGCATTGCACATTTAAAAATTCTCCCTAAAATGTTCTCACAGATTATGAAACTGAAAGTATCCCATGCACATATTTCTGTACGTATTGTTTTTTGTGTTCAATAGTTTCCATGTACATATGTATATACTGCGGTTAGCTTTTAGTGTGATTGAAACAGAAAAACAAATGGAAATCTACAAACTAGAATGCATTATACATTTATTATATCCCCACTCGCAGAGTGTTGGGTATACTGGAATACCTTTGTCCGTTCGTCCATCCCTAAACCTTGTGTACGTAACTAGTCATTTGTCTTTTCTTGGATTTTATTCATATTTGGTATCTTGGTTGGCCATGATCTGAGCATGCGCATATTATACCGATTTCACGGATGGTTGATTTTTGCGAGAGTTATAGCCCTTTTCATGTTTGTTTGACCATATGTCCGTTCGCACATCTTGTGTACGCAACTAGTCATTTGTCTTTTGTCGCATTTTATTCATATTTGTTATCTTGGTTGGCCATGATCTGAGCATGCCCATATTATACCGATTTCACGGATGGTTGATTTTTGCGAGAGTCATAGCCCTTTTCATGTTTGTTTGACCATATGTCCGTTCGCACATCTTGTGTACGCAACTAGTCGTTTGTCTTTTGTCGCATGTTATTCATATTTGGTATCTTGAATGGCCATGATCTGAGCATGCGCATATTATACCGATTTCACGGATGGTTGATTTTTGCGAGAGTTATAGCCCTTTTCATGTTTGTTTGACCATATGTCCGTTCGCACATCTTGTGTACGCAACTAGTCATTTGTCTTTTGTCGCATTTTATTCATATTTGGTATCTTGGTTGGCCATGATCTGAGCATGCACATATTATACCGATTTCACGGATGGTTGATGTTTGCGAGAGTTATAGCCCTTTACATGTTTGTTTGACCATACGTCCGTTCGCACATCTTGTGTACGCAACTAGTCATTTGTCTTTTGTCGCATTTTATTCATATTTGGTATCGTGGTTGGCCATGATCTGAGCATGCACATATTATACCGATTTCACGGATGGTTGATTTTTGCGAGAGTCATAGCCCTTTTCATGTTTGTTTGACCATACGTCCGTTCGCACATCTTGTGTACGCAACTAGTCATTTGTCTTTTGTCGCATTTTATTTATATTTGGTATCTGGATCGGTCATGATCCGAGCATGCACATATTATACCGATTTCACGAATGGTTGATTTTTGCGAGAGTTATAGCCCTTTTCATGTTCCCTTACGAGCTGCTGCTATAAATTATTTCCTTAATTAGCTATGTATAATATTTATATCTAATAATCTGTTATACATAATTTTTCATCATTCCAAACGTTTACTAGCCAACTGCCCTGGGAGGATACACACCTCTTGATTCCAACACTCTTTACACTCCTTTATGCCTCTCCACCACGTTAAGTCTCACAATGATATAATACTTTACTACACATCAACTTATGTAGAGAGAGTAGGGGTATCCCAGCACGACAACGCGTGCAGTTTCATTGGATCAAAGATAATATATTTCTGAGGCAGAATATTATTTCAGCACCCAACACCCCCTCCGCACCCATATATTTATGTACTGATTATGAAGTTGGACATGCAATTTCGTGATGAAGTAAGTTCAACCAAGTTTACATGTACCCAGAAAACACATACCGATATTGTTCAGAATCATTTTGCTGTGAATTTCGTAAGTGATCTAGTCAGGAATCCAAAACTTTTCATATCTTAGGAAAATACATTTTTTTTTCAAGCATGTCAAACCACAAAAAATGGTATCCGTGAATATAATTGAATTCACAGTACTTTTGTAATTTATCTTCTTTTTTTCTTTTCTTTTTTTTTAGATCAGTCTTAAAATGGTTTAGAATAAAATATCTAAAATGAAGTGTAAGAATCTGGTAGATGGAGAACTTTGTGGAGCAGAGATTCCATCATTGTCTAAGTTCTGTGAATATTGTGGTGGAAAAGTCCAAACTGAAAACGACAACGTATCAAAGGCATGTCCACATTGCTCCTCTTTGGTGAACAAACAACAAAAATTTTGTTCAGGTTGTGGTTGGAAAATTGATCCCAACATTTTTGTAACCAAGACGATTGTCTGTGGAGGAACAAAAGAAGATGGAATAACATGTGGAGCAGAGTTATTGCCTCACGTGAAGTTCTGTATTACATGTGGAACAGTTCAAAGTAAACCCACTGAAGGTAAGGATACTTAATTGACACACTATGACCAATTGTTTTTATGTGTTTATCTACATGTATCAATGCATGATTTCTACAAGGGCCTAAATTGAAATCCTAATGACATGACATTTTAGGCAGAAAAATATGTAGCTGTAATATGCCTACAAAAGTACTGTTTGCAAGATATACGGTATGAGTTTACATTTATAATCAATGACACCAAAAGCTTTGTGTCTTCTCCCTATATTTAGGGGTTTGTTTTCTTTTGGTTTATGGTGTTTAACACCACTTTCAACAATATTTCAGTTATATCGTGGCGGTCAGTTTTATTAATGGATGAAACCGGAGTACCCACAGGAAACTATTAAACCAATCGCAAGTCACTGACAATCTTTATCCTTTATCACATAATGTTGTATCAAGTACACCTCACCATAGACCGGGTTCGAACTCACAGCTTTAGTAGGGATAGGCACTGATTGCACAGGTAGTTGTAAATCCAACTAACATATAATCACGACGGCCCCTAATATATAGGGGAGACTGTCTCGTACAAGTTTACATTGAAATGTAAATCTTATTTTACACCAGTGCCCTTTAAAAATAACTACTGGAATTTCTTGTTAAAGCCACTTTCTTAAAAAAAAATTCTTCTACTCACTCTTTTATAAAGATTTCTAATATTAAACGAACAGTAACAACAAAATAAAAATGAAAATTTAGTTCATTTAATTTTCATAGGGCCTGAAGTTACAACACTTCATCCTGTTAGTGAAGTGAAAGTAGATGATTTTATAAAAGATGATCAACCAAGAAGTCATATCCCTGTTTGTGAAAGTTCAAGTTCTGGGTCATCTAGTCGTTCAGATAGTCCAGACACGTGGAAACCTCCTTGTACTGGATCAGCATCTTCTCCAGAATCAAATGATGGCAAAACTAGTACAGGCATTGACAGCAATTCAATGACAGAGGCATTGGATCAGTCTCAACAGTCTCAGTCTGGAGACAGAGGAGCACAGAGAGAAATTGAGAGTGATGAGTCAAAAATGAGTTCTGACATAACCAAAGAAAAAGATTCTAGTCTTATAGATGACAAAAAAGAACAAGATGGGGTCAAAGATCAAAGTAAGAATTGTCTGATATTCTTTTAGCTGTTTAGGTATCAGATACTTCACCTATGACCTATCATTCATCTATGACCTCTATCAGTGGGATACAAATTTGAGGTTTAGGTTTTTAATTTTATGGTGTTTAACACCACTTCAAACTATATTTCAGTTATATCGGGGCGGTCAGTTTTATTGTTGGAGGATACCGGAGTACCCACCGACCTGCCGTAAGTCACTGACAAACTTTATCACATAACGTTGTATGGCCTGAGTGGGATTCAAACTCACAACGTTAGTGGTGATTGCATAGGTAGTTAATCCAACTACCATGTGATCACGATCACGACCACGACGACCCCTAAACAATTTAAGATATTTTTTTTGTATAATTTAGGTTGCCAATACATACAGGAAATCTGGTAATACAGTCAAACCTGGACTTGAAGTGCACCTGTATATAACAAATCACTGTCCATAAAGGGCAGTTTTATTTTCTCCCTTTAATAAACAATGCATAAAATTTGAACCTGTTTATAAAGGACACATTTATTAGTTTCCATCAGTGTCCTTTATATACAGGTTTAACTGTATGTGATATAGTATTTAAATGTTGAGTAAACAAGCTACATTTTGTATATCAATTAATTAGTGGTATTCCGATGATCGATTATAACCGATAATCAGTTGGTTGGTGTCTTAAGCCAAGCACTCGAGCCCAAATATACATTTCCGATTATTCGAACAATTCTACTTTCACTTTCACTTTGATTTTCTGGAAATCTTGTGACGTAATTAAGCCGAAAATAACACTTTCATATTTCATAAAATCGTGTTAAATAGTGGTTTTTTTTATATTTGCAAATGAAATTATATTTCTAACGTCCATTAAAAGTATAATAAGTACAGTGAAAACTAAAAAAATCGTCAAATTTGTAGATTTCTGACCGAAAAGCAAACACGCATTCACGGCTATGACATGGTGCTGCTCTGACTTATACTGACTTAACAATACTGCAGGGGGGGGAGGGGGATGCAGCCTTCTAGCCAAGATTAAGCATTTTAGCCAACACATATCTTGTCATTCCAGCATCGTATGTACCCTCAAAACGAGTATTTAGTCTTGTGGGTCATCTAGTGAACAAAAAGAGGGCTTGCCACAAGCCTTCAAATTTTGGCAATATCATTTCATGAATAAAAACATGGAATACTACAAAAAATGTACTGGTAATAATACTGATAACTGTACACTATAAGAGTGTGGATGACAATATTCTGTTTTCTATGAACTGTTAAATCAAATTAATTTACGTTTGATGTTGTTTGTCATTTCTTGAATTTCCCCCAGAATTTATTAAGTTTGTTCACTGTCTATGGATTTATAATCTGATGTGATAAAGGCCATCAGTTACCACTAATTAAGTCTCCCAAACAACGTTTGGAGACTTATTGTTTTTGCTCCGTTTCTTATTATTATTATTATTATTATTAATATTATTCTTGTTCTTGTTATTCTCCTTTCTTTCCGTGCACCATGAACTTGTCCACGGCAGATCTCAGGAACTACAGGATAGAATTTCATGAAATTTGGTGGAGTTATAGATATATGTTTCTAGTTGATCCCAAAGTTTCAGATTTGTGGTAAAAGGGGACAAAGCCATATTTTTGGGGGTTCAAAGGGGGTGGGGGTTACTATAGAATCCTATGGGAAACTTGAAATTTCGTACATTAATGTTGATAACTTCTAACTGGATAATGATACATTTTGACATAGTGATAGGTCACCATTAGAGGAGCAATTCTGCGTTTTCAAACTTTTCAAGATGTCTGCCATTTTCAAAATGGCTGCCAAAACACGGCATAAAAATGGGGGGTAAAAATTCAACATTGTCCGACATCATCAAAATTTGATATGTGGGTAGATAGTGTCAGTGGCCGGTTTGGGAAACTTCATAATCGTTAGATTATAATCATATCTTGTTATTTAAGGTACTGTACCACTGATCAATCTAGTGATGAAACATAATTCAGGCCTCAATAATATAAAACAATACATTAATACATTCAGACAATAGTTTAACATGTTTAATTTGGTCAAACAACCTTTAAATAAACATGACAAAAAAGATGCACCACATTATATACATGTATAAGAGGTATAATGTAAAATTTGCATAAAATAGGTCTTTTTTAACAAAACATCCTTTTTCCGATTATAACCGATAATTAGTTATTCATGTGAAACCGATGATCGATTATGAAATTCCTTCCGATTCCCATCACTACAATTAACTTGATCTGTTTCTTAAACAAGTTGATTTTGAACAAATAATTAGTGAACAATTTCCTGTTTTAACACACCAATATATGCACTTGTTCTCTCCATGTGTTGTTAATTGCTTTAATAATTAGTGGGTTGAGCATTGCGAAAAATGTACAAGAATTATAGATTAAAAATAGAATTTATACTGTTACTCTCAAGATATGTTAAAACTGTACTGTACTACATGTAGTAAAAAAATGTTTAAAGCTTTCTATGCTAATATTTTAATACAATGTGTCTTTTATATTATGCTTAAATTTTGTAGAAAATGTATGTAATGAGAAAGAAATGGAAACAACTCCCTCTGGTGATCTAAATCATTCTAATGCACCATCTGATATTGTAAACAACAATAGTGAAGTACAAAGAACGGGAGAAGAAGTCACGAAAAAGGATATTACTCAAACTGGATCAGCCAGTCTGACCGAAAGCATGTCACCATTTTCCCCAATTGGCACAAAGACAGATGTTACTAAACCACATTTATTGACTCAAGATGGAGTCACATCAAAAGTTGAAATGCATGAACAAGAAAGACAAGAAAAACCTCCTCAGCAGTGTACAGAGTCAAATGAACATCAACAGATTATTCCAACACATTCCATGGTGACGGACAGTAGAAAAGTACTAGAGGGAAAGAAATCCAATGTTCATGAACTCACACAGAAGTTTGAAGACACTGTTAATATAGAAAACTGTCCAAAGGGGGAGCAAGTTGATAAAATTAAAGATTCACCATTAAAACGGGAAATAAGTCACTCATCAGCTGATGGAAGTGAAAGTGAAGAAGCCTCAGATGCTGAATCTTCTTCAAGTGATGAAGACAAAGACACAAAAGGCAGTGAAACGCCCAGTCAACAGACTGACAATCAAAAAGAAATTAAGAAAACAAAACTGTCAAAGAAGGAGTTGAAACGAATGAAGAAAAGGGAGAGGAAAAAAAGGAGAAAGAAAAGGAAGATGATTGAAACAGAAAATGAACCTGGAACAGATAACAAAAATATACCTGCTCCAAGTACAAAGGAATCATTGACATCTAAGGTAATTTGTATTAAATTAGAAAAGGAATTTTATTGACCATTTTTCTTTTGTAATTTTGATTTAGGAAATGCCTGCTTAAACATGTTAAAGATGAAAAAGAAGTGAAGCTATGTAGTACAGGGGTCCGTTGTTGAACTTATGATTAGGCTAATCATATGATTAGCCCTAATTACATTTTTAACTCCTAATCACATAATTAGCAAATGCAATGATTAAATATGATTAGTTAATACATTGATTTAAAAACAGTTCAGCAACAGAATTTAATCATTGCATTAGCTAAGTATATGATTAGGAATTAAAAATGTAATTGGGGCTAATCATATGATTAGTTTAATCACAAGTTCAACAACGGACCCCAGTTTTCTTCCTCTTTTAAGGCCAACCTCTCCCCTCAAAGACTAACACTCTTACCATGCCAGATTTCAGATGCTCTGAGATAGTAAAATATTAAGGCCATTTTTTTATTGGATTTGTTTTCTATCCAAAGGATAGAAATTTATCATTTGCAAAGCAAATTAATAGTTAAAACACTTTAGAACAATGTCTGAATGGTAGGCAGGCCAATAATTTGAACATTCTAAATAAATGTCTTATATTGAGGTAATTACAAATTCCTGAATTATTATTTTATGATATATAATTAGAAATGTCACTTATTGATTAAAAAAAATTGTATGACAGCTTTGTTATCTCTCTTGTATGACAGCTTTGTTATCATTATATCTCTCTTGTATGACAGCTTTGTTATCATCATATCTCTCTTGTATGACAGCTTTGTTATCATCATATCTCTCTTGTATGACAGCTTTGTTATCATCATATCTCTCTTGTATGACAGCTTTGTTATCATCATATCTCTCTTGTATGACAGCTTTGTTATCATCATATCTCTCTTGTATGACAGCTTTGTTATCATCATATCTCTTTTTTTTTCAACTTTAGGAGAGCAAACAACAGCCAGAACATGAAGAAACAACATCTTCAGCAGCCGATAAATCAAAAGATTCGAAAACTGAAGAAACAGAAAAGCGTTACAATACAAGAAGTACAACAGAATCAAAAACTTCACAGGTGATTAAGATTTATAAAGAAACACGGATGTGTCAAGGTCACCAGGAATAGCTATTTTCTTTGACTTATCTGGTACCTCGAGACATCTGTAGTAAACAAGAACTTTGTGTTTGATTTCTGGTCCAGTAGGCTGCTGTTTATATTTGTCAGATCTTTCCTCTCCCACTTGACATTTCTTTCATTTTCAAACTACAGTAGAATTTCATTGTGTCGGAGTCTTGGATAAATTAAGCTGAAAATATCTGTATGTGAACCTAATTTATATTTTGAGCTATCAAAGGAGACAACTTATCCTAGTTTAAGATAACAAGGTAACACTGAACAAGACGTTTTTTTTACAATGAAATCTCTGTGACCTATTATCACATTTACCTTTAAAAATAGTCCTGGTTTACTGGAATTTTTATGATTTATTTTGTGTTTTTGAAAATTTGATTATATCAAGCTTTGTAGGTTAAACATATTATTACAGTGATGCCTGTAAAAATCTGAGATTTCCAGGTGAAATAAATATCAATGTTTCATGCTGTGAACTAAAACATTTATTTAATTACGTTGCTTCATCTAGTACCAATGTCGTCATAATCGAAAATATCATTGAACGTCCGACAATGAAAAACAAGTTCCTTTTTGAAACGTATTGTGAGAGCAAACAAAAGTGTAATTCTATGTAATAAACAGTACAACAACTCTTGCATTCTGAATATCAAAAAGAAATTTCTTGTCATTTATTTTTGATATTCTGTGAGTGAGTGAGTGAGTGATTGTTGTTTAATGCCAACTCAGTAATTTTTCAGCTATGTCATCGATATTTGGAATACAAGAGTAGTTTTACTATAATTATTTTTATTATAAATTTTGTTTATCAACTATCCTTACAGACAACCAAAGATAAGAATAAGCAGTCTGTAGAGAATCCATCATCAGCTTCAAACAAGTAAGTACTGATTTGTTTGGTAGACGAGTAGACAAATGACACATTTCAACCAGAATTCAAAGCAAAAATAGTGGAATAGGCACATAAAAAGACAAATAAATTCTGATCATGGATCTGCATTTTACAATATATTTCAGACTTGCCTGAAATTGCCTGAAATATGTAAGGGTCCCTACTGGATGAGTAGTTAAGGTAGTTGATTTCTAACCACAAGCACAACACCATTGACATGGGTTTGAACCCAATTATTCACCTCACTTATTTGGGTCCATAAAGGTAGTTTAACCTCACCATTTGTTATTGAAGTTTCCGTACCAAGGCAGGAAAACCAGCGATCATATATATTTATGTGTTTGGGGTTTCAATTTTAACTCTGTTTTTATGATTTTTCGATTGGATTATGGAGCTGTTCCAACAGTGGTATTTTTCATTTTATTGTCAAATTTTCAGACATCTACCCAAGACATGGGATGTCAGTAGTCAGCTAGTTATAAATATCTGGCCTTTCAATGCCCAATGATATGACAGAAAACTGCCAATAACCCAAACCATTCAATAATTATGTTATCAATATCGTGGGAACGTTAAGTCATCAAAACAATTTATGTCTAACTGTAAAAGATTTAAGTTACTCGAAATACCTATTTAGCATATACATGTTAAATATTTCATTACCCTTGTGAATTTTTCCTGGTTTTATTCCTAGCTCTTCAGGTAACAAAGCAGGTGGGAAGACTGGCAATCAATTAAAAAAGACTGAATTTACAGAAGTCTATTATCATGTAGTTCTATCACCTACGATACGTTTGAACATACAGAAAGATGAAGTGGTTGTAAGGTTTCAAGAGCAGACTCTAGGAGGATGGAAGAGTAAAAAACATAAGTTGACATATAAAAGGTATGTATTACAATAAGTTCTGATGTCATCAAACTTTGGAGTACTCTTACTCCAAAATCGTCCAATCAGAACACTGTATTTATTGAATACAATGTTCTGATTGGTTGTTTTTGCGAGTATGAGAACAGAAACAAGTAATATATCATCCTTTTGTTTTATGTGTCAAATTAAAATAATTTGTATCAAGCTATAGCACTAGCTATGATATTTTCTCCTATTCTTAAGCATGTTTAACCTGTTGTTTAAATTTTCTTATTATATAGATAGCTGTGAATTATAGAATTTTCTGAGTTACATAGAAACCGTTTTGTTGTCAGAGATACTTTTCTGTATGTTTTACAGTTACTGACATTTTTTTTTTAGAAATTACAGTATACAGCCTTTTTTATTTTAAATCTTAGGACAGTAGCAGATGATTATCATGAATACCAGGGTAAAGTCAACATCCCAAAAAATCTTCTATGGAATACTGTTTACTATGTGTATACTGTTATACAGAGCAATGGAGATGAGGTTGATGAACATGTATACAGTCACACATCTGATACAAATCAGCGTTCCATGTTTATAGGTCAAACCAAAGTACAAGGTAATTGATATGTACCAGGGTACATTAATTCTGGATATAGATTTTGTGATATGACGTTAATGTGCTTTTTATTTCCTTGCCAAACTTATTCTTTTGCTATTGATCTGTTGGTGAATTGATTGAATTCATGAATTAATGGCATTTAATGCTTCTACGATTTTTTGATTGGATTTTGGAACTGTACAGACAGTGTGGTATTTTTGTAAAAGAAGATTGTAAAAGAAGCAATCTCTTGTTTTAGGTGATGCAATATAGTTTCAGGGGAGATAACTTTGATACACCAGTCATTAAGCATATATCTTATACAGAAAGATGGACAGGGTCCAGATATTTAAATACGGTTTTGGCTGATGGTTACTGGCTTTTAATGCCACTTTCAACAATATTTCATTTACATCATGGCTCTCCCATTTATTAGGGAAGTCATCTTGTGGACTACAAAACTTTGTCACTGGCAATTTGTAACAGACCTTCCTCATCCCTATATGCCTTTTGGTCATTGTCATTGATTGTTTTATTAATGTTTTGTTCTTTTTAAGTTTTTGAGAGATAAGTTTTATTATTCGTTTTAATCTTTTTCATGTGTCCATTAAAGCATTATTTACCCGTAGTTTATATTATCTTTGTAGATACCATTCATAAGTATGATGGTGTAATTAGAGAAAAACCTGTCAAAGAAAAGGGTATATTTAAAACCTTGAAAGGTATTTTTACTGGTGATGAATATAAAAAACAGTTACGAGCAGACGCAGCTTTAGCATTTCAAACATTTTTACCACCTATGCAGTTGAAAATGAATGATCCAGCAGGAATGATTGGAGAGGATGTCATAAGTCACATAGGATCGATATTTGTGGGACTTGACGATATGTATAAGACGGTGGCATCTTTGTGGTATACATCAAGAGAATTTAATGCTTATATGTCAAAGGTCAGTTGCTAACCATAAAAGAGAAAGGTGAAAATTTTGCAATTTCAACTTCTGAGTGTATTATTTCCTCATAATTTTCTTTAAATATTATTTAAGGTGTATAGTCTGATCCTATGGTACTGTGGGTTCTATGGTTCGGTGTATTTAGGTGCTAGTTCAATCAATTTTCGCCACCATATTTTTAACTACCACAGTACCATAAGACCCTGATATATAAGTTATCATTTATCAAATGGTTCATAAAGACATCATCAGTTTAATTTATATGTAGCACACTGGATAGAATAACTAAATACCCAAAGAGGTAGAATTTCTTTGTCAATTGAATACTTTAATAATGATGTACTTTACGACACCAATAGGAAACCCAGCATATATATTGTGATACACTCTCCGGCACATAGAACATATCTGGCTCAATGTCGCTACATTCAGTTATAACCTCTGCCACATGTCAAAAAATAAGACTACAAATTTATGTCATTTGACTGTTCTACTTTTGTCGTCTGCCTGTGATGTTTGTAAACAGTATGAAGGTGTGGTTTATCCACCGTGAGAGTTATCAATCATGTGACAGAGATGGTAGTGGTTGATGTAGACTACCCAGAATCATTTTAGTGGAGATTGATTGTGACAATCAATTTAAAATAAAATCTATCTTGGTAATCATCAAAAACTATTATCTGTTTTCAACACCGTTTTAGTAAGCCCTTTAAACTTATAAATGTAATTGGAATACATTTTTTCTTCGGTATCTCCATATTTCACAAGTATATTTTGTTATTAAAGGGATATGGTCTATCAAAATCTTTTATTTTAAATACGTAAAAGCTATGCAATATTGTTTACAAATATATAAAATGACTTATTTAACTCATCATATATCATGGATCTACACAAAATGTAGTTTTTTTTATAGTAAATAAAAATATCTATTTATAGATTTGTTTACTGGGAATCCAATTATTTATGCATGCCAGTGTATTTTAAAAGCATTATTTTAAGTTTAAAGAAAATAAACAGATTTTTTTTCTTTATTTTTTTTACGATACTATGCTTCCTTTTTTCTTCACAAAAATTTGTCAAAGATCTCTTGTATCCTTTTGTAGACTTCTTTGATTCAAACATGTTTATATTTATAGTGCATCCAATATAATTTCTTGAATGGCCTATTAAATGAACTTTTACGACCCTTGACAAAAACAAATAGTTTTAAAGCTAAATCTCACAAAGTTTGGATCTTCCAAGAAATTATTTCTTGATTAATCACTTTAAAAATTACTTTAGGGACTGAAAAAATACTTCTGTTTATAAACAAAACCTTATGTACCTTTAAGTATTTTATTTTCCCCAACTTTTAAATACAATCTCTATATTTTTTTAGTATTTACAAAATTACATTTCAATCAACTTAAGAAAGTTGATTGAATGTAGACAAGGTCAAGTCACAGAGGAAGATAGAGTTTTACAATTGTGTGCAGCAATCACCATCAATCATTTGATACAATGCAATGGGATACAGATTTCAAAGATTGAAACTAGAAGGTTGTGTGAAGCATTTTTGCCAAAAGTAGATGATAAAAAACAGGAATGTGTAGAGTTTAAAAACCTGATGAATTACTTTACCATTGCAACAAGAAAGGGGTAAGTAGAAATTGTTAACAAAAATAAGTGAATATTAGATTTCTAACATTTTACATATGTTTAATCAAATTTTTACTGCTAAAGTTGGTTTTAAACACCAATCAATCAACCAATTTTCCCTGTGTATTTCATATAAAACTGCAATATAATTTTTGTTTATCCTGAAGTCAATTCCTGTCTGATTTTGATAATTTTTGTTTATCAATAAAAGCTGAAAAATATGTACTATCACTGTATTGTGTTTTGGGAAAACTTACTTCAGTTTTGTATTTTGGGAAAACTTACTTCAGTTTTGTATTTTGGGAAAACTTACTTCAGTTTTGTATTTTGGGAATACTTACTTCAGTTTTGTATTTTGGGAATACTTACTTCAGTTTTGTATTTTGGGAATACTTACTTCAGTTTTGTATTTTGGGAATACTTACTTCAGTTTTGTATTTTTGAGAATACTTACTTCAGTTTTGTATTTTGGGAATACTTACTTCAGTTTTGTATTTTGGGAATACTTACTTCAGTTTTGTATTTTGGGAATACTTACTTCAGTTTTGTATTTTGGGAATACTTACTTCAGTTTTGTAATAAACTTTTGTATTCTCAATTGTTTAGTGTATATAAAATTGTATTGCAATAATAGAGTAAAACTACATTTAATTATACTTTTAGTGATAAATAAATTATCAAAATCGAATATGAATTAACTTTGCGGAATTGTTTTTGAAAAATTTTAGTTTTATGTGAAATATAAAGGGAACATTGGAATTTTCCACATACTTTTGACAGCTGACTGTAATTGTGAGAAGTAAATCAATGTTATAATTTCTAATTATGTTAAAGATGTATTTACTGCTGATGACCCTATCTTGCCAATTACTCAATTGCCAATATTTTTAAGAGATGAGAGATAACATAAAAACAAACTACTATGCCTAAAATGAAAACAAATATTGCATGAAAATTCACTTTTGATAACACATTTCACGTATGTCAGCTAAATTAGGTAATTGATGAGATAGGGTCGTCAGTGATAACACATTTCACGTATGTCAGCTAAATTAGGTAATTGATGAGATAGGGTCGTCAGTGATAACACATTTCACGTATGTCAGCTAAATTAGGTAATTGATGAGATAGGGTCGTCAGTGATAACACATTTCACGTATGTCAGCTAAATTAGGTAATTGATGAGATAGGGTCGTCAGTGATAACACATTTCACGTATGTCAGCTAAATTAGGTAATTGATGAGATAGGGTCGTCAGTGATAACACATTTCACGTATGTCAGCTAAATTAGGTAATTGATGAGATAGGGTCGTCAGTGATAACACATTTCACGTATGTCAGCTAAATTAGGTAATTGATGAGATAGGGTCGTCAGTGATAACACATTTCACGTATGTCAGCTAAATTAGGTAATTGATGAGATAGGGTCGTCAGTGATAACACATTTCACGTATGTCAGCTAAATTAGGTAATTGATGAGATAGGGTCGTCAGTGATAACACATTTCACGTATGTCAGCTAAATTAGGTAATTGATGAGATACGGTCGTCAGAAAGTAAAAAAAATACCAACATATTTTCATGAATAGATATTCTGATACAAAAATCTGTAGGAACTCTGGGGTATAGGAACCAAGCTTTCTGTAAGGGGTACCCACTTATTGTACAAGATGAAAAAAAATACTTCAGAATCTTTTTTTTCAAGAGTTGCACCCACTTTCAGCAGGGATCCAACCAAGATGCACTGATTTTCCATGTAAAGCCAACATTGAATTTATAGACTTCTACATGCATAAGAAATTTCCTCAGCTGTTAAGGGGTTAAGGTGTTTAACGCCACTTTCAACACTAATTCAGTTATATCGCTGCGGTCAGTTTTATTGGTGGAGGATACCGGAGTACCCGGAGAGAAACCACCAACCTGCTGCAAGTCACTGACAAACTTTATCACATAATGTTCTGTTGAGTACACCTCGCAATAGGGGGATTCGAACAACGTTAGAGGTGATAGGCACTGATTACATAGGTAGTTATAAATATAAATCCAATTACCATACGATCACGACCAAGATGGCTCGTCAACTTTAATCACTACTTGACCAACTGAAAATATTTTATTTATGGGTATTGTGATTCTTCATATAGCTATAACAGATGAATTATGTAAGTTTTTTGATAATTGTTGAGCGTAGAGTTCCCATTTTAATTCAATATTCTCGTAAATTTTCCTTGGTAATTTCTATGAAAACATTTCAGAGACTTTGAACCTACTCTCTACTTAGGAGGGTAATTTGTCAGTATTTGAGAAAAATAACAGAAATATCCACAAAATTGGATGAATAAATCTTAGCTGTAATATTTCATTTATAATTCATCTGGGTTTGTATAGGACAGCTTGATAACATTATGTCTTAGAATGATCAGTCTCTTTACAAAGTGCTTTATATAATTTTTTTTAGAGTTCAAGAATCTTTGCTAAAGATGATAAGAATCCTGGCTACAGATGGAACAGATCCATGTTGGATGTTTTGTATGCCAGTACTACATTATATGTATGGAAAGAACAAGCCATATGAAGTTGCTCCACTTAATATTAACCATGAGGAAGCTTCTGCTGAATGGTGGGGTATATCGGAAATCAAATATCAACTTGATTATTTCCAAGGAAAGTCTTCATGGGACAGGTAAGATAGATGTTTAGCTCAAAGGGATCTGGATAGGTCTTAAGCACAACTAGTACAAAGTCCACATGTTAACATGTCACATCCTAATCTTTACTATGAAACCACTGCATTCTGTTGGTACCCTGAGAAATAGAAATAGGACCATGCTTGTCTGAGTCGTCTGCTGTTTGTGTGGGACAAATCAAATGCAAAAATTGCCATTAGAACGGGAAATAAATGATTGCCTCATATTTGATAATGGCTACTCTCCCTCTTGTAAAAAAACCAACTTCCAATAATCTCAGTACCATCTTCTAACCTAAATCATATATTGGTTGTAACATCTCTCTCATTGTGAAAATACATAGCTACAAAATACTGCTCATATTATATTTCATATAAAACAAGTGTGGACACAGAAATGTTCTGTCCAAAAGGCAAGTGTGGATGTCAATATTACATATTATTAACTTAAAAAAAAAAAAAAATTCATGGACACAGGGTCCTGGATTTTTTTTTAATAAGAAACTAATCCTGGATTATTATTTTTGCTTAAAATCCAGTCCTGTGTTTTTATTTCAAATTTCCATCATAGCCCCTCCCCCTCCCCTCGGATATAAAATTGTATCATTAATAATAAATTAATAAATAATAAATTCAGATTTTCTATTTAAAATAAATCTCGATTACAAAACCACTGATATTTGTTAAATTTTTAACGCTGATTTAAGCTTTAGTCGCAACAAATTTTTATTTTTCTCTTTAAACTGTCGAAACATAACATTTATTTAACTGTAAAATTCACAAATAAAATTCACCCCCCTCCCCCTTATTCCCTTTTTTCTTGTTTAAATCAATGATCAACAATATTCCAGAATCAAACAAATGAATAAATATAACAGATTTCTTTTACATGCATCTTTTTACCATGCAGAGTCAGTGTGTTTTAAATCGGTCATCCAATCAGGACGCTCATTATTCTTGTCCAAGATAAAAATACATCGCTAAAGTAAATTTACCTGTGGTTTCAGAGTAGAAGATTTTTAGAAATCGAACATAAAATTTCCCCACTTCAACTCGTAAATTTACATAGAAATCGGAGATATTTCGTCATAAAACTTCACACATGGTTTTGTCTATCATATTTCTTGAAGACAAACATAAAGTTTTATTGCATTTATCAATATTTTATGAGTATCAACAGTTTTTTCAACACCGTATCTGTTTCTCGATACAGCCGCCCGATTACAGTGACCCGTGACCCAGATTAACAGGTCCCAGCAGTTTTTTCTTAATACTGTTGTTTAACCATAATTTAAGCAAGAAAACATTTTACAAAGGTCATTTCTTTACCAATTTTGACCTCTGTATAATTGTTTAAAAACAGATGGTTTTATACGAAATATGCATGGGGAAAAAACTGGAGGTAATGAATACCTATGTCCACTGACTGTAGTTTGTGTTTATCAATGTAGTTTATTGTATGGTACACAATATGATAACTCGGTCAGTCAAAAAAACTTTAATCAATGTTTTCATTCAAGGTAAATTTTTCATACTCATAGCAGTGTACATTTAACTACCTAAAAACTAATTTATTTAAACAGTACAAGAAAGCAGGTCTTAGAGGCAATATCACCATACTTTGCTTTGGATTACCTTCTTCCAAGAACATTTGTGGCATCTTTGAAGTTAACACATCTTGCAAATATTGACCTATCGCTCATACCACCAGAGGTCACATTAGCAGCGACATATTTCTACATAAAGACATCCAATGTAGTGACAAGAAATATGATAATGGTATGTTTAAAATCTGTAGTCCTTAAATAAATAAAAAACAATGGTTAATAAAGCATTAGCCTTCCTATCAACTTATTGAAGAAATCTGTATTTTGTGTGACTTCTACATTTTAGTTCATGGTGCCAAAGGGCATGAAATGTCTTGCAATCACTTGGCATCCATTGTTTGTCATTAACAGTTCATATTTTCATCATCACCTCTGAAACCCTTTGGGTGTGATTGGAGCCCAACTTTGCAGGTTTGAAATATTGTCTGTTGCTAGAAATTGTCTATTAAATGTCCTCCAAAAAATTCTCATTTGATTCTGATCTGACAACCAATATGTCCTCCATGGAAAATATTAGATTCTGATTGGCTCAATAGTAAAAAAAAAATGCTATTCAGGAATCAAAGGCCCAATTGAACTGAAATTCTTCAGGAATAATCTATGGATGGTCAACTCTACAATTCAATCATCGAAAATGGTCGACACCACAGGACATGCCGGTGACTTAAAATAGGACAGTATTAGAGAAATATCTTCTTCTTTGCAACCACTGAATCTTTGGAAATGAAATTTGTGCATTCTCTACAAAGTGTACATTATATTTGTTAGGGTTATGGTGTTTAATGCCACTTTCAACAATATTTCAGTGATATCGTGGCGGTCAGTTTTATTGATGGAGGGAAACGGAGGACCCGGAGAAGACCACTGACCTGTGCAAGTCACTGACAAACTTTATCAAATAATGTTGTATCGAGTACATCTCTTCTGAGCAGAATTCAAGCTCCCAACTTTAGTGGTGATAGGCAGTGATTGCATAGGTAGTTATAAATCCAATTACCTTATGATCACAACCACAGCAGCCTCTTTTATATTTGTGTGAATATACAAAAGTTTATGTGAATATAAATTACAAGATGCCCACCATTAAACGACTGAATCCTATGGTAAACATGTTTTAAAAGTCTTCTTTTCTGACACTTGAATGAACACATTTGAAAGAAACTTTGCTGGAATGTTCTTTATATTTTCTCTATAGGTTTTGGTTTAGGTGTATGGTGTTTAATGCCACTTTCAACAATATTTCAGTTATATGGTGGTGGTCAGTTTTATTGGTGGAGGAAACCGGAGTACCTGGAGAAAACCACCGACCTGTTGCAAGTCACTAGCAAACTCTATCACATAATGCTGTATCGAGTTAACCTCTCCATGAACGAGGTTCGAACTCACAACTTTAGTGGTGATAGGCACTGATTGCACAGGTTACTTGTTGTAAATCCAACTACCATATGATCACAACCACGACGGTCCCTATTTTCTCTATTTTTGTATTAATGATTATTTTATTAAATTTATTAGCAAGGGGTAGCGACAGCTTTCAGACTCCACCTGTTACTACCTATATTTATCTTGCTTTTCAGCTTTTGCCATCACTTGGCGTCCGTCGTCCGTTAACTTTTCACATTTTTATCTTCTCCTCTGAAACCCCTCAGCCAAATGGTAGGAAGCATCTATGGAAGGTCCTTTATAAAGATTGCTCATTTTGTCCCGATCCATTGACAAACATGGCTGCCACAGGCAATTCTTGTTTCTGATTGGCCAATTTTTAAAAATCTTCTCCTCTGAAACTGCGTGGCCAAATGAACCGAAACTTGGTAGGAAGCATCTATGGAAGGTCCTCTATAAAGAGTGCTCATTTCGTCCCGATCCGTTAACAAACATGGCCACCACAGGCCGTTCTTGTTTCTGATTGGTTGATTTCTAAAAAAATCTTCTCCTCTGAAACCGCCAGGCCAAATGAATCAAAACTTGGTAGGAAGCATCCTTGGATAGTTCTCTATCAATATGCTCATTTAGTTCCGATCCGTTAACAAACATGGCCACCACAGGCCATTCTTCTTTCTGATTGGTTGATTTCTAAAAAAACTTCTCCTCTGAAACCACTTTCCCAAATGAACTGAAATTTGGTAGGAAGCATCTATGGAAGGTCCTCTATAAAGATTGCTCATTTTGTCCCGATCCATTGACAAACATGGCTGCCACAGGCAATTCTTGTTTCTGATTGGCCAATTTTTAAAAATCTTCTCCTCTGAAACTGCGTGGCCAAATGAACCGAAACTTGGTAGGAAGCATCTATGGAAGGTCCTCTATAAAGAGTGCTTATTTCGTCCCGATCCGTTAACAAACATGGCCACCACAGGCCGTTCTTGTTTCTGATTGGTTGATTTCTAAAAAAATCTTCTCCTCTGAAACCGCCAGGCCAAATGAATCAAAACTTGGTAGGAAGCATCCTTGGATAGTTCTCTATCAATATGCTCATTTAGTTCCGATCCGTTAACAAACATGGCCACCACAGGCCATTCTTCTTTCTGATTGGTTGATTTCTAAAAAAACTTCTCCTCTGAAACCACTTTCCCAAATGAACTGAAATTTGGTAGGAAGCATCTATGGAAGGTCCTCTATAAAGATTGCTCATTTCGTCCCGATCCATTGACAAACATGGCTGCCACAGGCAATTCTTGTTTCTGATTGGCCAATTTTTAAAAATCTTCTCCTCTGAAACTGCGTGGCCAAATGAACCGAAACTTGGTAGGAAGCATCTATGGAAGGTCCTCTATAAAGAGTGCTCATTTCGTCCCGATCCGTTAACAAACATGGCCACCACAGGCCGTTCTTGTTTCTGATTGGTTGATTTCTAAAAAAATCTTCTCCTCTGAAACCGCCAGGCCAAATGAATCAAAACTCTGAAACCACTTTCCCAAATGAACTGAAATTTGGTAGGAAGCATCTATGGAAGGTCCTCTATAAAGATTGCTCATTTCGTCCCGATCCATTAACAAACATGGCCACCACAGACAATTCTTGTTTCTGATTGGTTGATTTCTAAAAAATCTTCTCCTCTGAAACCCCTTGTCCAAATGAACCGAAACTTGGTAGGAAGCATCTATGGAAGGTTCTCTATAAAGATTGCTCATTTTGTTCCAATTGGTTAACAAACATGGCCGCCACAGGCAATTCTTGTTTCTGATTGGTTGATTTCTAAAATATCTTCTCTGCTAAAAGAAAGATAACTCTTGTTTAAATATAGAAATCTGTATTCAAAATGCAGTTATCTCTATACAAATTTTTAAAAATCTTCTCTGAAACCGCTTAGCCAAATGAACCAAAACTTGGTAGGAAGCATCTATGGAATGTCCTCTGTAAAGAATGCTCATTTTGTCCCGATCCGTTAACAAACATGGCCGCCACAGACGACTCTTGTTTCTGATTGGCTGATTTTTAAAATTCTTCTCCTCTGAAACAGCTTGGCCAAATGAACCGAAACTTGGTAGGAAGCATCTATGGGCAGTCCTCTATAAAGAGTGCTCATTTCGTCCCGATCCATTTACAAACATGGCCACCACAGGCAATTCTTGTTTCTGATTGGTTGATTTCTAAAAATCTTCTCCTCTGAAACCGCTTGGCCAAATGATCCGAAACTTGGTACGAAGCATCTATGGAAGGTCTTTTATAAAGATTGCTCATTCCGTCCTGATCCGTTTACAAACATGGCCGCCACAGGCGATTCTTGTTTCTGATTGGCTGATTTTTTAGATTCTTCTCCTCTGAAACCGTTTGACCAAATGAACCGAAACTTGTTCAGGAAGCATCTATGGAAAATCCTCTGTTACGATTGCTCTTTTCGTCCCGATCCATTTACAAACATGGCCGCCACAGACAATTCTTGTTTCTGATTGGTTGATTTCTAAAAAATCTTCTCCCTGAAACCACTTTGCCAAATGAACAGAAACTTGGTAGGAAGCATCTATGGAAGATTCTCTATAAAGATTGTAAATTTTGTCCTGATCCTTTAACAAACATGGCCACCACAGGGAATTCTTGTCTCTGATTGGTCGATTTCTAAAATATCTTCTCTGTTAAAAGAAAGATAACTCTTGTTTAAATATAGATGTCTGTATTCAAAATGCAGTTATTTCTATGCAGATTTTTAAAAATCTTCTCCTCTGAAACTGCTTGGCCAAATGAACCGAAACTTGGTAGGAAGCATCTATGGAAGGTCCTCTGTAAAGATTGCTCATTTTGTCCTGATTGGTAAGCAAACATGGTCGCCACAGGCAATTCTTGTTTCTGATTGGTTGATTTCTAAAATATCTTCTCTGTTAAAAGAAAAATAACTCTTGTTTAAATATAGATATCTGTATTCAAAATGCAGTTATCTCTATACAGATTTAAAAAAAATCTTTTCCTCTGAAACCGCTTGGCCAAATGAACCGAAACTTGATAGGAAGCATCTATGGAAGGTCCTCTGTAAAGATTGCTCATTTTGTCCCGATCCGTTAACAAACATGGCCGCCACAGACGACTCTTGTTTCTGATTGGTTGATTTCTAAAAATCTTCTCCTCTGAAACCGCTTGGCCAAATGATCCGAAACTTGGTAGGAAGTGTCTATGGAAGGTCCTCTATAAAGATTGCTCATTCTGTCCCGATCCATTAGCAAACATGGCTGCCACAGGCAATTCTTGTTTCTGATTGGTTGATTTCTAAAAATCTTCTCCTCTGAAACCGCTTGGCCAAATGATCCGAAACTTGGTACGAAGCATCTATGGAAGGTCTTTTATAAAGATTGCTCATTCCGTCCTGATCCGTTTACAAACATGGCCGCCACAGGCGATTCTTGTTTCTGATTGGCTGATTTTTTAGATTCTTCTCCTCTGAAACCGTTTGACCAAATGAACCGAAACTTGTTCAGGAAGCATCTATGGAAGGTCCTCTGTAAAGATTGCTCATTTTGTCCTGATTGGTAAGCAAACATGGTCGTCACAGGCAATTCTTGTTTCTGATTGGTTGATTTCTAAAATATCTTCTCTGTTAAAAGAAAAATAACTCTTGTTTAAATATAGATATCTGTATTCAAAATGCAGTTATCTCTATACAGATTTAAAAAAAATCTTTTCCTCTGAAACCGCTTGGCCAAATGAACCGAAACTTGATAGGAAGCATCTATGGAAGGTCCTCTGTAAAGATTGCTCATTTTGTCCCGATCTGTTAACAAACATGGCCGCCACAGACGACTCTTGTTTCTGATTGGTTGATTTCTAAAAATCTTCTCCTCTGAAACCGCTTGGCCAAATGATCCGAAACTTGGTAGGAAGTGTCTATGGAAGGTCCTCTATAAAGATTGCTCATTCTGTCCCGATCCATTAACAAACATGGCTGCCACAGGTGATTCTTGTTTCTGATTGGCTGATTTTTTAGATTCTTCTCCTCTGAAACTGTTAGGCCAAATGAACCGAAACTTGGTAGGAAGCATCTATGGAAAGTCCTCTGTTACGATTGCTCTTTTCGTCCCGATCCATTAATAAACATAGCCACCACAGACAATTCTTGTTTCTGATTGGTTGATTTCTAAAAAATCTTCTCCTCTGAAACCGCTTGGCCAAATGATCCGAAACTTGGTAGGAAGCATCCATGGAAGGTTCTCTATAAAATTGCTAATTTTATCCTGATCCATTAACAAACATGGCCACCACAGGCAATTCTTGTTTCTGATTGGTCGATTTCTAAAAATCTTCTACTCTGAAATAGCTTGGCCAAATGGACCGAAACGTGGTAGGAAGGTCCTCTATGGGAATTGCTCATTCCGTTTTGATCCGTTAACAAACATGGCCATCATAGGCAATTCTTGTTTCTTATTGGTCAATTTCTAAAACAGCTTTTCCTCGGAAACCGCTTGGCCAAATGATATGAAACTTGGTAGGAAGCATCTATAGAAGGTCCTCTATAAAGTTGCTCATTCCATCCCTAACCATTAACAAACATGGCCGCCACAGGCGATTCTTGTTTCTGATTGGCTGATTTTTAGATTCTTCTCCTCTGAAACTGTTTGTCCAAATGAACCGAAACTTGGTAGGGAGCACCTTAGTGGAGGAAAAATCAAGTAAAAATCTAAAATTTAATGGACCGGAATACCTCACGGCTACTTTTGGTCTTATTTAAAAGATATTACAGAGGTGCTTCGATGAAGCCCTGTCGTAGAGTTCCACTATGGTGCAGTTTTTGCAATATTGGGGTTAAAGGTCATTTGTGGAAAATGTCGAAAATCGCAATTTTTTTTATATAATGGATATTTTCCTTGAAAACAGTTTACTATAACAATTAAAAAATGCTGGCATTATGTAGAGTGTTATGTTTTTGATCAAATTATTTCTTTTTTGTTTGAAAATATCGGGTAATGGTTACTGATATATGCCCCTGCCGTCGGAAGGTACACAAAATGTATTTTAAAAATTTGTGGATCAAAATTGAAAAAGAAAATACAGAAATTACAAATGGAGCTTAATCATAGAAAAATATAGTATATGAAGATATTTTCTGGAAAGTTTCATAAAAATCTAACGAGAAATAACGGGGTGTATGAAGTTTAAACTCTACCACACCAACCTAAAAGTAGGACAACAATGTATTTACTTTTAATAAAAGAGCATAACTACAATGGTAAAAAATATACTATGCCTTTTACAGAGGTCTCATGTTAGTTGAAAGCCCACCAACCGCGTCAAGGTCTGAGACGAATGGCAGGTTTCTTTTTTTTTTCTTTTTTTTCTTTTTTTTTTCAGTCAGGTATCTGCTTTAGATGTCGCTTGAACAATCCTCGTCGTTTCCCAAATTTTCAGCTACCGACAATTGGTGTGACAGCTGATTTCTACATTCTTCATTTCCTTGACAACCGCACATGCTTGTACACGATAAATTTTGTTCAACGCAAACACAATTGTTGCTGCAAATGGACTTGCCTTTAAACATACATATAAGGTCTTGCAAGAAGTCAGACGTCACGGGTCCTTCAAAGTACTTTGACATTAAGTATTTGTTCTCATTTCTCCATCCATACTCTAAAGGTGACCTAGGCGGTAGTTTAGCTTCATTAGCATGTGTCCATACATACACTTTGAATGCAACACGAAATATGTGTTGTCTAAATGCTGTTTCAGATGGAGGAAGTTTGACAAGAGAGGAATCTTTTGACAAAGCTAATTTTACCCTGAGTTTATTTAGATCTCTGTGAACAGACTTAGCACTACCTTTTGAGTCATACAGATCAGCTACCAACAGCCTGCCTGCTTCAACACATGCATCAACATCAGAACTAGCTAGATTTGTCAAAGTTTGGTCTTTTGCTTACGAATTTTATAAACTGTCTTCTTGTCAATACCAAAAAAGGATGACGTTGTGTCGCACCCAGTAAGGGAGTGAGCTACTGGTAAAATGTTGCCATTTCAGCTCCAAGTGAGTTATAAATTTGCTGCACTTGTCGAAAACCGTCTGACCTCGGTGTAATTAGCACAAAACCCATAATAATTTAAAGTTTCAATTAGCTGTTTCGAACCATACTCGTGATGAAACTGAAGTGCAAGACCTACGCTGAAAGGTGTAAACTGTTTTTTTGTGTAATGAAATTACACATTCAGCGATAGAGATACATTTTCGTAAGATATCATTTGAAATCCCTTCGTAATTATTTTCCTGATAGAAACAACTATCATTAACCAACCAAACGATAAAATTAAGCCGGCAATGTGGTATAAATTTACAAGATTCAGTGATAGAAACTTCTGAGGGCAAAGGGTAATATTCATTAGACATTTCTAACGATTGTAAGCTACTGCGTAAAATGTTTGCCGCATCATGCAGTGTTTGTTCTTCGTCAAGTTGTTTCGACTGAGTGTTTTCAAAACTTGTCTCCAACTCTGTAAATTTCAGTTCGGCATTTATATTGTTTGCAGCGTGAATAGCCTCAGACACAGTAATTGAACTACTGAATACTGTATTAGATTTGCCCTGTCCACATTGCTTTTCAACAATAATGGCATTTCCAAAATAGTTGAGTAACTTTTGCTGCAAGTTTGAAGTTATATATTTGCTAGCAATGTTTGGTGGGAGAAAGGAACAGAACTTATCAAGCAAGAAAGACATAGTAAATGCCTTTTTGTTAACAAAGAGATCATCTCGTATGCTATCTATGAATTGCTGAAAAGCACTTGCATGCTCAGACTCATTTTCGACTGGTACAGTGTCTGATTTCATGTTTAAAAGGTATTTCGTTATGCATGACGAGTGATACAATGCATTTTCCAAGAAATTGTCAACTGACTGAATTAAACTAACCATATCGAAATCGGACTTGTTATTCGCAGCATGGAGTATGTTTTTGACTCGATCTTTAGATTCGACGCGCTTTAAATTCCTATCTTTTTTGTAACTTTCCTGTTTACAAAATATGCATGGAGACCAATCAAATGGAGCAGTCATTGAGCGGGTCTTTACACAAATAGATTCTGATGTTCTCACCGAGCCACAGACAGAGGCATTCATTTGTGCTTCAACTGGTTCAATTTTTTTCTAAATTTATTTTACTTGTGTAGCTTTTATAGCAGGATCTATGATACTGTATCCTATCAGTTGGAATCAAATCAAGTGAATCAAATTCGTCATGAAGACGGTGATGGACATCATCTTTCCTCAAGCAACAGCCTAAGATAAGGTACATTTCCCCTTTTCGCTTGCCTTATATAGAGTATCATCGCAAGAGATCTGACAAATTATGCATAATTCCCAACTGCTGACCGTTCGACTCTTTTTCGATAGTGAGTGAGCAAACTTTACAGGCCCGACTACACATTTCCAAGAACGAATCAGATATAGTCTGATTGGCAATAAGTGACAAATTAAAATGACCACATCGGTATAAAAACTGGTACAAAACAATCTTAAATTCAACACAAAACAAAAATAAGGTATATCATAAAACAAATTTAAACAACAATATAAAACTTCAAGTGTTCAGGACTAGATATACAGGACGAAACTTTTTCCGGAATATTTCATGTCTATCCCGATCGGTACTAAAATGCTAACTAAACCACCCAAAACAAAAAAGTAAAACCCACTTAAAAAACCATACATTTAGAAAAAAAGAACTTGCACAAAACACTTTTAAGCTAAAAATGAACAATGATGTATGTATTTCACAAACGTATTCGAAGGATAATGTCAAAACTTCAAGACTTCACGACACGCATATTGTCATGAATAAGGGTGAAATTAATACAGGGGAAAGTAACGAGAACGAAAACGTTCATAAATTTAATGAGTCAGTGGTTTCGAAAAATTGCTGTTTTAAGGTTCAATTTGTACATTTTTGAGTGATTTGTAATTATAGAGTGTGAAAAAACTGATAAATATACAAATTTATTCACCAAAAAACTCTCTACGCGTAATTCATTTAATTATATTCACAATGATAGGTACTGCAATCGGAAAAAGCTTTCACATTCTTCCGAGAAATGCTCAATAATTGTTTAGCTATCCGTCAGATGCTAAATCTTCTATGTTAAAATGTTTGCTTGTTCTTTGTAAATTCTGACAATAACTTTTTTGTGTCAACAATTTACTTTGTTTAATGTTCTTACAGCCTTTTTGTAATTGAAGTTGTAATTTGAAAAATCTACGAAATTTCACTTTCAAGAGCTCTAACAAAAAAATGCACCATGGGAAAATTCTACGACAGGGCTCAAATGATAATATAATATTTAAGTTTATCGTTAAAGGATAAACGGATTTAATAAAAGTGAACTTAGTCTTAACCTACCTGTTACCTGTTACCTTCTCTGTATGTTGCCGCCTTTGTCAGGAGAACCACTTCATCAACGGATCTTCATCCATTATCGAAGCGTAGTTTATATTTCTTATGCATTTTTTTTTTATCACACTATATTATATACTTTATACGGGATGTGGAACATTTTTTAAAAGAGTATGTCATAACACACGCACTTTGAATAATAAACATCCATCGATGCATATAATAGTAATAAAATCTGAGACACATCCATTGATGCACACATTTATGTTAAAATCTAAGGCACATAGGTGTGGTAAAATCAGACACATAGATTTGGTAAAATTCACGGCTAAATTTAAAAAGTGATAAAATCTAGGATACCTCCATCGTTGCACATAATTGTGTTAAAATCTAAAACACATCCATCGATTCACATAATTGTGGTAAAATATAAAACTCAAAAATGTGGTAAAAACTAAGACGCATAATTGTGGTAAAATCTAAAAGACATATCATCTGTGCACATTTTGTGGTAAAATCTAAAATACATCTATTGATGCCCATAGTTATGGTAAAATATAAAATCATCCATAAGTAAGGATTATATACATATACATACACCTCCATCACTCTCATGTCACCAATGTTCAACACAATAAAATTACTCAGAGTCTCCCCATCTGACTTCGACCAACTAGGTTTTTCTTTCGATAACAAATTCTACTTTGATAAATGCCTCCCATTTGGTGCTTCGATAAGTTGCTCACTCTTCGAAAAATTTTCAACAGCATTACACTGGTTTACGGAGCAAAAGACTGGTAATAAAGATATTTTGTACTATTTGGATGATTTTCTCTTTGGCGCAGAAGCTGATAGCCCGAAATGTCAATTCACATTACAAACTTTTCGGGATATATGTAAATTATGGGGGGTTCCTGTAGCCGAAGATAAAACTGTAGAGCCGACAGAAATCTTAACATTCCTAGGCATTGAGTTCGACACGTTAGCGATGGAACTGCGGCTGCCAAACGAAAAACTCGTTGAATCGAAGCATACTCTCGAATTATTCGTCCAGTCCAAAAAGGTCACATTACGACAATTACAATCCTTAATAGGGTTACTTAATTTCGCGTGTCAAGTCGTGTCACCGGGTAGGGCGTTTTGCAGGAGGCTTATTGATGCGACATGTAATATAAGAAAACCTCATCACAGAATTCGCGTGTCAAAATCAATGCGAGAAGATATTAAAGTCTGGTTAACCTTTTTGTCAGAATATAATGGGGTAACCGTTATCACTGATAATGCATGGGCTTCAAATGAAACCCTAGAATTGTTCACCGACAGCGCTGGTGGTCAAAACAGAGGGTTTGGTATTTATTTTCAAGGAAAATGGGCGCAAAAATGCTGGCCAAAATTATGGGAAGAAATGGGCATTCTTAAGGACATTACATTTCTCGAGTTATTTCCGGTTGTTGTTGCACTGTGTATCTGGGGGGAACAGTTAAAAAACAAGAACATTATTTTTAACATAGACAACCAATCTGTGGTTCACATTATTAATAAAAAGTCTTCAAAATCTGTTAGAGTTATGTCCCTTGTAAGGCATCTTGTTTTGTCAACCTTACAATATAATATTATGATCAAAGCTTTACATATTTCTGGAATTTCAAATAAAATTGCTGATTCTTTATCTCGTTGTGATTGGCAGCGTTTCCGGAACCTTTGTCCAGAGGCAGACCAACGAGGCACCGAAATACCAGACCATCTCTGGAAACTTTAACAACTGAAATTGATTCATTGGTGAACGCTTCAATGGCAGATTCTACGTGGAAAACATACAAAACGGCAGTCGAATCTTTTCAATCATTTCGCAAATTGTATAATTTACAAGATACTTGGCCCGCCCCTCTATATGATTTGTTATTCTACATTGCATACATGTCTCACACAGGCTTGTCAGCCAGTACTATTACTACTTACATTTCCGGTATAAGTACAATGCATAAATTAAATGGTCACACGGACAATACGAAATCGTTTTTGGTTACCAAAATACTCGAGGGTTCAAAACGGAAAAACTCCCCGAAAGCTGACTTGCGTCTACCAGTCTCAATGAATTTATTAAAACGATTAATTCAATCGCTCCCCTTTGTTTGTACGTCAGTATATGAATCCACTATGTTCGCAAGCGCGTTCAGTTTGTGTTTTTTCGGACTTCTCCGCGTTGGTGAAATAACTAGTCAAAGTAAAGGTCGAGCCGGGAAGCACGTCATTCACATATCCGACATAAAACTTGTCCACAAACAAGACTCCGTTGACTTACATTTAATGATACGTAGTTCCAAAACAGATCAACACTCACATAGTACCACATTGATTATTTGTAGTCAAACCGATAACTCCATATGTCCGGTACACCTTCTTAAGGGTTATTTGGAAGTCCGACAACATGCACTCGACTCTAATCTTTATTTGCACTTTGACGGATCAGATCTAACGCGATATCAATTTTCAATCGTCTTACAAAGGGCCTTGTCATTTTGTGAAGTCAAAGGACATTTTCGACCACATTCTTTCAGAATAGGGGCCGCAACAGAGGATAAACGTTTTGGTATTCATGACGACGTAATAAAAAAATGGGGGCGTTGGACGTCCGATGCTTATACGAAATATATACGATTAGATATCTGAATTATTTATTAAATATCTGGCACGATTTCATTTATATTATAGGTTCCCGCTCTATTTGGATATTGGGATCGAGTATAGTATATTGGGCTGGTAAAGAAGTGGTTTCAAGACAAGGGGACGTCATCTTGGTCTCCATAATGTAGGTTTTCAAGGGTTTTGGTTCGGGAAAAGGGGTATGGTTTGGAAGGAATTAATTCCAAAGATTGAGTTTCTTTTGAGAAGACATCCTCCTCCGAAATTTGTTGTTATACAGCTTGGGTCAAACGATCTTGGCACCGTTAAAGGCTGGCAACTAGCAGAAAACATAATATGCGACATTCTTCGCCTTAATGCCAAATACGCTTATTGTATGGTCCGATATATTGCAAAGACGATACTGGCACAATGCCAACAATGGCAAATCTATTGAAAAAACTCGTAAACGAGTGAACCTCTTGGTAAGAAACCAAGTAATAAGTATAGGAGGGTGCGCCATAAAGCACTGTAACCTTCGTGCCAGAGAAGTAAATCTTTATCGTAACGACGGCACACATCTGTCCAATTCAGGAACAGAAATCTATCTAAACAATATTCAGGGCGCCCTCGAACATTTTATTTCCTCTGGAGGTTCTCTTGTTTTCCCTCCAATTCAAGCTTAAATCGAATCGAACACAAGGAGGAGGATGTTGACTCTTCACTAACGTTAAACTAAAACAGGCTTACCCCACTCATTTGGCGGGATATGGCAAGATGAAGATGGGACACGTCGGTCCCCACATTTTACGTGAGCTCATATTTTGATTATTTTCTCCTGTGGTACCACAGGGATTTGTATTTTCATGTTCGTAAACGGGGGCCTTCTTTGCATACCAGAGGGGTCGGTTCCTGAATCGGTACCGATTCGGAACTTGGTTTGGACTCTTTGAAATAACCAGAGAGTTCGGGATAGTAAATATTTGCGATCATATGGGGAACGTGTCCTGTAGATCTCTCTAAGTTCCATAGAGGATTGTAGCTTTCGCTGTCACCTGCGAAGCACGAGCTAGCCCAAAATATCGAAATCGGCGGTCTGTCTTCTTCATCTTGCCATCTCGCGCTCACGCAATTTAATACTGTGGCCGTATTTTTCCAATCAACATTAGTATTGTTTAATTTCCAGACAATGAATCTTTGATTAATTAAGTTTATCGTTAAAGGATAAACGGATTTAATAAAAGTGAACTTAGTCTTAACTTAAGTTTTAGAATTTTGGAAATCCGAAAACCGGATTGTCTCCGGATCGCGAACGTCATTTATACAATCTGCGACGTCACACATTCCCAGCATCCAATTTTCGACAACAGGCACATTGTCAACAAAAAAATCCCACCCACCGCCCCTCCAACTCCTTATCCCCTTTGCTGCAATAATGGACCAGATTCTGCTGCTGTTTTGTTAATATTTCAGATTTGTCGCTGACATGGACTAGAGCCCAACACAATGGACGTTTAGGGAAAACCAATGGAGAACTTTATTCACAAGGGCGTTCCACGCCGGAGAGATAACTGACACTGTGGAGAGTATTAAGTGTTTTTCAAATTTTAGATTTTCTATTCTTATCGTTATATATAATTGTATTATTGAAATACGTTGATTTTCTTTTTGACTCAATCGAACATCAGCCGGAGAGATAACTGACACTGTGGAGAGTATTAAGTGTTTTTCAAATTTTAGATTTTCTATTCTTATCGTTATATATAATTGTATATTGAAATAAGTTGATTTTCTTTTTGACTCAATCGAACATCAGAAGCTGGACATATTTAAGGAACTTTGTCAAAAGCTTATATAAAGACTTTTATAAGGAAATATAGTTTCAATTTTAAATTGCATTTGACAAATATTTTCATTTAATATCTTATAGTTTATAATTATTGTATATACATTTGTACTGTATTATATGACTTAATAAAATTGTCACAGTTTTGGACACATCGTTGGCGGGATATGGCAAGATGAAGACGGGACACGTCGGTCCCCACATTTTACGTGAGCTCATATTTTGATTATTTTCTCCTGTGGTACCACAGGGATTTGTATTTTCATGTTCGTAAACGGGGGCCTTCTTTGCATACCAGAGGGGTCGGTTCCTGAATCGGTACCGATTCGGAAATTGGTTTGGACTCTTTGAAATAACCAGAGAGTTCGGGATAGTAAATATTTGCGATCATATGGGGAACGTGTCCTGTAGATCTCTCTTAAGTTCCATAGAGGATTGTAGCTTTCGCTGTCACCTGCGAAGCACGAGCTAGCCCAAAATATCGAAATCGGCGGTCTGTCTTCTTCATCTTGCCATCTCGCGCTCACGCAATTTAATACTGTGGCCGTATTTTTCCAATCAACATTAGTATTGTTTAATTTCCAGACAATGAATCTTTGATTAAATACCTAATCATTTTGAAAAATATCAGCCGTGAGGTATGTCGGTCCATTAAACTCGGAAAGTACGCGTCTTTTTCTAGAATCGTTCCCGTACTACCTATGGAAAGTCCTCTGTTACAATTGCTCATTTCCTCCCGATCCATTAACAAACATGGCCACCACAGACAATTCTTGTTTCTGATTGGTTGATTTCTAAAAAATCTTCTCCTCTGAAACCGCTTTGCCAAATGAACCGAAAATTGGTAGGAAGCATCTATGGAAGGTTCTCTATAAAGATTGGTCATTTTGTTCTGATCCATTAACAAACATGGCCACCACAGGCAATTCTTGTTTCTGATTGGTCGATTTTTTTAAATCTTCTACTCTGAAACAGCTTGGCCAAATGGACTGAAACGTGGTAGGAAGCGTCTATGGAAGGTTCTCTATGGGAATTGCTCATTCCGTTTTGATCCGTTAACAAACATGGCCGTCATAGGCAATTCTTGTTTCTTATTGGTCAATTTCTAAAACAGCTTTTCCTCTGAAGCTGCTTGGTCAAATGATATGAAACTTGGTAAGAAGCATCTATGGAAGGTCCTCTATAGAATTGCTCATTTCGTTTTGATCCATTAACAAACATGGCTACCATAGGCAATTCTTGTTTTAAATCGGTTGATTTCTAAAAATCTTCTTCTCTGAAACTGCTTTTCCAAAATAAGCAGTAATTTGGTGGGAAGCACCTATGGAAGGTTCTGTATTAAGTTTCCTCAAAGCAGAATGAAAGGTGAGCGACACAGGCTGAGCTCAGTGCTGAGCCTCTAGTTTTATTCAGTTGATTGATTGATTTGATTAATTAATTGGTGTTTAATGCCAATATCCATATTTTTTCAGTTGAAAAAATAAGTTGAGTAATTGCAATATTGATATTCATTAAAGAACAGAATGGTTCGTATTAAATTTACCATGTATTAGTTTTTACTGTACTGTTAGACAATTGTATTTACTGTTAGACAATGGTATTTTTTATATTGCAGAATTTAAAGAAAATCTTTGGAATGGTGTCAACACAGCTGCAAACTAATATAACTGATATGTAAGATTTTGATAAATCCCTTTAACTCATCAGAACCAAAGCTTAAGGCTCAAGTGAGCTTTTCCCATCACCTGCCAAAATCATGTCCAGTGGCCTTACCCTACATACAAAGATGGCTGACATGGCTTCTGATTGGTTGGAAAATTGGAAATATTTGATGAAAATATTCTTTTTCAGAACATGCTGGATGGAATGAAAGCATATTTGGTCCAAATAGTCCTAGGGGGTTCCCTTCCAAAATTGTGTCCATTGACCCACAGAAACAAGGATGGGAAATACCCTTTTTGATATGATCTCAGTTAGTTGAACTATATTTGTATGAAAGATCTTTATAGTGGTAAATAGAATTTTGTAAATGTTTTCAATAGTTTCTGGAAACAGAATTCCTGATGTGAAAGTTTTTTCTAATGGTTATTTATTTACATTTAATGTAAATATAATTGCTACACACAGTGGAATAAAGTGTTTGGTCGCTTCCAATTTTTTTTATCAGCAAATGCAGAATTAAATGGAGTTTTACTATAATTTCAATGGAATTTTATAAACTAAAAAAAAACACAAAACTGAATTAGTCTGAAACACAATAGTGATGGTACATTTGTAGACACATAATCTAAGTCTGTGTTTATATCATGACAATTTGAAACCCTGCCATATTTTTGTGCCTATCACAAGGCAGGACCTGGATATCCAACTTCACATGTCATGCTCTTTTTAATGTTCATTGAGTTGAGGTGAGAGGTGATAGTTCATTTTGCTGATAATGGTGGAATTGTTAACCGTGACTGCTAAAACTTTCTTTTGATAATTCTAAAAAATTTAATATTATCATTACAAAGTACATACTTTTCCGATTTTGTTGTTAAACAATTATCAAAATCAGACTTCAATTGACTTCAGGATATATTTGTTAAAAATAGCAGTTTAATATAAAATAGATAGGGAAAATTATAATACCAGAAAGTCCAGAATTGAAATGGGTTAAAGTTGTAGATTTATGTCTTGGTTTTTACTGAAAATTTCACATTGAGACTCTATGTCAGTTGATACTCTCTGTCCGTTGAAATATATGTTGTTTTAAATTGAAATAAATAAGTTTTCAGTTAAATTATGGTGATCTTGTACAACCGTTTAAAGACAAATGTACCAAGAAATGTGTTTAAGTACAATTTTCATCTGTATTGAGTATAAATATTAAATACAGTAGTTGGCAATATATATTGGCACATAATCGCCGACCATCACATATTATGGAATTGCAGCTGGGATTTAAACCTTTGGATGTCAATGAAATTAATGAAAATTACCTTATGTTGTCAATATTTAGTAATTTGACCTCTTGCCCTAATCATACATCAAATTCTTCTGGGTAGACTTTGGTACAGTGACTGAATATAACACAATGAAAGTCCAGTCCATATTTCATTAACAACTCGTATTAAATCTTGTTTGGTTTGGATTTCCAAAATTCGCTTTACAACATTATTTTTAATTACTTTCCAGACATTTTAAATAATGTTAAGATCTGGGCTTTGAGATGACCAAGATAAAGTTAAAATTTCGTTTTCGGTTTTCCATGCAGTAGTCTGCTGGGAAACATGGCATGAAGCATTGTCCTCTTGCAAAGTCCACGGGTTATTTGCAAATTGCCTGGCAACAACAGGCCACAAATTGTCATCGAGAATCGAAATATATTTCTCACTGTTAATGTTTCCATCAACTGGGATGAGTGTCCCTACTCCAAAGTAGGTAGTACAGCCCCAAAACATAGCCAAGAACTTTACGTTTCTGTCTTATTTGGGACAACACCATCACAGGCATAATTTTTTTTTGTCGGCACCAATCTCTACTTTCGTTTCATCACTAAGAATGATCTTAGCCCAGTCATTTTCAACAGACCACTTTACTTTCGACCTACAAAATTGAAGTCGTCTCTCGATTGAATAGAACTATCGTAATTTTCTTGGACACAGGCCGGCGTTTGAAACCTGAATCAAAAAGTTGTCGTCTAATTGAATAATTAGAAATAGCCCTGTTGTTAAATTTAGATGTCACATCCTTTAAAGTTGATGGCGGTTGCTCCGAACAATACACAATAAGGTCCGGGTATCCCGGTGTGTTCATCTTTTTTTCTTTCCACTTCGAGGAACATTTTCAATGTTACCATGCTCACACTAACGTTTTAAGAAATTCTGAACCATCCGTGGTTTAATGTCGAGTAGTTCACCGATTTTTTTCCCCCTGAAAAACCTTGGGTTGAAAGGTCTACAATCACTTTTGTCACGTCTGGTGTCAACTCCTTACTTTTAGGTGCCAAGCAGACGATGAAAGTAAATAAAAAGGGAAATAACTAAAAAATAATTGTGTTTACTGAAACAAGACACCTTAAATTTGTTCCAGGAAACGTTTATTGGAATCGGACACGTATTTATTCTACAGTACTGAAATCAATATTGATAAAAAATAATCCTGACGTCGGCCATTTTCTGTGCGCCAATACATATGGCCAACTACTGTACATTTATCAGTAATTTATACATTTTTCCTTTGATCTTACCGAATGATATTTTCAGTATCAACGGAATGACCATGATACTGAAAACTGTCGATCAGTGTGACTTCAAGCACATTATGATGTTGCCGATAATTATAGAATAATGGCAGTTTTGAAGGTTGAGACAGAGAGTATCACTAGTATCACAGTCTTTCCTATTGGACTTGCTGTGATACTAATGATAATATCTGTCAACCTTCATAACTGTCATAATTCTGTATTTACTGCTTCGTTTGGTTTTAAGATGTAGTCAAACCTGCCCATGCAGTCACCTCTATTAACAGTCACCTGTATTTAAAGGTCACCTTTTCTTGTCCTGTCATAGAAAATTTTCATATGAATTGAACCTCTTTTAAGAGGTCATCTGTCTTATAAGGCCATTTTTTCTTTGTCCCAAAGGTGACCTCTTAATACAGGTTTGACTACTTTTTTTTTTTTTTTTTTAGGAATTGGACAGTAGAAGGCTCTTGGATTTGTGTTAAAACTGGTGCAGATGTTCTTGAACAATGTTACATTGACAAAACTATTTTATCTACTATGGCAGGAGAACCATTTTTCATAGCTATAGACTGGTTTGCAAAATCTGTAAAGTTTATACAGACTGAAGGAAAGATGGGTCATTATGAGAACCATTTGACCTATTACCAGAAACATAGCGAAAAAATTAAGCATATATTGAAAGGTGAATTATACCATGGATATGAACTTGATTTTTTAACTGTAAGTATTTTCAAAAATATTTTAATTATGTCTCTCCTTCGAACGAAGGGAGACATATTGTTTTAGTCAGATTTTTTCTTCCGCTTCTTCTCAGCGAAGCTTGTCCAGACCATAACTTTTTTGTCTTTCGAGATAGGTCAATGATATTTCGTATGTGGTTGCATGACCATAAGGCGGTGTGTCGCTTACTGTATTGACCTTCGTGGGACCTTTGACCTCAACATCAAATGATTGTTTTTTAAATAGTATTGTAGCGCTCCAGGGGTAGAACTGCTAACCTCTGAACTATAGGAGTGTTCTAATTCTCCCAACTACCTTCTACCAAAATATCTCCGTCTAGGCAAGGTAAACCCTTAGATCAACAAATTACTATTAATTATTACCATGTTAACGACAAATCAGCCAAGTGATGACAATGACAATGTATTTAGCCTATGAAGACTAAATTTCCAGGTTGCAGGCTTTAATGATCATGGAGAGTGAATAAGTTTCCATATTTTATTATATTACTTCAGTTCAATTCAATATCAGATCAATTTACAAGATCAAAATGTTCAAAATTAAACCTGGTCAGTCCACTGTATTTATACCAGAAAATTTACAATATATGGAAACTTTGAATAACAAATGTTAAAAACTATTAACAATAACAAAAATTGTTTAATCTCTACCTTAGAGATTAATTACTTCAACTTTTAGAAAGAATTATCCCCCTTTTATTAACAGTAATACTTGAATCAATCTCTGAACTATAACTAATGAAAGGAATTATCTCCCTTAGATTAATAGATTAATCTCTACCTTAGAGATTAATTACTTCAACTTTTAGAAAGAATTATCCCCCTTTTATTAACAGTAATATTTGAATCAATCTCTGAACCTTTACTAATGAAAGGAATTATCTCCCTTTGATTAAAATGTATTTTTAGAAATAAAATATTATGCCAAAAGTGTAAAAATATATATTTCAGCAGAGACTCAAAAATACTGACCGTTTCAGTCAAAACCAAAACAGAACTCCTGATACCTGGCGTCAAATGACGTCACATCGAACGTAAAAATATTCCACCAACGGTGGGGAAAATCCCACCCATGGTGGGAAATCACCAAAGGTGCATGCACACTATCAAAAATACTTAGTACAATTTTAAAACTCCAATAACCAATAACATATTTTCTATTTTATAAAAGTAACTCCTCAAAGTTAAAGAAAGAATTTTTCTACAACAACTAAATCATCGTAAGTTAAAATTTGTACTTGGCGCCACACCGGAAGTGAACAATCGTAAACAACAAGTGGTTGATGAATGAGACTGACAGCAGGCTCATAATATGGCCAAATTCTCCCGTAAAAACACATGACAGCTACTATAAAATGCATGAATGGATTACTGCTGATCTGAGGAGTTACAATATGTCCAGGGTTACGATGTACATAAACTTAAAACGATGTTTAATGACAAAATCAGTAACGTAAATACACTTCCAAGTTAAAACATGGCGACTGCGCCTGAGCTGAAATTGACATAATTCTGTGTATTCAGTGCCAGTTTTTCTACGACTACAGGTACTTTACAAATGAAAATAACACATAACCTGTATAATGATATATAAAGGACTGACCAGGTACATAATTAATGCATACAATATAAATATAGCGATTCAGTTCATTTCAACAATAATAGCTATGCAATCTTCAGTTCCCACACTTTCATGTTTAGCAGACAGCAATTTGAACATGTGCTTACAAAAATGATTCCAAAGAAAAATGTGAAACTATGATAAAATTAACAATTCCAGAAGTTGGATATTTTGCATTTCCATTACTTTAATAAAATGTGAAACAGTCAATTTTCTCTGAACACATTACCCAATAAAAAAATAATGCATTGCTGTCTGACAGGTATAAAAATGATACAATCAAGTATTGTCATATTTTGTACAAATGGTACAAACAGCTATAGTTCCTCATACACAACCCTGCATATGCAAACATGACAAAGTTAATGTGTCTTAATATCCACCACAATACACATATAAAAATTACATCCCTTCCCCCCTGCTGGTTCTCACAGTATTTTCTTGTTCAGGCCATAACATTTTTGTCTTTCGAGGTAGATCAATGATAATTGGTATGTGGGTGCATGATCATAAGGCGGTATATTGCGTATCATAATGACCTTCGTGGGACCTTGACCTTTGACCTCAAGGTCAAATAATTCAAATAAATGCAACAAAACTGTTCATTGGAAGATAGTTTGTATGTGCATGACCATAAGACGGTGTGTTGCATACCGTAATGACCTTCGTGGGACCTTGATCTTTGATCTCAAGATCAAATAATTGTTTTTTTAAATAGTATTTTCTTGTCCAGGCCATAACATTTTTGTCTCGAGATAGGTCTATGATATTTGGTATGTGGGTGCATGACCATAAGGCGGTGTGTCACGTACCATAATGACCTTTGTGGGACCTTGACCTTTGACCTGAAGGTCAAATAATTGTTTTTTATAAAGTATCATTCAACTCATAATGTGTAACTTATTGTTGTACAGATGGCAGCATTAAGGGGAGACATAAGTCTTAGGTATCTAAAACAGTTCTTCCTAGTTCATACATGTAATTTTCTGAGGGAGAGAGAGACATAGCAGTCAGAATATTTGTCATTGTCATTGAAGATGTGGTCTTGTTTGGTTTTCCTTTTGGTCAGAGTTTTTATACAACTTCAAATATTGTAGTGTTGTATGAAGTTTTGGGTCTGCCATCATTGTTGTGATCCATCTGTATCCGTTCGATATTTCTGGTTGAGATATTCTTCTGAATTTTTAGCATAATGATCATTTGCACAGAATAATGCTTCAATACAGCAAGCAAATGGTTTTTTTTATTTTGGAGGAATGGGCATTTAACAGAAAAAAAATTGGGACATTAGACAAAAAAATAATAACATGTGCACCATAATAAAAGTTTATGAGATAAGAATAAATGTAAGAACAAATATCTTGATCAGATCACTGTCATTTGGTTTCATTATTTATATTGTTGATTTTGTTATGATGTCAAACACACTGATGATAGTTTTTATAAGATTATTTTACCAGCTTAGAATAAAATCTTTCTGATTGCCTTCATCGATCTATGAGTGTAAAACCACCTAAGATATAATATCCATTGTTGATATTATTATCTTGTGTCTTGATATATTTTCACCGAGATACAATCTTGAAAATTGTGGCAAAAAATCAACCATATACCCCAGTACCATAAACGTAATGATTTGACACATCAATTAATATATTACCAATTAAAATGAACATTAGAATTCAAGTTTTCATTATTAGAAGGGGACCATTGTGGTCGTGATCGTATGGTAGTTGTATTTATAACTACCTGTGCAATCAGTGCCTATCACCACTAACGTTGTGAGTTACGAATCCCTATCATGGTGAGGTGTACTCCATATAACATTGTGATAAAGTTTGTCAGTGACTTACGACAGGTCGGTGGTATTCTCTGGGTACTGCAGTTTCCTCCACCAATAAAACTGACCACCACAATATAACTGAAATATTTCTGAAAGTAGCATTAAACACCATCACCGTAACCCTAACCCATAATTAGAAGAAAAAACAATAAGGCAATTAAACTTTGTTGTGTAGAAGTTGAGGGGACCTACTATTTTATTTCAAATTTGACACATATTCAAGTTATCAAATGCTGCCAACAATTACTATAAGAGGACCATATTGTTACTCCGAGTTTGAGATTTTAGGAAAAGAAAATTTAAACAGTGATGGTCAACAAATCCACCAATATCAACAAAACAAACAACCACCTCTCACTTCAAACCACTGAATAAAAAAAAAAGACCATGAAACAAAAATGTAGTGCCAAGATTTACCAGTTATGTGATCCCAACACTCCCCCTTTTGATAATTGGATCTCCAACGATGATACTGATATAAACAAACAATACAGATCCTGCACAGATTCACTTCCACTCAAAAAGACCACACACTATCACAAAAATGATCACACACTATCACAAAAAGACCACACACTGTCACAAAAAGACCACACACTGTCACAAAAAGACCACACACTATCACAAAAATGATCACACACTATCACAAAAATATCACACACTATCACAAAAATGATCACATACTATCACAAAAATGATCACACACTATCACAAAAAGACCACACACTATCACAAAAATGATCACATACTATCACAAAAATGATCACATACTATCACAAAAATGATCACACACTATCACAAAAATGATCACACACTATCACAAAAAGACCACATACTATCACAAAAAGACCACATACTATCACAAAAAGACCACACACTATCACAAAAATGATCACATACTATCACAAAAAGACCACACACTATCACAAAAAGACCACACACTATCACAAAAATGATCACATACTATCACAAAAATGATCACACACTATCACAAAAATGATCACACACTATCACAAAAAGACCACACACTATCACAAAAATGATCACATACTATCACAAAAAGACCACACACTATCACAAAAAGACCACACACTATCACAAAAAGACCACACACTATCACAAAAAGACCACACACTATCACAAAAATGATCACATACTATCACAAAAAGACCACACACTATCACAAAAAGACCACACACTATCACAAAAATGATCACATACTATCACAAAAAGACCACACACTATCACAAAAAGACCACACACTATCACAAAAAGACCACACACTATCACAAAAATGATCACACACTATCACAAAAATGATCACATACTATCACAAAAATGATCACACACTATCACAAAAATGATCACACACTATCACAAAAAGACCACACACTATCACAAAAATGATCACATACTATCACAAAAAGACCACACACTATCACAAAAAGACCACACACTATCACAAAAAGACCACACACTATCACAAAAATGATCACACACTATCACAAAAATGATCACACACTATCACAAAAATGATCACACGCTATCACAAAAATGATCACCAAAAACATGGACAGTTCAATAGAAGGTCAGTGAATGCTGTTGGTTAACTGACTACTAGATAAAAAGGTAAATCTGTTAGTTAAAGACCATTACTTTTAAGACAAAATAGTCATATATCATACTTGATCATACTTAATCTCAATTAGTCATAAATTAAACTAGAAAATAGTGCTGTTATTTTACTTCTTAAATTTTAGGAGGTACCTAAAAAATTAGGCTGAGGGCCGTAAGGGGTCCAGGGGACGGAAGCTCCTGAAATCTAGCATTTTGTGGACCAAAAAATGTACTTCAGAGACTGCAAAACATTAAGTGTTTTTGAAAGAAAAATCCCATTAACTTGAAGAGTTCAGATTTCACCGAGAGTGAAGACCATGCATAATGCCTGGACCCCCCCCCCCCCCAATTTCTTTATTGAATATTTCAGTTTACAGACTTCAGCCAAGATTATTCATAGATAGTCTGCCATATCTTAAAAAAAGAAACCAAAAGGACCATAAAGAGGTATGGTTCCGCAGCTAGGCTTGACCAAGCCATTGCTATCAAAGCTTAAACTTCTCAAAATTCTTTTGTTGGCTTTGTCCTTTTCTTTTTCACAATACCTTGGCTTGTGTGTTTTTTTTTACTTTATTACCAGTAATTAAACTCATCAAAGACCATTGGCAGGATCAAGACATTTAAATGTCATAATTAATGAAACCAAGGACATACATGTATATAGAATACTCCTTGATGAAACATATAAATTTAATTTGCAATCATCAATCTTTAATAAAAATGTATTATTTTTTAATAGATCAATACAAATATAATTAAACAAAAACAATATATATTGTTACTTTCACGACTTATGTGCAAAAAAAATGTTCGAACAAAAACGATTCGCAGGAAGACATTAAATTATTTTGGAAAAAAGGGGGGCCGGCGTTTTGACATTACAATGTAATTCGTATTTGAGCCATGTCCGGTCCTTTTTCAAGATTTCTAGTAATTTTCTATCCCTTATCTCCTCGTACCCCCTTTTAAAAATGTTTTTTTCAGCACACTTTCATTTCTGTGAACAACCGCGGTAGGGCCCCGTCAAAATGTGAGCCATAGGTTTTTATTTTTTTATACCGGAAGTTAAACAATATGGACGGAGTTAAGCAACAAGACAGTACGCCCCAGAATGATTCGACCCTGGGTTTTAAATGGATAAAAAAAAATCGCACAAAATATTGTGTAGTCATATATTCATAATACATAATGATCATACTTATATTACTGGAGATTACACTAAATTGTGTTTGAACATAATTTGTAATCGGTCATTTTTTTATTTTGAAATGATGTCAGCTTTGTTCCGGTCCGAGTTTTACACAAGGATGAAAAGATATTGGGGCGAAAACATAACTATTTACCGTATGCGCAAACTGCTATTTACGATTCTAAGGTAAAGTTATTTTTAAAACAGGGAATATCCCATCAACTTGGTCGTGACGCAGTTGTTCGATTTGAATGCGAGAATTCAGCAATTGACGTGATCATTAATTTTTTATGAAAAATATTCCACAAGCCTATCGACCATCGTACTTGTGGTTTTGACCACCGCTAATTTTGGGGGGTTCAGTAATTTCTGCCGGTACTATACACGATCTCAGGCGGGTAAAAGTACCGGGTACCGGCCCACTTTGAAAACCCTGAGTAGTGTATGGAAATATCTTGCTCAACTGTAATAATTTGAGATTTTTATATTACAGTTTTGGAATACAGTTTTGACATATAGAATACCAGATGGTGAAATCAAAGATTCTTTTCTCAACATGATGCAAGCAGCATTACAACAGGAACTTTCCTCACGATCTAATGTAAATAATTAGACAAATACAAATGTATTTAACGAAAAATATAACTAGCCATCTTTGATTATCTATTGATTTAATGATTGATTTGATTGATTTTTGGTGTTTAATGCCTCTTTCAGCAATATTTCAGCTATATCATGACGACCAGTTTTAGTGGTGGAAGAAGCCAGAGTACTCGGAAAGAACTACCAGCTATGGGCAAGCAACTGGTAAACTTTATCACTTGTGGCTGCGAGTCGAGTGCACCTTTTTTTTAGCTCACCTGTGTCAGCTATTGGCATCCGTCGTCCGTCTGTAAACTTTTTCAAGTTATGTCCGATAGCCATGCCCTCCATCCAAGATGGCCACCATTATTAAAAATAGAAATTTCATCAAATGGCCAAAACTGCTTTATTTTAAACCAAAATGTGCCCAAATTTGAACTGTATAAGCATAATGATGAGCTTTTTAACATATTACGATTTTTTATGAACTTTGAACTTTTGCCGATTTTGATCGATTATGCAAATTAGGAAAAAGGGGGGATGAAATAAAAAAAAAATCTTCTCCTCTGAAACTACTGAGCCAATCTCAACCAAACTTTGCTGAAATGATTCTTGGGTGGTCCCCTTCCAAATTTGTGTCCGGCATTTCAGACCTCCGACCAAGATGGCCACCACAGTCAAACATAATTTAACTTAGGACCATATGGGAAATTCCCATAAAATTCTTTTTGTCTGAAACCATTACCTCAATAAGAACTAAATTTTGATGAAATAGTCAGTGGATGGTTCTCTTCCAAAAATATGTCCGGCGGTTCAGCCCTTCGACCAAGATGGCCCCCACAGCCGAACTTAGCTTAACATAGGAGCCTATGGGAAATTCACATAAAAATCTTCTCCTCAGAAACCACTGGGCCAATTGCAACCAAACTTTGGTGGAATGGTCCTTGGATGGCCCCCTTCCAAAATTGTGTCCGGTGATCCCGACTTCCAACCAAGATGGCCACCAAGCTAAAAATAGAAAAAAGGGGGGATGAAATTTAAAAAAAATCTTCTCCTCTGAAACTACTGAGCCAATCTCAACCAAACTTTGCTGAAATGATCCTTGGGTGGTACCCTTCCACAATTGTGTCCGGCATTTCAGACCTCCAACCAAGATGGCCGCCACAGCCAAACTTAATTTAACATAGGACCCTATGGGAAATTCCCATAAAAATCTTTTTGTCTGAAACCACTTGCTCAATAAGAACTAAATGTTGTTGAAATAGTCATTGGATGGTTCTGTTCTCTTCCAAAAATGTGTTCTGCGGTTCAGCCCTTCGACCAAGATGGCACCAACAGCCGAACTTACATGTAGCTTAACATAGGACCCTATGGGAAATTCACATCAAAATCTTCTTGTCTGGAACCAGTTGCTCAATTGGAATCAAACTTTGATAAAATAGTCATTGGATGGTCCTCTTCCAAAATTGTGTCTGGTGGTCCTGCCCTCTGACCAAGATGCCTGCACAGCTGAACTTAGTTTAACATAGGGCCCTATGGGAAATTCACATAAAAACCATCTTGTCAGGAACCAGTAGCTCAATTAGAACCAAACTTTGATGGACTAGTCATTGGATGGTCCTCTTCCAAAATTGTGTCCGGCAGTCATGCTCTCCCACCAAGATGGCCACTACAGTGCAGTTGCATTGTTATTGAAAGCAGCTTTGATCCAGGTGAGCGATTACAGGCTCGTGGGAGCCTCTGGTTGTAATTTACAAAGCCGGGCACGAAACCATGCCATATTGGTGATAGGCTTGTATGAGTTGTTAGGTAATCCAACTACCTAACTCATTGAGCCACCTGATTAATTTATCAAAGGTTAAAGTTGTCTAAAAATATGTTATTAGTTCACCTGGACCAAAGGTCCATGTGAACTATTGCCATCACTTGGCGTCCGTCGTCTGTTGTCTGTTGTCTGTCGTCTGTAAACTTTTTTCACATTTCAAGCTTCTTCTCCGAAACCACTGGGCCGATTGGAACCAAACTTAGCAGGAATGTTCCTTGGATGGTCCTCTACAAAGTTTTTCGTTCCAGTTGGATATTCAATATGGCTGCCAGGGCCAATAATATGCTCTGATTGGCTGAAATTTCAAAGATCTTCTTCTCTGAAACTAATGAACTGACTGAACCCAAACTGTAAATGAATGATCATTGGAATGTCCTTTACCAAGTTTTTGTTTTTTATGCCGATCGGAAATCCAAGATGGCTGCCATCGCAGGACATATATTAACATTGGACCCTATGGGAAATGTTCAAATGCCTTCTTCTCAGAAACTACAAATATGATTAAAGCCATACTGTACATGAATGTTCATTGGATGGTCCTCTACAATCTCAAGGTTTTTTGTTCTGATATGAAATTCAAAATGGCGGCTACGGCAGGACTTAGTTTAACATTGGACCCTATGGGGAAAATGTTTCAAAATGCTTCTTCTCTGAAACCACTTGGACAGTTGAAACCAAACTGCCCAGGAATGATCATTGGAAGGTCCTCTACAAAGTTGATGTTTTTTATGTCGATCGGAAATCCAAGATGGCCGCCACCGCAATACATAGATTAACATTGGACCCTATGGGAAAATGTTCAAATGCCTTCTTCTCAGAAACTACAAATATTATTAAAGCCAAACTGTACATGAATGTTCATTGGATGATCCTCTACAAACTTTACGTTTTTTGTTCCGATATGAAATTCAAAATGGCGGCTACGGCAGGACTTAGTTTAACATTGGACCCTATGGGAAAAATGTTTCAAAACACTTCTTCTCTGAAACCACTTGGACAATTGAAACCAAACTGCCCAGGAATGATCATTGGAAGGTCCTCTACAAATTATATGTTTTTTATGCCGATCGGAAATTCAAGATGGCCACCACTGCAATACATAGATTAACATTGGACCCTATGGGAAAATGTTCAAATGCCTTCTTCTCAGAAACTACAAATATTATTAAAGCCAAACTGTACAGGAATGTTCATTGGATGGTCCTCTACAAACTTTACGTTTTTTGTTCCGGTATGAAATTCAAAATGGCGGCTACGGCAGGACTTAGTTTAACATTGGACCCTATGGGAAAAATGTTTCAAAACACTTCTTCTCTGAAACCACTTGGACAATTGAAACCAAACTGCCCAGGAATGATCATTGGAAGGTCCTCTACAAATTTGATGTTTTTTATGCCGATCGGAAATCCAAGATGGCCGCCACCGCAATACATAGATTAACATTGGAACCTATGGGAAAATGTTCAAATGCCTTCTTCTCAGAAACTACAAATATTATTAAAGCCAAACTGTACATGAATGTTCATTGGGTGGTCCTCTACAAACTTTACGTTTTTTGTTCCGATATGAAATTCAAAATGGCGGCTACGGCAGGACTTAGTTTAACATTGGACCCTATGGGAAAAATGTTTCAAAACGCTTCTTCTCTGAAACCACTGGGACAATTGAAACCAAACTGCCAAGGAATGATCATTGGAAGGTTCTCTACAAATTTTATGTTTTTTATGCCGATCGAAAATCCAAGATGGCCGCCACCGCAATACATAGATTAACATTGGACCCTATGGGAAAATGTTCAAATGCCTTCTTCTCAGAAACTACAGATATTATTAAAGCCAAACTGTACATGAATGTTCATTGGATGGTCCCCTACAAACTTTACGTTTTTTGTTCCGATATGAAATTCAAAATGGCGGCTACGGCAGGACTTAGTTTAACATTGGACCCTATGGGGAAAATGTTTCAAAACGCTTCTTCTCTGAAACCACTAGGACAGTTGAAACCAAACTGCCCAGGAATGATCATTGGAAGGTCCTCTACAAATTTTATGTTTTTTATGCCGATCGAAAATTCAAGATGGCCACCACCGCAATACATAGATTAACATTGGACCCTATGGGAAAATGTTCAAATGCCTTCTTCTCGGAAACTACAAATATTATTAAAGCCAAACTGTACATGAATGTTCATTGGGTGGTCCTCTACAAACTTTACGTTTTTTGTTCCGATATGAAATTCAAAATGGCGGCTACGGCAGAACTTAGTTTAACATTGGACCCTATGGGGAAAATGTTTCAAAACACTTCTTCTCTGAAACCACTTGGACAATTGAAACCAAACTGCCCAGGAATGATCATTGGAAGGTCCTCTACAAATTTAATGTTTTTTATGTCGATCGGAAATCCAAGATGGCCGCCACCGCAATACATAGATTAACATTGGACCCTATGGGAAAATGTTCAAATGCCTTCTTCTCAGAAACTACAAATATTATTAAAGCCAAACTGTACAGGATGGTTCATTGGATGGTCCTCTACAAACTTTACGTTTTTTGTTCCGGTATGAAATTCAAAATGGCGGCTACGGCAGGACTTAGTTTAACATTGGACCCTATGGGAAAAATGTTTCAAAACGCTTCTTCTCTGAAACCACTTGGAAAATTGAAACCAAACTGCCCAGGAATGATCATTGGAAGGTCCTCTACAAATTTTATGTTTTTTATGCCGATCGAAAATTCAAGATGGCCACCACCGCAATACATAGATTAACATTGGACCCTATGGGAAAATGTTCAAATGCCTTCTTCTCGGAAACTACAAATATTATTAAAGCCAAACTGTACATGAATGTTCATTGGATGGTCCTCTACAAACTTTACGTTTTTTGTTCCGATATGAAATTCAAAATGGCGGCTACGGCAGAACTTAGTTTAACATTGGACCCTATGGGAAAAATGTTTCAAAACACTTCTTCTCTGAAACCACTAGGACAATTGAAACCAAACTGCCCAGGAATGATCATTGGAAGGTCCTCTACAAATTTTATGTTTTTTATGTCGATCGGAAATCCAAGATGGCCGCCACCGCAATACATAGATTAACATTGGACCCTATGGGAAAATGTTCAAATGCCTTCTTCTCAGAAACTACAAATATTATTAAAGCCAAACTGTACATGAATGTTCATTGGATGATCCTCTACAAACTTTACGTTTTTTGTTCCGATATGAAATTCAAAATGGCGGCTACGGCAGGACTTAGTTTAACATTGGACCCTATGGGAAAAATGTTTCAAAACACTTCTTCTCTGAAACCACTTGGACAATTGAAACCAAACTGCCCAGGAATGATCATTGGAAGGTCCTCTACAAATTTTATGTTTTTTATGCCGATCGGAAATTCAAGATGGCCACCACTGCAATACATAGATTAACATTGGACCCTATGGGAAAATGTTCAAATGCCTTCTTCTCAGAAACTACAAATATTATTAAAGCCAAACTGTACACTAATGTTCATTGGATGGTCCTCTACAAACTTTACGTTTTTTGTTCCGGTATGAAATTCAAAATGGCGGCTACGGCAGGACTTAGTTTAACATTGGACCCTATGGGAAAAATGTTTCAAAACACTTCTTCTCTGAAACCACTTGGACAATTGAAACCAAACTGCCCAGGAATGATCATTGGAAGGTCCTCTACAAATTTGATGTTTTTTATGCCGATCGGAAATCCAAGATGGCCGCCACCGCAATACATAGATTAACATTGGAACCTATGGGAAAATGTTCAAATGCCTTCTTCTCAGAAACTACAAATATTATTAAAGCCAAACTGTACATGAATGTTCATTGGGTGGTCCTCTACAAACTTTACGTTTTTTGTTCCGATATGAAATTCAAAATGGCGGCTACGGCAGGACTTAGTTTAACATTGGACCCTATGGGGAAAATGTTTCAAAACGCTTCTTCTCTGAAACCACTAGGACAGTTGAAACCAAACTGCCCAGGAATGATCATTGGAAGGTCCTCTACAAATTTTATGTTTTTTATGCCGATCGAAAATTCAAGATGGCCACCACCGCAATACATAGATTAACATTGGACCCTATGGGAAAATGTTCAAATGCCTTCTTCTCGGAAACTACAAATATTATTAAAGCCAAACTGTACATGAATGTTCATTGGGTGGTCCTCTACAAACTTTACGTTTTTTGTTCCGATATGAAATTCAAAATGGCGGCTACGGCAGAACTTAGTTTAACATTGGACCCTATGGGGAAAATGTTTCAAAACACTTCTTCTCTGAAACCACTAGGACAATTGAAACCAAACTGCCCAGGAATGATCATTGGAAGGTCCTCTACAAATTTTTTGTTTTTTATGTCGATCGGAAATCCAAGATGGCCGCCACCGCAATACATAGATTAACATTGGACCCTATGGGAAAATGTTCAAATGCCTTCTTCTCAGAAACTACAAATATTATTAAAGCCAAACTGTACAGGATGGTTCATTGGATGGTCCTCTACAAACTTTACGTTTTTTGTTCCGGTATGAAATTCAAAATGGCGGCTACGGCAGGACTTAGTTTAACATTGGACCCTATGGGAAAAATGTTTCAAAACACTTCTTCTCTGAAACCACTTGGACAATTGAAACCAAACTGCCCAGGAATGATCATTGGAAGGTCCTCTACAAATTTTATGTTTTTTATGCCGATCGGAAATTCAAGATGGCCACCACTGCAATACATAGATTAACATTGGACCCTATGGGAAAATGTTCAAATGCCTTCTTCTCAGAAACTACAAATATTATTAAAGCCAAACTGTACACTAATGTTCATTGGATGGTCCTCTACAAACTTTACGTTTTTTGTTCCGGTATGAAATTCAAAATGGCGGCTACGGCAGGACTTAGTTTAACATTGGACCCTATGGGAAAAATGTTTCAAAACACTTCTTCTCTGAAACCACTTGGACAATTGAAACCAAACTGCCCAGGAATGATCATTGGAAGGTCCTCTACAAATTTGATGTTTTTTATGCCGATCGGAAATCCAAGATGGCCGCCACCGCAATACATAGATTAACATTGGAACCTATGGGAAAATGTTCAAATGCCTTCTTCTCAGAAACTACAAATATTATTAAAGCCAAACTGTACATGAATGTTCATTGGGTGGTCCTCTACAAACTTTACGTTTTTTGTTCCGATATGAAATTCAAAATGGCGGCTACGGCAGGACTTAGTTTAACATTGGACCCTATGGGAAAAATGTTTCAAAACGCTTCTTCTCTGAAACCACTGGGACAATTGAAACCAAACTGCCAAGGAATGATCATTGGAAGGTTCTCTACAAATTTTATGTTTTTTATGCCGATCGAAAATCCAAGATGGCCGCCACCGCAATACATAGATTAACATTGGACCCTATGGGAAAATGTTCAAATGCCTTCTTCTCAGAAACTACAAATATTATTAAAGCCAAACTGTACATGAATGTTCATTGGATGGTCCCCTACAAACTTTACGTTTTTTGTTCCGATATGAAATTCAAAATGGCGGCTACGGCAGGACTTAGTTTAACATTGGACCCTATGGGGAAAATGTTTCAAAACGCTTCTTCTCTGAAACCACTAGGACAGTTGAAACCAAACTGCCCAGGAATGATCATTGGAAGGTCCTCTACAAATTTTATGTTTTTTATGCCGATCGAAAATTCAAGATGGCCACCACCGCAATACATAGATTAACATTGGACCCTATGGGAAAATGTTCAAATGCCTTCTTCTCGGAAACTACAAATATTATTAAAGCCAAACTGTACATGAATGTTCATTGGGTGGTCCTCTACAAACTTTACGTTTTTTGTTCCGATATGAAATTCAAAATGGCGGCTACGGCAGAACTTAGTTTAACATTGGACCCTATGGGGAAAATGTTTCAAAACACTTCTTCTCTGAAACCACTAGGACAATTGAAACCAAACTGCCCAGGAATGATCATTGGAAGGTCCTCTACAAATTTTTTGTTTTTTATGTCGATCGGAAATCCAAGATGGCCGCCACCGCAATACATAGATTAACATTGGACCCTATGGGAAAATGTTCAAATGCCTTCTTCTCAGAAACTACAAATATTATTAAAGCCAAACTGTACAGGATGGTTCATTGGATGGTCCTCTACAAACTTTACGTTTTTTGTTCCGGTATGAAATTCAAAATGGCGGCTACGGCAGGACTTAGTTTAACATTGGACCCTATGGGAAAAATGTTTCAAAACGCTTCTTCTCTGAAACCACTTGGAAAATTGAAACCAAACTGCCCAGGAATGATCATTGGAAGGTCCTCTACAAATTTTATGTTTTTTATGCCGATCGAAAATTCAAGATGGCCACCACCGCAATACATAGATTAACATTGGACCCTATGGGAAAATGTTCAAATGCCTTCTTCTCGGAAACTACAAATATTATTAAAGCCAAACTGTACATGAATGTTCATTGGATGGTCCTCTACAAACTTTACGTTTTTTGTTCCGATATGAAATTCAAAATGGCGGCTACGGCAGAACTTAGTTTAACATTGGACCCTATGGGAAAAATGTTTCAAAACACTTCTTCTCTGAAACCACTAGGACAATTGAAACCAAACTGCCCAGGAATGATCATTGGAAGGTCCTCTACAAATTTTATGTTTTTTATGTCGATCGGAAATCCAAGATGGCCGCCACCGCAATACATAGATTAACATTGGACCCTATGGGAAAATGTTCAAATGCCTTCTTCTCAGAAACTACAAATATTATTAAAGCCAAACTGTACAGGAATGTTCATTGGATGGTCCTCTACAAACTTTACGTTTTTTGTTCCGGTATGAAATTCAAAATGGCGGCTACGGCAGGACTTAGTTTAACATTGGACCCTATGGGAAAAATGTTTCAAAACGCTTCTTCTCTGAAACCACTAGGACAGTTGAAACCAAACTGCCCAGGAATGATCATTGGAAGGTCCTCTACAAATTTTATGTTTTTTATGCCAATCGGAAATCCAAGATGGCCACCACCGCAATACATAGATTAACATTGGACCCTATGGGAAAATGTTCAAATGCCTTCTTCTCAGAAACTACAAATATTATTAAAGCCAAACTGTACATGAATGTTCATTGGATGGCCCTCTACAAACTTTACGTTTTTTGTTCCGATATGAAATTCAAAATGGCGGCTACGGCAGGACTTAGTTTAACATTGGACCTTATGGGAAAAATGTTTCAAAACGCTTCTTCTCTGAAACCACTAGGACAGTTGAAACCAAACTGCCCAGGAATGATCATTGGAAGGTCCTCTACAAATTTAATGTTTTTTATGCCGATCGAAAATTCAAGCTGGCCGCCACCGCAATACATAGATTAACATTGGACCCTATGGGAAAATGTTCAAATGCCTTCTTCTCGGAAACTACAAATATTATTAAAGCCAAACTGTACATGAATGTTCATTGGATGGTCCTCTACAAACTTTACGTTTTTTGTTCAGATATGAAATTCAAAATGGCGGCTACGGCAGGACTTAGTTTAACATTGGACCCTATGGGAAAAATGTTTCAAAACACTTCTTCTCTGAAACCACTTGGACAGTTGAAACCAAACTGCCCAGGAATGATCATTGGAAGGTCCTCTACAAATTTTATGTTTTTTTATGTCGATCGGAAATCCAAGATGGCCGCCACCGCAATACATAGATTAACATTGGACCCTATGGGAAAATGTTCAAATGCCTTCTTCTCAGAAACTACAAATATTATTAAAGCCAAACTGTACATGAATGTTCATTGGGTGGTCCTCTACAAACTTTACGTTTTTTGTTCCGATATGAAATTCAAAATGGCGGCTACGGCAGAACTTAGTTTAACATTGGACCCTATGGGGAAAATGTTTCAAAACGCTTCTTCTCTGAAACCACTTGGACAATTGAAACCAAACTGCCCAGGAATGATCATTGGAAGGTCCTCTACAAAATTTTTGTTTTTTATGTCGATCGGAAATCCAAGATGGCCGCCACCGCAATACATAGATTAACATTGGACCCTATGGGAAAATGTTCAAATGCCTTCTTCTCAGAAACTACAAATATTATTAAAGCCAAACTGTACATGAATGTTCATTGGGTGGTCCTCTACAAACTTTACGTTTTTTGTTCTGATATGAAATTCAAAATGGCGGCTATGTCAGGACTTGTTTAACATTGGACCCTATGGGAAAAATGTTTCAAATTGCTTCTTCTCTGAAACCAAACTGGCCAGGAATGATCATTGGAAGGTCCTCTGTTTTTTATGCCGATCGGAAATCCAAGATGGCTGCCACCACAGGTCATAGTATTAACACAGGGCCATATCGCGAAAATACAGAAATATCTTCTTCTCTGAAGCTATTGCACTGATTGAACCTAAACTGTGCATCAATCATTGGAAGGTCCTTTACAAACTTTGTGTTTTTTATGTTGATCGTAATTCCAAGATGACTACCACTGCAGGACATAGTTTTTACATAGGACCAATTGGTTTTTTTTATAACCAGGTGAACGATACAGGCTCTTGAGAGCCTCTGGTCTTGTATAAGGTTTTGTTATCATTTAAAATGTATTTTTTTTAGGTTTTGCAAACTTGGAAGTTTTACTTTTAGTTTTTAGCTCACTTGGACCAAAGGTGCATGCAAGGTAGGGTTGTTACTTTGCATCTGCCTTTGTCCTGAATCATTTACATTTTATTCTTCATCTCTGAAACCACCTGGACAATTGAAACCAAATTGGTAGGGATGTTCATTGAATAGTTTTCTACTAAGTTTGTGGCTTTTAATCTGATAGAAAATTCACAGCAAAAATGAGAAACCGTAAATTCCTCATTCCTCATAAAACAGCTACTTATGTGATACTTTCATATTAAATCAGTAATAAACGATCCTTGACAAATTTGTCAGTTATTTTTTAACCTTGAGGTTAAGCACGCCTTTAAGTTAGAATCACTCGATGTAAGCATATTTTCACTCTCATATTTCTGACTAATAAGAGTATGTTACAATCCAAATGAATTGTTAGTGGTACAGATAATGTTTGTGGGGTTGGCTTAAAAAATTCCCCATGTCGTCTTGATCTAGCAAGAATCATGGCTGCCATGGGCAATTCTTCTTTCTAATTGGTTGAAACTATTAGAATAATTTCTTCTGAAACTACTAGTCCATAAGATTTGTTACTTGTAACAAATAATGTATGTTATGTCCTCAATAAAAATTCATCATTTTGTGCTTAAAGCATAACCGTCATGGGCAATTCTTGATTTTTCCATGATATTAATTAGGCTCTTTGGAGCCTCTGGTTTATATATTTTAATGTATGTACATATTATATTTCAGATGGCTGAAGTTAGACTTATTGAAATATACTGTGATAACCTGGAGATTTTCTGTGATACTATGCAAGAAGTGCTTGGTAAATTAGCATTTGAAGTAAGTTAATAACAAAACAAATTATTTGTTTTCAAAGAAGAGATGGAAATGACAAAACTAGAGAAAAATTCTAACACTTACACATAAATGTATTGATTGCTGTTCTTCATTCTACATTTCATGGAAGACCATTAGCAGAGATGATCTGTAGACTTCGTTTCAATACTAAATTTCCTTATCTCAATTATTTAAAAACATTTAGTACTAGTTGTATCAAAAACAGTAGTATTTTTATTTGGCTATTGCCATCACGTGGCATCTGTCATCCATCATCTATGTCTTCTGTCGTCTGTTCATGAAATTGACCTAAAATATCTTCATGGTGTCTACTTTCAAAATTGTTACTATAAATAGAATATAGGGATAAAACACACCTATAGAACTGATAGTCCTACATTTTCCCCACCTTATGAGTTTAAATTTAAATAGTAGTTACATTTTAATGAGTAGTATGACATATGTTACAGGTTTTGTCGAAATATTTTGGTTTGTTTGTTTGATGGTGTTTAATGCCACTTTCAGTTATATCGTGGCAGTCAGTTTTATTGGAGGAAAGCGGAGGACCCGGAGAAAACCACCAATCTGTCGCAAGTTGCTGACACACTTTTTCACATACTAAAACGTAATTGGGTTTTGAAAACATTTTGTAAATTTTGATTATTTTGACCAAAAAAATCCTTTGAAAATTCTCTCCTCTGAAATCAATGAGCCAAATTACACCAAACCTTGCTGTTATAGTCCTTGGATGGTTTTCTTTCAAATATATGTCTGACAGCCCTAACCTCAATCCCAGATGACTGCCATTACTAGAAATTTAAAATTTCTTTAAATATGCAAAAATAGTATCATTTGAAATGTTTTCCTTGTTAAGTTGAGATTCAAACTTGTACAAATGAAGACTCCAGGATCTAAGGGGTTTGAGATACAAAATTTATCAAATGTTGCAATAAAAAAAAAGTTTTATTGGTGGAGACGATAATTTACAGATTAGGGTGTTGGGCTTAACATGGAAAAGTTGATTCTTAGATGTACAGCTGAACATTCTAAAATGTTTTCATGATGTATACTTTTCATTCAGGAACAACTCCTTCCGAATACAGGATTTTGCATCTAATATTTCAAAATTTTCTGTGGGGAGGGATGTCCGCTACGATGTTTAGTTTATAAATTCTTCTTTACAAGGAGGGAGCGTCGTGGTCGTGATCGTATGGTAGTTGGATTTACAACTACCTATTCAATTGGTGCCTATCACCACTGATGTTGTGGGTTCGACTCCCACTCAGGGCGAGGTGTACAACATTATGTGATAAAGTTTTGTCAGTGACTGGAGGCAGGTCGTTGGTTTTCTCTGGGTCCTTCAGTTTCCTCCACAAATAAAATTAACTGCCACGATATAACTGAAATATTGTTGAAAGTGGCGTTGAACACCATAAAACCAACCAACCAACCATCTTTACAAGGTGATTGATGCAGTCTCATGTAAGCCTCTTGTTTTATTTAAGTATTTTCAATGTTGATGTGATCATGCTAATGTACATGTATGTCAAGATTTCTTTTTAAAATGATGTTGGATCAATTTGTCTGTACTTTTTTCAGGCTGTAGAAAAATGTAGTAAATGGGAATTCAACAGTGAAAGAGAAGGAGTAGCATTAATGAGATTTGGCACACTATTGTCAAGAGCTTTTGAAAGGAGTATAGATTTTAACCAAGTTGACAACCAACACAAAATACTGCAATACACTTTGAACTGGGCACCATTTTCAACATTTTTGAAATTATTTTGTAAGTCAATACACTTGTGCAATTGAGGAAGGGGCCGTCATGGTCGTGATCATGATCGTATGGTAGTTGGATTTCTAACTACCTGTGCAATCAGTGCCTATCACCACTAAAGTTGTGAGTTCGAATCCTGCTAATGGCAAGGTGTACTTGATACATTATATGATAAAGTTTGTCAGTTACTTACAACAGGTCGATGGTTTTCTCCTGGTAATCCAGTTTCCTCTATCTACTGCCACGATATAACTGATATATTGTTGAAAGTGGTGTTAAACCCTCAATTTCAGTTTAAAAGAACTATAATAAATATAGTACATGACCCTTTACCAATATATTTGCCTCACTTTGGAAACCTCTTGATAGTTTAAGTACGTCTGAATTAATTAGAAATTATTTGATAATTACAATGCAAACTAAATATTTCATATTGCAAATTGTATTTTTATAATGGTTATCATTTATAGTTGTTATCAATGACTTGTAAATTTTCCCTTTGATTTGTTCATGCAGTAATGTATCTGCCATCAAGCAACAAGCGTGATGTAAACATATTATGGTTGATTTTGAACATGATGTTATATTGACATCACTGTGACAAATCCTCAATAAGGATACTATCTTTGATATGTTTTGCTTGCAATGGATTTCTCGTCTTATCTCACATCTCAGTCTTCACCTTTGAGAAATTCTGTACTGCAAAGTAAATGAACAATATTATATATTTATGTTCCAATAAGATTAGTCATTTATTTGGTATTTTAATGTTGATATGTTTTATAGGTATTTATCATAACTTTATTTGTAAATTAAACCCATATGCCATGATATGGATCAAACATACTATTTATAAATAACTAGCGTGCTATTTAAATTTTGTAATGGTTAGCTTGTTCGTCTCGAGTGCAGTAGATGTGAGTTCACGACTATAAAATTGGTATTTCCACTAAGCACGCTGTATTAAGTTGAAAGAGCAAAGATTGGTAGGCTTGGTATCAGGAAAATGTGTCCATTTGGGGCAACATGTCTATCCGTGGCCTGTTGTTTCAGTGAGTTAACACTAAAAATCCAACTAAGCGTGTTGATCTAGTACAAAGCTGACCTCACCATCACCTCATTGAAAATTAACTTGTTCTCACCATGATTTAGCTGAAAAATTGCTGAGTTGGCATTAAGCAACAATCACTCACTCAATGATATATAATTTACTTGATATACTTTGGACACAGTAAATTTTTGTAAAAAAAATTAGGGTAATCACAGTATTTTTTTGTGGCTGGATAATCGTTTCTTACAGACAGTGATATAGTGTAATAAACTGTTAACTAAAAGACAACTGCACTATCAAAACTGCTAAGTTTAAAATATGTGGGGATGGGGTATGTTTTTGTTACAACATTGCCTTGTTTTACAAAGTTTAAGGTCACAAACTTGGCTTTAAACTGAATAAAAATGAGGCAGGGGTGAGGGGAATTGGGTATAATTTTCTTTAGCCTAGCTCACTGTGCCTCTAGTTTCAGTCTGTTTTAAAGCATTTGAGTGATACAGATTCTTGATTTTTTTTTTTGTAGATACAAAAGATTACTCAAAATCTTTGAGGGAAGACAGTATAGACTTGATAAAACACTTTGTTAGTGTGTTGAAAATTGCTTCCAGTTGCTTGCTTGATGGTACTATTTTGGTTCAAGATTTGAAACTTATTCAGGAAAACTCGGATCACTTCAAGTCAGTTGTTTCTGAAATCAAGGACCTTCCTGTAAAGGCAAAACATGTTTTGGCAGCTGTACATCTAAGAAGCAAAGAACTTGAAGCATATTCTACAGCGTTACAGACAGTTCAAGCTTTTGTTTACATTTGTACCAACTGCAAAGGTTAGATTTTATAACAATAGAACACTATGCATATTTTTAATTCAATATGCTGTAAAAATGAAATAGAAACATTTTTACAGGAATATGGGTTTATTGCAGGAATGCATGTGAATTTGGCATGAGCAGTGGTAAAGAAGGAACCATATTAATATTCTATTAAATGATTCTTGATAATAGTGCTGTTACACTTTTACTGTTTAGCAGAACTTAAAAATTGATGAGAGAGCACCCTTTTCACCTGTTAATGATGTCATAATTTGAATGATATTGCACTAGTGCTTATATTGTGGAATATTGCAGACTAAAATAAAGACATAGGTATCAAATTTTGTGCGCATGACACGTTTCTGGAATAACTTCAGTCAAAAATCGAAAGATTGGAAAGCCAAATAATTTAAAGTTTTTGAAGCAATAAAACCAACATTGGTTATATTTTACATGAAATATTAGGTTGTTCTGCAATAAATCAGAGTATCCTTCTCATCAAGAAAATTGGAAGCAGTTACTTAATTACAGAGGATATAAAAAGAACTCTTGATTCTTAATATAATGAGCTGCCTCTTGGAAAACATATTTATATGAACCCCCTCTCAAACACAACTACCTGTACAATCAGTGACTATCACCACGAAAGTTGTGAGTTCGAACCCCGTTCTTGGCGAGGTGGACTCGATACAACATTGTGATAAAGTTTGTCAGTGACAGGTCAGTGGTTTTCTCCACCAATAAAACTGACAGCCGCAATATAACTGAAATATTGTTGAAAGTGGTGTTAAACACCATAAACCACTAAACCACCATCATTTTAACTTTGAATTTTTTTTACACAGCAATGAAAGAAGAATTTGAAGATACCAAAGGGGTAATCATAGTCCGTAACTCGAAGGACAGACAACACCTCCCTTTTATGTAATATTCAAATTCATAAGTATGTCTGTTATTATTGATTACAGGTGATACCAGAAAAATAGAGGAAAGAATTAAAAGATTTGCAAAATTAGAAGACATTAGTCTGAATATGCTATGCAAACCTGCTCTTGTTGACAATGTTGCAAAAGCAAAACGATATCGGCCGGTTATCCTTGCATTTGGACTAGAACCGGAGATACTTGATATCTTACCAAAGATATTGGAGTGTAGTAATGGAGTACTTTTTATGAAACTTTGGGAAAAAAGAGGAAATGAAATGGCAAAACAGAAAGGTAGAAATCTAGTCATGGAAGAAATTTTGACAGAATTATGGGAACCAACATACACATTCTGGTGTGCTCTTTGGGAAAAATTAAAAACTGGCAATCTTCTTTTCTCTGAGTTTGAAAAGTTTTTCAAAACTGCTGACATTGACATTTTGAGAGAAGAACTAATAAGGTTAAGTAGAGGTGGTAACACCAATTGGATAAACAAACGACTTGATCAACTTCAAAAGTACAGAAACTTGCGTAGTTGCTCTTTCGGTGCAAATGCAATCATGGAAGTAGTGAAGGAATATGATTTACAGGGAGATTTCAGTCAAATCATTGAGATTATTGAGCTGGTAAGTTGCAAGAAACATTATCAAAAGACATATTTAATGGGGTTAGGGTTAGGGTGATGTTGTTTAACGCCACTGTCAACAATATTTCAGTTATATCGTGGTGGTCTATGTTATTGGTGAAGGAAATCGGAATGCCCGGAGAAACCACTGACCTGTCGCAAGTCACTGACAAACTTGACCACATAATGTTGTATCGAGTACACCTCGCCTGAGCAGGATTCAAACTCACAATGTTAGTGGTAATAGGCACTGTTTGCATAGGTAGTTGTAAATCCAACTAATATATGATCACGACCATGACAGTCCCATATTTAATGTTTCAATGGTTATTGCTGTTTATGGTCACTTTCGTAAATTTTTCATCTAATATCGTAACTATCAGACTGAATGGGAAAGGAGATCCCATAATGATACAACAAACTGTGCAGTGAAATTCCCGGCTGTAGATAGGTGTCTAGAAACCTTAGTGTGGAAGAAACTGGTACATATAGCCTGAGAAAACTGTCAAAATTTTGCACATCCACTAGTAGTGAGTACATGCTGGAATCATACTCGCAAACCTAGGTTGTAGACAGGCATTGATTGTATTAGTAGATGGAACTTCAACTACCATATGATTGTGCTTGTGGCTGCCCCTTTAGCTATAAGATGTCTTATTAGAAAATGAATAACAAGTTTTATTTTTGTACACCTACTGTCAGTTGTTTAAGCTAATTTAAGATTTTGTTATACTTTGTAGACAAGGGGAGCAGACACTAAAATGAACACTCTAGATGACAAGCTTATGAACACCTGTTCAATCCTTAGAGATGTTGATGAAGAGAAAGCCAGTTGTCTAAAGATGTTCATCACTTGTAAAGCCCTAGTGGATTGGCTTAAACAGACAATGCCATGTAAGATTTACAAATGTCTGATAACATTGAATATCCTTTATAATTTTACATTGCACACGTAGAATTTCACTCAGTTTTTGCTATTACCATTATATAGATAATATCTTATGTGTATGAGGCTTAAAAATTGGTATTAAGGAAAAGATCACAGAGACTTTCCCCAGTTTTGCTCCGAGTACACATAAACTTTATGTTTTAAAGACACTGCAATAATATTGTGTTTATCTTGCAGAAAAAATCAAATTAATTCATCAACATTTATATTTTGAGTAAAATAATAAAATTATACAATTATCCCTTGAATGCCCCTTTTGATATTTTCTGTCCACTGGAAGTAAACTATAAACAACTAGTTTCCCAAAGCTCAACATGTTACCTGTTATATAGTCACTCATACTGCATTAAAAAGTGGCCTTAAAGAGAGGTGGCCTCTCTCAAGGAGGACAGTTAAGTAGTATTTTAATATCTCATTGCATCTCATATCTGGCCTGATAAGAGGGTTGGCCTTTGGTAAGTGTGAAATGTATTTTACTTACCAGTGAATAAATTGTGAACCACCCAACATTATATTAAATTTAATGCAATTAATGTTATAAAATTTTGATAGTTGTTGTTAATTAATATTGTGTTAACTTTTTGTTATAGCTGGTTTAAAGGAGCTGAAAGTATTTGTTGACTTGGCGAGTATCTCTGCTGGAGAAGGAGATTGGGAGATAGGGAAAGTAAACTGTCTCCACTCTGCTACCATGGGTTATGCCCCTTTAATATTCAACTTAAACCAGAAATGTAATGCTAAAGTTTTCCTAGAGAAGTGTGGAGAAGTATGGAAAGAGTTGGCATCTAATCCATCACTACCTAAAAAACTGGTAATTAAGTATTTTAGAAAATATAGCTTTTCTTTCTCAGTTTTAGTTGTAATATTCCTATCTATAAAAACGTATCAGTGGTGTAATGGTTAGTAAACTCGTCTCGAGTGCGATAGATCATGGGTTCGAGACCTGATCTGGTCTAACCAAAGACTATAAAATTGGTATTTGTTGCTTCTCTGCTAAGCATGCAGCATTAAGGAGAAAGAGCTAATACCGGTTGGCTCGGAATCAGGATAATGTGTTCAAGTGGGGTGACATGACTATCTGCGGACTGTTGTTCTCGCCATGATATAGCCGAAAAATTGCTGAGTTGGCGTTAAACAACAATCACTCACTCATTCCTATCTAAAAATACCATTTAAAAGAAAATAAACGAAAAATTATGCTTTTTTTTTTTTAGAGAATCTGCCTAACAAAAAGATAACAAATATATTGCTACTATTGCGATCAATTTAAAATGGATTTATTTCACTTTTTTGTGAATCTTAAAAAATTTGCTATTCTTAGACTGAATTTTTAGCTAACATTCACTAACATGCAAAGCCTTTTTCAAGTTAAATTTATTACAATGACATAGAGTTATTGATATATTATTTGTAATTTTACCAATTATGCAAATTAGACTTGACCAAAAATAATGTCAAAATCTTTTACCCTTGGCCGAATAAACCAAACATCGCTGATGTGTCCTTATGAGGTCCACTTTTAGAAATATATTTGACATGTCAACAAAAATTTCTTTCATTTTTCAGTTTGATACTGCAAGACAACTTGAATGGTTGAAGACAGTTAAACAGTCTCATGGATCTGTTGAAGTTACCTCCCTTGCTCAAGCAGAGTCTATAAATACAAGTGGTATCTACCAAGTAGGAAATTTACAGAAAACTGTTATTATAAAGAAACCGGTAAGTCATGATGATTTGATTTTTGGTGTTTTAACACCACTTTCAGCAGTATTTCAGCTATATCATGGCGACCAGTTTTAGTGGTGGAGGAAGCCGGAGTACCCGGAGAAAACCACTGATCATGGGCAAGCAACTGGTAAACTTTATCACTTGCGGCTGCGAGTCGAGTGAACCCTTTTTTGTAATTTACAAAGCCCAGCGCGAACCCACGCCGTATTGGTGATAGGCTTGTATGAGTTGTTAGGTAATCCAACTACCTAACTCATTGAGCCGCACGGGCCCGATAATGGATGGACAGACAGGACATGTCTCTTCAAAGGGGTGGAACATCACAAACCAGTACTTACTTGTGTATCTGTATTTCTGGCTAAAAGTGGCATAGACTCAATAATGTAATAATCCATTTCTGATTTCCTCCATACATATCCAGAACTATGACCAAGACATCCTAAGACCAACAGCTGAAATAAGAAGTCATGATGAAAATTATTACATATGCATATAGGACCCTGAATGAAATTTATTGCTTTAAACCTCAGTTTGTTGTAGAAATTATGTACATCATTCCCTGGGGCCGCCGTGATCGTCGGTAGTTGGATTTACAACTACCTGTGCAATCAGTGCCTGTCGAATCCCATTCATGGCGAGGTGTACTCCATACAACATTATGTGATAAAGTTTCTCAGTGACTTGCAACAGGTCGGTGGTTTTCCCCGGGTACTCCTGGTATAACTGAAATATTGTTGGAAGTGGCGTTAAACACCATAAACCAAACCAAGACAAACCTACATCATTTCTGAGTGATTTCATGTATTTATACAGGACCATGGTGCATACAAACATTGAAATGTTTATTGACACCTGGTTGCAGAATTATTTTATTATTTTTTCCCGCATTTTACTTGTTTGAGTCGATAAAATTGAAATGCCATCAAATTAGAAAGTGTCAGTACCTTAATTGCAATTCAGGGTATTTTCTATACAGAAAAAAGAATGACTGTGAACATGAAAGTTAGTGAATTTTGTAAGATGCATTTCTCATATTCTACGATACTGTCTTCTGCTTAAAAATATCTGTTAGATTTTTTTCTATTAGACCCAAAATGATCCATAGAAGCCTTAGTTTGTATGACAATTTAACATATGTAGCAATATTTTTGTTGCATTTTATCTCTTGCAGTCACTCGGAGGTAATATTTTTTTTACGAAAAATAATGTTACCCATGTTAAAATATATTAGCAAATCAAGACTTGCTTGAATTATTTCTTACCGGTAATTACTCATTCTATATTTTATACTTTTTCGCAGACCTTGTCAGATGTACTGGAATTGAGAGTTACGGAAACAGAAGAACAACATTTACAGAGAAACCAATACAAGTATGAACAACTGCATGACCTACAATCACGTCTGATGTTAGTGGCCGGCAAAGCTGAGAAAGGCAAAGATGATGTTGATAGATTTATGCTGGTATGTTTAATTTTGCATTGAATATAAAATTTGTGTTGTTTCTCATTTTTGCTCATGGCTTCAGTTGACAACATTCAATTTTTAGCTCACCTTGCCAAAGGCAAAGTGAGCTTTTGCCATCACTTGGCGTCCGTCGTCCGTCATCTGTCGTCCGTTAACTTTTCACATTTTAATCTTCCCCTCTGAAACCCCTCAGCCAAATGAACTGAAACTTGGTAGGAAGTATCTATAAAAGGTTCTTTCTAAAGAGTGCACATTTTGTCCCAATCCATTAACAAACATGACCGCCACAGGCAATTCTTGTTTCTGATTGGTTGATTTCTAAAAAGTCTTCTCCTCTGTTAAAAGAAAGATAACTCTTGCCATTATCTCCCTTAGAAATTAACTAATGCTGATATAGTATAACATGTTTATTCTATACATTACAAGTAGGTATTCACATTTTAATATTCTTTTTAGCAAACCTTGCCAAAGGCAATATGAGCTTTTGCAATCACTTGGTGTCCATCCTCTGTCGTCTGTCATCCGTTTACTTTTCACATTTTAATCTTCTCCTCTGAAAACCCTCAGCCAAATGAACTGAAACTTGGTAGGTAGCATCTATGGAAGGTCCTCTCTAAAGAGTGCACATTTTGTTATGATCCATTACCAAACATTGCCGCCACAGGCAATTCTTGTTTCTGATTGGCCGATTAAAAAAAATCTTCTCCTCTGAAAATGCTTGACTAAATGAACCGAAACTTGGTAGGAAGCATCTATGAAATGTCCTCTATGAAGAATGCTCATTTCGTCCCGATCGGTTAATAAACATGGCTACCACCGAAACTTGGTAGGAATCATCTATGGAATGTCCTCTATGAAGATGGCTCATTTTGTCCCGATCGGTTAGCAAACATGACTACCACCGAAACTTGGTAGGAATCATCTATGGAATATCCTTTATGAAGATTGCTCATTTCATCCCGATCGGTTAGCAAACATGGCCATCACATGCAATTCTTGTTTCTGATTGATCGATTTCTAAAATATCTTCTCCTTTGAAACTGCTTAGCCATATGAACCGAAACTTGGTAGGAAGCATCTATATGTATGGAAGGTTCTGTATTAAGTTTCCTCAAAGCAAAATGAAAGGTGAGCGACACAGTTTTTCTACTTATTCGTGTGTATAGTCAAACATGTCTTAAATGGAACCTCTATATAACAAATCACTGTCTATAAAAGGCAGCCTCATTTCCTCATTAATGAATACTGCATGTAATATTAACCTGTATATAAAGGGAAACTGCTCATAAAGGGCACATATTCAAGTTCACTTGAGGTAACCCTTTATATACAGATTTGAAAGGAAAAGATTACGGTAAAAATGCATGAATTTGAAAAATGTTTTAATTTTAATTTATGTTTAGCAAAAATTATATTTATAAAGTGTAAATCACATCAATAGGAAAATAGGATGAAGTTCTGAAATTTTATCATCTAATTATTTGTTGAACTACCTATACATTCAGTGCCTATCACCACTAACGTTGTGAGTTTGAACCCCACTCAGGCAAAGTGTACTCGATACAATATTATGTGATAAGGTTTGTCAGTGACAAGGTCGGTGGTTTTCTCTGGTTTCCTCCATCAATAAAACTGACCCCCACGATATAATTGAAATATTGTTGAAAGTGGCATTAAACACCATAAACCAAATGAAACCAACCATCTAATTATTTGTGGACAATCATTGTGAAATTGTTACAAAAGTATGTTTTTGGTTAATAAATCATGGGCATATTTTAACTTTTCACTTTATTTTTAATGTTTCCAATCTAGAAATCTCAAAATGATGTGCATGCTCAATGAATATTTATATTAATGCAATTCTTTTCACCGAAAAAATTCTTGAGCATTTTTAATGGCCCTATCATAAGAGGATAGGGCATTGAGAATGTAACCCTTAATCATTTTTCTGTCTCTCTGTTTGTCCCATTTTTGTTTCTGTTCTCTAACTTTGGTTTTCATTGACCAAATGTGTTGAAATTTGTAAAAATGTTTTTGTCCACAATACACAAGTCAGATCCAAATTTGGTTATTATTTCTATTATGATTCTAGAGTTATGCTCCAAAATTAATTTAAAAATGGTAAATTTATGATTTCTGTGCTTAAACTTTCTATCCAGAAACATTCAAGGAACCTTGGCTGACGATTGGCTAAGGTCATGACTTCATACTACACGCAGACCCAGACGTCTAAAACCACAGACGTGAGTTTACACCCGAATACCAACCCTAAGTGTTAAGGTTTGCAGATATATACCCATAATTATGCCCATTTCACAGATTAGTTTGTATTCATCCAAAAATAAGTCTGATAATCTGGATATGGCTAAAAAAAATTGTGCTGAAAGTTGTGATAAACACAAATAGTCAGACATATTAGTGCAAATTTTATTGGTCAAAAACCCAACAGATAAGAGATTATGGTGTCCATAATGGTTCTGGTAATGCCCCCACCACTAAGTGTGCGAGGGCATTAAGTTTTACCCATGCCCATACGTCTCACATGGTTTCCACTCAATAACTTAATATAAGTTCCCCTTAAGTAAATAATTTGAAATTATAGACAAGGTCAGAGGCCATAAAAGGAAGGTCAAGTTTGATTTCAGACTTTACCACTTTTTCCATTCTGGAGTTATGGCACTTGATATGCCGAAAAATACCTGTTTACTTTAACTGGAAGCGGGGACATCTGTGTCCTATGGATACATTTTTCCATCTTTTTTTCACTGTTTATGATATACTATTACTATTACAGATCTTGGATTCAGTTGTAAGACTTGGTAACATCTACACTAAGCTTGCTACAGAAGGATGTGTCTTGTTCTCACAATGGCATGTTAAATTATTATGTGACAGGTCAAGGAATGCTTGTGCCTTCATCAATTTTGGATTCAGTGAAGAGAAGCATACTTTAAAAGGCAGAAAAGATGAAGAAAATGAAGATGTCAGTGCAATCATTCCAAAAATAGCCAGGTTTTTAGAACAATGTCACGACAAATGGCTAGATTATATTGATGACAGAAGAGAAAAGTATTATCTCTTGAATTTCTTCACGGTGGACCAAATGGTTGTACTTCAACAAGAACTGGTGAAAATTGGGTCAGACGACGAGCCATCTTTACTCATCTATCCTATGTTGTCTGCTGTAAAACAGGGCTGTACCAGGGAAGATTTAATCAAAGCTATGTATGCTGCCAAATCTGATGTTGACAAATTAGATTTAATGAGAGAGGAAATGATGGAGGAAGAAGAACAAGAACAAGCTGAAATGGAGACGGAGAATGAAACTGATGGTGTCAAAATCGCTAAGTTTTTGGAAGTCATGACGAAATCTTATCCAATAGAATTGGCAAGAGAGGCCTTAAAATATGTTTCTCCGGATGAGATTGATGACGGTATGTAGATAAATAGTTAAACATTGTTATCTCAAGCTGTGAAACGTAAAAGTCAAATTATGGTCATTTTGTATAAGTATAGTCAAACTTGCACACGTTCACCTCTATAAAGCAGTCACCTGTTTTAAACGGTCACATATTTCTTGTCCCGTCATTGAAAATTTCCTATTGATTGAACCTGTCTTAAGAGCTCACCTGTCTTTTTCTTTGTCCCAAAAGGTGACCTCTTAATACAGGTTTAATTGTAATATGCTTTGTTTACCTGAGATAATTTGAATCAACAATTATTTTTTAAGGAAAATTGTTGGTCTTTTTGACTTAACATGAAAAGATCCCACTGTAATATGAAATATAAATTATGCATAATAGTTATTTTAGTTTCTCAGAAACATTTTATGTGAAAACCAATTTAAACATAGCATATTTTTTTTTTACCAGTAAGACTATGTGCACTCTAAATTTTTTCTGTATGCATGTATTTTCCATTACATTATTTTGGTAAGAATAAAAAATCTCAAAGTGAAAAAAAAAGCATTGTAGACTTACATTTGAAAAAATACAGTATGTTTGTTTAAAACCAAAATAATTAGTTTTTGCAAATTCCAATAGACCTAATACATGTATTAGTGACATTTGTGATATTATTTTTTTTCATTTTCCAGGACTGGTATGGTGTATGTATAACGAAGAATATTTTATCTCAACAGAAGAAGACAATGAACCTTCTTCTGAGACAGAACAAGAGCCTGAAATTGCATTTGCAGGATGGACTAAGAATGATCAATCACTGTCATCCGTTACGGCAAATCTTGTCAGCCAACTTGGCATTGAAGCAAAGTATTAACATTTACTAGCTGTTTGAACGATAACAGACTAACATAGAATTTGTTTTTAAAAGTTTTAGTAAATGAGTGTAGATGAAGGGGAGTGATACAGGCTCAGCCCACTGAGCCTCTAGTTAAAAGTTTTAGTAAATGAGTGTAGATGAAGAGGAGTGACACAGGCTCAGCCCACTGAGCCTCTAGTTAAAAGTTTTAGTAAATGAGTGTAGATGAAGGGAAGTGATACAGGCTCAGCCCACTGAGCCTCTAGTTAAAAGTTTTAGTAAATGAGTGTAGATGAAGGGGAGTGATACAGGCTCAGCCCACTGAGCCTCTAGTTAAAAGTTTTAGTAAATGAGTGTAGATGAAGGGGAGTGACACAGGCTCAGCCCACTGAGCCTCTAGTTAAAAGTTTTAGTAAATGAGTGTAGATGAAGGGGAGTGATACAGGCTCAGCCCACTGAGCCTCTAGTTAAAAGTTTTAGTAAATGAGTGTAGATGAAGGGGAGTGACACAGGCTCAGCCCACTGAGCCTCTAGTTAAACGTTTTAGTAAATGAGTGTAGATGAAGGGGAGTGATACAGGCTCAGCCCACTGAGCCTCTAGTTAAAAGTTTTAGTAAATGAGTGTAGATGAAGGGGAGTGATACAGGCTCAGCCCACCGAGCCTCTAGTTAAAAGTTTTAGTAAATGAGTGTAGATGAAGGGGAGTGATACAGGCTCAGCCCACTGAGCCTCTAGTTAAAAGTTTTAGTAAATGAGTGTAGATGAAGGGGAGTGACACAGGCTCAGCCCACTGAGCCTCTAGTTAAAAGTTTTAGTAAATGAGTGTAGATGAAGGGGAGTGATACAGGCTCAGCCCACTGAGCCTCTAGTCAAAAGTTTTAGTAAATGAGTGTAGATGAAGGGGAGTGATACAGGCTCAGCCCACTGAGCCTCTAGTTAAAAGTTTTAGTAAATGAGTGTAGATGAAGGGGAGTGATACAGGCTCAGCCCACTGAGCCTCTAGTTAAAAGTTTTAGTAAATGAGTGTAGATGAAATTTAGGTTTAGGTTTATGGTGTTTAGCTCCACTTTCAATGAAACTGACATGGAATAGGGATTAATACAGAGAAACCTGTGTAAACAGAACCCTAAATAAACCAGTATTCTGTATAGAAGAAACTTGAAATAAAGTTGTATTGTTGGATACCTTTGTTAATTAACCTGTATAAATCAAACACCTATCTATTCCGAACACAAAAATTGGTTCTAAGGTGGTTAGGTTTAGACAGGATTCACTGTTTATGAGCATATAACACAATGTAGTGTCTATCATCTGTGACAGTTGTTAATCTTTCATATTTTAAATTTCTCATCTGAAACCAATGTGACAATTATGCAAAATTTGGCTGGGAAAGTCCTTGGGTGATCTCCATTTTAAATTATATCTTCCAGACAAACCTCCATCCAAGATGGCAGTCATTACCGTATTTAGGGTTGAATAATATGCATGATTTTGCCCAGATTCTTTATTTTGTAGGAGGGGTGCGCATTATAAACAGGAACAATGTGTTTCACTCTTTCCCAGACCGGGAAATCACATGTCCGCCATATTTTTTTGTTTACTATTTTCAACATGCAAAGTTAAATATTTCTTAAATTGTTTGGACACTATTCCCCAAAATAATTAATTGCATCTACTATGTTTTAATTATTGAAGAATTAAAACTGTCTAGTGCAGTTTTGTTTTGTACTTGTAAATATTTACCTTTGATAGATACGAAAATAAACTAAATATAAAGTGTGACTATATCTAGCCATGTGTAAAATAATTAATAATCTTGCCGATAAGATTTCAATGTTTGCAAGTATAATTAGACTGTCAGACTGTGTTTACACAAGATTATAATGATTGAAATAAAAAAAAAAGAAACAATAAAATGTATTTGTCAATTTTTATGTCAAGTCTAATAGCTTGATTGCTCCCAAGTGAAGTTAAATCCGATTAACACAAAATTACAACATATAACAATCTGTTATGATTGCATGGCTTGGATGCTATTTCATCACTAAATAATAAGGCATTGTTTGTAGTTCATTCATGATCATTAATTATTTGGCCAATTTTAAAAATACAAAAAAATAACGGATTGTCGGCGCTCTTTGATGTACGTAACAACCGTATTTTCAACAACTCTTCACAAGCTTAGCAATGTTCAACAATGTCATAATAAGTGACAATTGTTTGCCTTTCTTTATTCTATATCATTATTTTCGGTCATCTTCAACTATCAACTGCGTTAATTTACGTTCAGATCCGGAATTTAAACTTATATTTACCGATGCTATACTAGATTTCGAATCCATTACACAACATCCGGATATTAAAAACATCATATGAAAACGCCAATAAAACCCAACACATTTAATATTTTGCAACTTTATTGAAAATGAAAAGAGGTACATGTATAAGGTTCTTAAATTCTCCCAGCAAATGAAACGTGATCAAAGGACTGAAAAATAAATACGATTGATATTTAATTCTTACATTTCCGACGGCGATTTTTTTTGAAAGTCCATGCACATTATAGACACAAACTTTTTTTTCTGGAGATTTTCAAGGCCAAGAGGGGGTGCACATTATGCACCAATGCACATTATGCACCAATGCACATTATGCACCAATGCGCATTATGCAACCCTAATGACGGTACTGAAAAAACTTTTTTTTTTTAATTACTAAAATTGCTACATTTTAAAATAGAGTGAGGTGAATTAGGAGATAACTGTATTGTATTTGAAAATTTCACGGCATCAATTGGAGATTTGATGGTTGCAAATTGAGTTTACTGGCGATGTGTTAGTGGACCCAGTAAACAGATATTTCCGACCATGAAATCGACAATTGATGCAGTGAAATTTTCAAATACAAAACAGGTATCTCCATTCTAACGTAATCATGTGTATTGCCACATTATTGACAAAATGACGTAAGCAGTAATCAGTTAAAATTTTTGAAATATATCATCATGCTATTTCAACCGTGGAATTGATACCGTGAAAATTACACTATTAAATCGGCAATTGATGCCGTGAAATTTTCAAATACAATACAGTCATCTCCATTTTAATGTAATCATGTGCATTGCCACATTATTGACAAGATGACATAATCAGTAATCGGCTAAAATTCTAAAAATATCTCATGATATTTCAACTGTGGAATTGATACCGTGAAATTTACAGCATTGTCCAATCACAAACCAGGAATATTAAACAACTGCATTAGAATGTAAAATATGAATAAAATGCAGATGTATATTACAGGTTTTTCTTTGAGATATCTGTATTGGTATATAGTACTTCTAAATAGTAATGAAAATTTTATAGGTGTTTAATGCCACTTTGAATAGTATTTCAGTTTTCTCGTGGTGGTCAGTTTTATTGCGTTAGGAAACCAACGAAAAAAACTACAGAACTTTTGCAAGTCTCTGTATCAAGTAAAGTAAAAATGTATTGAATACACCTCGCCTTGTGCAGGAATCAAACTCAAAACTTTAGCATTGATAGGAGCCAATTGCATGGGTGGATGTAAATATAACATTCATAGGATAACGTCCATGACGGCTCCTTAAAGCATGGGTGGATGTAAATATAACATCCATAGGATAACGTCCATGACGGCTCCTTAAAGCATGGGTGGATGTAAATATAACATCCATAGGATAACGTCCATGACAGCTCCTTAAAGCATGGGTGGATGTAAATATAACATCCATAGGATAACGTCCATGACGGCTCCTTAAAGCATGGGTGGATGTAAATATAACATCCATAGGATAACGTCCATGACGGCTCCTTAAAGCATGGGTGGATGTAAATATAACATCCATAGGATAACGTCCATGACGGCTCCTTAAAGCATGGGTGGATGTAAATATAACATCCATAGGATAACGTCCATGACGGCTCCTTAAAGCATGGGTGGATGTAAATATAACATCCATAGGATAACGTCCATGACAGCTCCTTAAAGCATGGGTGGATGTAAATATAACATCCATAGGATAACGTCCATGACGGCTCCTTAAAGCATGGGTGGATGTAAATATAACATCCATAGGATAACGTCCATGACGGCTCCTTAAAGCATGGGTGGATGTAAATATAACATCCATAGGATAACGTCCATGACGGCTCCTTAAAGGAAATTAAGCTTTTTGCTTTGTAGTAATTTATAGGATTACATTTTGCAGTAAATTTTCAATAACAAAATGATGTCAGGAATTAGAAAGAATATATTTATGATCTACTGAACTTATTTTACAAACAATGATGATATGAGGTTCTTGTTAAAATTGTTTCCATTGACTTTGCCAAAAGCATAAAAAATAAATTGCTGATGTTATTAAAATATGACAAAGTTCTTATATCAATTCATAATTGTTCAAATTTATGATGTTTATATATCAATCCAGAATTGTTCAAATTTATAAAGTGTATATATTTGAAAATACTTAATATTACTGATAATTCATATTTAAACCTCTTATAGAAACCATTTATATTGAATCTGTTAATCTGTTTTTTGTACTTGTCTCTCATTATTTTTTTATTTGAACAGGGAGAATTCTGTTGACAAGTTGATAAAGTTTCATGTTATTAATTATTTTATTTGTACAAGGAGAATTCTGTTGACAAGTTGATAAAGTTTCATGTTATTAATTCTTTTTCTTTGTACAGGGAGAATTCCGTTGACAAGTTGATCAAAGCATTAGAAGATTTATGGGAAACTTTCCTCAACTCAATATCTTCAAGTGTATCAGACTATTTAAGTGTTGAACATCTTGGATTGATTCTGAATAGACTTGCTGAACAAGGTACATATTTGTATACAGTCAAACCTGCCTTAAAGTGCACCTCAAAATATCAAATCACTGTCTATAAAGGGCAGCCTCATTTTTCACATTAATTAATAGTGCATATAATTTTAACCTGTATGTTTAGTGCAACTCCTCATAAAGGGCACTTTTTCAAGTTCCCTTGAATGCCTTTTAACGGCATCGGTGTTGTAGTTGTTAGCGTGCTCACATCCTGTGCTGTAGATCGTGGTTCAGGCCCTGATCGTGTCATATAATCTGATTGGCTGAAATATGAAAAAAATCTCAAGGTCATTTGAACCAAACGGAATTTTGAATGAATGATCATTTGATAAAAATTCAGTTGTGTTTCAATGCAGTATGTAATATGGCCACTACAGGAGGTAATAAATAGTCTCTGATTGGCTGAAATACAAATACAAAAATAATCTCCTTAGAAACCATTAGTAGTAATGCCTTTTGTAATACATTGATGTGTACAAGGTGATACCTCATATAGTTACTGAGTACATTTTTAAAATCTCATATTTTAAAATCATCAAAGAATTTGCATCCATCATAATAATACATTGATTGATTGATTGATTGACGTTTAATAATACATATTTTCTTTTATTTCAGAACAATTTGTTGTAGATAGGACATTTTTACCCAGCTTCACACCAGGAGAACCAAACCTTATAATATGTCCCCAAAGTAAGCTTATTTATTTTATCAAGAAGGTATGAACAGCATCGGTGTTGTAATAGTTAGCGTGCTCACCTCGAAAGTGGTAGATCGTGGATTTGAGTCCCGATCGGGTCAAACCAAAGTCTATAAAATTGGTATTTGTTGCTTCTCCGCTATGTACCCAGCATTAAGGAGAAAGAGCAAAGACTGGTTGGCTTGGAATCAGGACAATGTGTCAGAGTGGGACGATATGTTCATCCGCGGACTGTTGTTTCAGTGAGCTAGCACTATAAAAATCCAACTCAGCGTGTTGGTCTAGTGCAAAGCGGACCTCATTATCATCTCACTGAAAATTAACTTGTTCTCGACATAATATGGGTGAAAAATTGCTGAGTTGATGTTGAGCAACAATCACTCACTCACTCAAGGAGGTATGCATTGTGTTACTAAGCGAATTAGGTGTATTATGAAAAGAAAGTTTAATCAGTGATAGTCAACAATTCTACCAATATCAACAAAAATTACAACTACCTCTCACTTCAAAGTATTGAACACAAAAATACCAACACATATGACATTGGAATTCCTGGTTCTGGCTTAGGACAGGGACAAAAATGTGGCAGGGTATAATGGGTCCCAACAGTATTGAGCAAAGTTCTAGTTATGAATCTTTATGAGAAATGAGGTCCTTTTCTAATCATTTCATTGAAACCTGTAGTAGTTCCCTTCTTATAAGAAGGGGCCGTCGTGGTCGTGATCGTATAGTAGCTGGATTTAAAGTTGTGAGTTCGAATCCCGCTCATCACGAGGTGTACTATATTCTCCTGTTTCCTCCACCAATAAAACTGACCGCCACGATATAACTGAAATATTATTGAAAGTTGCATTAAGCACCATAACCCTAACCCTTCTTATAAGGCCACTCTCATCAAAGGATACTCCTCTTATCGGGTCAAATTTCATATGCACTGAGATAAATACTACCAGATTGTCTCCCTCAAGAGAGGACACTTTTACACTGCAGAATGAATGGTCTTATAAAAGGGTACTACTGTAAACCGGGAAATATTTGCGGTGGTTTTATTTTCGTGGTAAGCTTTATTCCGCGAAAATAAAACTACCGCGAAATATTCACAGTAAAGGAACCTTCAAAGAGATGTAAACAAACGACAACAGTTTTTCCTGACAGACAGACAAAGACAACCATATTGGACATACGACTGACCTTTCCACTAATATAAACAGCCAACAGATACGACCATGCTTTTGTGTATTTTAGTGAGTGTTGTACATTTGATTATATTAGCAACAAATAATGTAAAACAGTTAAATACTTTATTATTTACATCATTTAAAAACATTTTCAGCGATATTACACAAACATTCAATCAATAACACCTGTCAAGCAAGTCATGGTCACTCGGTCATGAAATGGTCAATTAATGGTTACAGGTAATCCCTGCAGCAACAAAGGCACTCTTAATGAGATCAGTTTTCTCTTTCAATTGTTTGTGTGTTTTGACAAGCCAACTTGCATGTAACGGTTTGACGACACATAACCGCATGTCAATTTCTTCAAATTTTTTGTCTTTATGCAGATTTTTTCCCATTTCATCTGCATACCAGTTCCGGAACATTGATTTTAATAAATCCTTATAAATTTTGTTAACTTTTAAGTCAAGTGACTGCAAATGGTCTGTACATCAATGACGGCTTATACTACATGTTTTTAAATCAAATAGATGATTACTACTCACTTCATTAACGTTTATATGTAAATGACTGCGTCTTTGAATCCGATTGTTGTGAAAAGTAACTGTTTAACTGTTTGAAATACAATCAACATTTTATTTTTTTCCGACTTCACAAAACGCGAAATCACTACAGCACGAATACATGTGACGACTGCAAACTGCGAAAAAATATGGAACGAAAATTTCCCGGTTTACAGTATTATGTGGGAACATTTGAAGCTCTGTAAGAGAGTGGTAGTGAAATCAAACATTTCATGGGGGGGGGGGGGGGGGGGGGGTTATTAGTAAAGGGGGATATTGTTTTTCTGTTTTTGTTCTTTTTGACTTTATTGTATTGCAGTTTGTTTACTTTTTCCCCTGTTTAATTTACTTCACAATATTGTAGGTGAGATATACAACACAGTGTTGACAGTATACAGCCATGAAGATAACAGACCTTTACCTCAGTCTGATGAAGTTCTCCTGTGTACACCACACACTACACTGGATATGGTAAATACCTGTCTAAACCTAACATTGAATAAACAGGAATCCAAATTTTAAATAAAGTCCAAATTTGTTTAATCTTTGTTAATTTAACTTGTATAAACCGAACACACGTCTATTCAGAACACAACATTATGAAGAGAAAGTCTAATTGGTCCACAATTCCACCAATATCAACATAGGAGGTTTGGTTTAAACAGGTTTTATTGTACATGCTGTATATTTACTTTAAGGTCAAACTTTCAAAAAAGTAGGGGATAAACAATGTTCTAAAAAAGTAGGTAAAATCAAAATTTAAATGCACAATAACCCCATATTTTATATGTATATATAATTTTAAACATTTGTATGATGAACTCTTTTCAGACAAATGAAGAAGAAATTCTGTCATTTTGTGAAAATTTTTCTATCTCAGTGCTCTACAATTCATACCAGGGCCGACTAGCCTCTGGCTAGTAAGGAAACATTTTTTACTCGCCAACAAAAGTATGTTACTTGCCAGATTAATAAAGATACCAATTTGTACTATACAACTCCAGTATGTATTTGTATATAATTAAAGGCATACAGGCCGTCAGAATTGAATTTTTTTTTTATATTAAAAGTTGCCAATATTCGATGTTTTATACTACTTGCAGTTGAAATTTTTCATAATATCATACGTAAATAGCCTAGAACGAAGGAAATACGTCGCTGTTTTATTTTCTTGAATCCAGTAAAGAATCCAATGTTTACCCGTGCAATATTCATACGACCTGACAGTGAACTCATTCGGGAAAGCGTTTGCGCATGTGCGAAATTGTTTGAAAGCACAAATCGAATCGTGGAAGAACAAACACATTGACGGATTCTATACAAAAATGACACAAATTGGAAGATTCAGCAAGCTTTGTGTAAAAATTAAAAAAAGATGTTTTACCGACCTACTCCATTTTTCAACACGTAAGCATAATTTAGTATCTTTTTTCGGCAGAATCGTATTTTGACAGTAGAATTGCATCGTAGTTTTTTATATAGTCTTTTTTTCAGGAGAAAACGCTAGGTGATATCCCTTTTAAATTAGAGACTAAGATAATGAACTTCATGTCTGTTTTTTTTCTAAAAAAAATACAATCAAGTCAACTCAAGTGTTGTCAATAATATGCAATACAATTTGTTTACAATTTTCCCTTTATCGGGCCCCTTTGCAGAGTTTGGGTTTGTTATACCCCCCACAACAAAGTTGTAGGGGGGTATACTGGTTTCACCATGTCCGTCCGTCTGTAGACAAATCCTATGTCGTACGATAACTTGAGTTGTGTTTCTTAGAATCTTTTAAAATTTTATCAACTGTTTACTGGTGAAGAGAGGAGGATCCCTTTCTTTTTTGACGATTTTCACTTTTGCCGTTCCAAAGTTATTGGACTTGATATGACGGAAAATAGGATTTTTACCCTATGTCGTATGATATCTTGAGTAGCGTTTCTCAGAATGTTTTGAAATTTTATCAGCAGCTTACCAGTGAAGAGAGGAGGATCCCTTTCATTTTTGACGATTTTCACTTATGCTGTTCCAGAGTTATTGGACTTGATATGACGGAAAATTGGATTTTTACCCTATGTCGTATGATAACTTGAGTAGTGTTTCTCAGAATGTTTTGAAATTTTATCAGTAGCTTACTGGTGAAGAGAGGAGGATCCCTTTCATTTTTGACGATTTTCACTTTTGCCGTTTCAGAGCTATTGGACTTGAAGAGAGGAGGGTTCCTTTCATTTTTGGTCGGAACTATCAGTAATGTTTTGGTTATGGAAATAGGTTGGACAGATGTGGGGAGTGGGGGGTATATCTTAGTGAGCCGTGCTCACAGTAATACTAGTTTTTATTGATTTCATCACATATTTCCGATTTTAAGTGTCATTCTTACTAAATACTATTATATGATATTAACTGATTACCCCGGGATCCAATTTCATAGATATATTTCTTAGATTATATTAATTCTAACGAATTTACATGCAAACATGCTTCCTGGTTATTTATAGCAGTTATCACTATTCTGCAAACCTCGGAAAAGCAGCCGACCTTTTATTATGTGTGTTAATGGCGATTCCACCGACAGACATTCAAATTCTTTTCACTAATTATGGCATTATAACATATTTTTTAAACCTGGCTTCTTGTTCAGAACATTTTATTAGTATAAAACATCGAATATTGGCAACTATTAGTATAAACAAAAAAATTCAATTCTGACAGACTGTATGCCTTTAAATTTCTTGGTAGATATTACTTCAATATTTACAGGAAATGATGTTAGTTGAGTATACTTTAAATTTCAAAACTTTGGAGACACATTTTATCATGGTTGCCATGGCAACATTTTTTTTCCCTAGATTTTTGTAAAAAATGATTTTTTTTTAAATTAATTGCACCTTATATAAGAATGCTGGATTCTGATTGGTTAATAGCCGTGATATTTTTTTTTACAAATTCAGGCCTTGCATTGTGAATTTGCAGAATTTTTCCTTCATGTAGAGGTGTATTTGCATAAGATTTAACTTTTTTTCATGGTATTTGCAAAATCGTATATGCCATTTTTACTCTTCACCGAGACGCTTGTAGCAAAATTTGTAAAACGTTATCAGTTGTGCGTTTTATGTAGCATCATTCGGTAGAATTAAACAGATACATTAGGTCCTGAAAACAACAAACAAAAGGTATTATTTATTTAGCCAGTGTTCTGAATAATATTCGGTGTAATTAAACAGATATATCATGTTTGGGAGGGGTATTTGTGAAAAATATCAGTCTTGAGACTAAATTTTTCGTCTCTCGACTGGTATTTTTCACAAATGCCCTTCCCAAACATGATATATCTGTATAAAATCCCATTTAAACAAAAATTATTTAAAAAAAATTATTTTTAAAACAAGAATAAAAAAAAAAAATCAGGAATGTTCATAAAATGTTTTACGCATATCATGGTTGCCATGGCAACATATTTTCTCCCCAAATTTTTGTGAAAAATGAAAATTTTTCAAATCAAGTCCATTTTTTTTTAATTATTATTTATAAAGCAAGAATTAAGAAAAATATCAGGAATGTTCAAAAAATGTTTTACACATATTATCATGGTTACCATGGCAACATATGTTTTCCAAAGCTTTTGTGAAAAATGAAAATTTTTCAAATCAAGCCCATTTTATAAAATTATTTTTAAAGCAAGAATTAAACAAAATATATCAGGAATGTTCAAAAAATGCTTTATGCATATTATCATGGTTGCCATGGCAACATACCCCCACCCCAATTTTTGTGAAAAATGAAAAAAAATCAAATCAAGCCCATTTTTGCTTATTATTTTAAAGCAAGAATTAAACAAAATATATCAGGAATGTTCAAAAAATGCTTTACGCATATTATCATGGTTGCCATGGCAACATACCCCCAATCCCCCCAATTTTTGTGAAAAATGAAATTGTTCAAATCAAGCCCATTTTTTTTATTATTATTTTTAAAGCAAGAATTAAAAAAAAATATCAAGAATGTTATATAAAATGTTTTACACATATTATCATGGTTGTCATGGCAACCCACCCCCACCCCCACCCCAATTTTTGTGAAAAATGAAAAAAAATCAAATCAAGCCCATTTTTACTTATTATTTTAAAGCAAGAATTAAAAAAAATATTAGGAATGTTAAAAAAATGTTTTAAAAAGCTTGATTACACATTTCATTAATTTTCTACTCAGATTTTTATAATACTCACTAGATGAGTAATTGAGTCAGATGTCACTTTCTTCATGATTTCAGGTGTGATGTAATATTTGTTTCCTATCAACCTTTTACTCGAAATATTCAATTTTATTTGTAAACTAGAAAGACAACTTACTACAAGTAGAAGTGTAAAAATCAGTTTGATACTTTTATAACGGGTACTATATGGGGGTTGGTGTAACTCTTATTTCTTAGTTCTATAATTGTCTCACCTCTAGTTTATTTTTGTGACAATATTTGTTTTCCTTTGCAATGAAAGAGAGAATTAGTGCACTTGTTGCATTTACAATGTACTGAAGATTTTTATATGTAATTGTTTTTAAAAGTACATGACAATGAGCAAGTATTTTATTAGATACATCTAAGAAACTAATAGGCAAGATTTTTCCTTAGGTTTAAATTAGCGTCATTAGGACATTGACCTATGACCTGTAATGTTGATAATACTACTCTTCATTGTTATAGCTGAAACCTTATTAACATAGTGGAGGCAGGAAGTTTGGCACTGAAAAAAACAATTCAATCCACCTTTTCCATTGGAAAAGCCTGTACCAAGTCAGGGCCATTACAGTTTTCCGGTTGTGGATTTTCGATTTGGTCTGTTTATGGACGATGGTTTTAGGTCTTTCCCTTCAGACCAGTGCCTTTGTGTTCAGTAATTTTGTTATTATCTTTATTAGTTGACAACATTATAATTTCCATTTACATTAATTGGAATTATGTGGTTATATTAGTTATAGTCTCATTTATTGAACATTTATTATCAATTTGTTAGATTTGCATTTTTCAAATTTTTCGGGGCCGTCATGGCCATGATCGTATGGTAGTTGGATTTACAACTACCTGTGCAATCAGTGCCTATCACCACTATTGGCACTAAAGTTGTGAATTTGAACCTGTTCATAGTGAGGAGGACTCGATACAACATTATGTGATGAAGTTTGTCAGTGACTTGCGACCGGTTGTTGGTATCCTCCGGTTACTTTGGTTTCCTCCATCAAGAAAGCTGACCGCCATGATATAACTGAAATATTGTTGAAAGTGGTGTTAACACCATAAACAACATTTTTGGAGGGGCCCGGATGGCTCAATGAGTTAGGTCGTTAGATCTAACATCTCATACAAGCCTATCACCAATACAGCGTTGGTTCGCGCTCAGCTTTGTAAATTACAAAAAAGGGTGCACTCGACTTGCAGCCGCAAGTGATAAAGTTTACGAGTTGCTTGCCCAGGGTCGATGGTTCTCTCCGGGTATTCCGGCTTCCTCTACCACTGAAACTGGTTGCCATTATATAGCTGAAATATTGCTGAAAGTGGCATTAAACACCAAAATTCATTCATTCATTCCAAATTTTTGGAAGGGGTGGTCGTGAACGTATGGTATGTCTATCACCACCCACTGTTGTGAGTTTTAGCCCTGTTCATGGTGAGGTGTACTCGATACAACATTATGATTATGTGGTAAAGTTTGTCTGTGACTTGCGACAGGTTGGTGGTTTTCTCCCGGTACCCTCCACCAATAAAACTGACCACCACGATATTACTGAAATATTGTTGAAAGTGGCATTTAGCACCACAAACCAAATCAAACCAACCAAGGGTATTATTTCCTAAAATCCATTTTTCCACCACTTGAATGTTTTAATTCATTGATTGTGTAAGAAATCATTTGGTCAGATCTATCAACCCCACCCATTTATAAGTCTGTCCTAGAGTTTTCATTATTCAAATCAATATAAATATCATCAGGGCCAAAACCTTCAAATTCTTCTTCATTTGCACTGTCATTATCAGCAAATATTCCATGAATAGTTTGGTCATTACCAGAAGCCATGTTGTCGATCTCGTCAGCACAAAAAAAAAGTTTAGGGACCCCCTTCAACCTCCCTCCTGTAATTTAATTCTACAGTCAGTTAGCGTTTCAAATAATAAAGTAGAAACTTAGAGATGATTAATATGGTACATTTTATTTATTTAATGCTTGAAAAGACGAAGGAATGACTTTCAATATAATGGAGAAAGGGAATAAAGCAGACGACATTAAAACATCTGTGTTTTTCTTCTGCTAAAATCTTGAAAGTTGTAGTTGATTTTTTAAGCAAACAGAGACATGACAACTCAGTCTGATAAGAACGATCGATTGAAAATAAAATCATGAAGTCATATTCATTAGTAAAAATTACCAAAAAAGAGTTTATTTCAAATGTTAGCAATCATTATTTCACTCTGTCTGTGAGTCCAATTTGTTTACGTTCTTTCGGCACCTCTCACACTTTGATTGAACTTCCGATTTTACCATGAAACGAAAGCGGCATTCAGTTCTCTTTTTAGAAGGGAAATCGGTTTTCAAATAACATATTTTTGGATTCTTAAGAATGATTAAAATTTAGGGAAAATTAATAAATAAATTTAATCGATAATTAGTAAATAAGTTATTTTTAGACAACCAATGAAAGGTGGGATATCTCCGCAGGAATATCAAATATGGTGTGCTCGTAATTATTTGCAATTATTTTAATGCAGTCAAATATTTTACTTTATTCGAAGCTGTTATATTAAAAAAAGAACACTTTTTATCTATATTAACCATGTCATGGACATCTGTTTATTTACATACGTATTAAAAAAAGAACACTTTTTATCTATATTAACCATGTCATGGACGTCTGTTTATTTACATACGTTTAAAAATAAACCATAAAGCTTTCTGGATGTGTTACACTCGGTAATTACAAGAGACTAACATTCAATCCACAACTTTTATTGTTCAGAGATTCATTTCAAGTCTTCATTTCAACTCTATATGCCTCTGAAACGAGGTGATCAAATTCCAGGTACAAATCGTCATATGACGGTATCCGCAGTGAGAACGACAACGTCAAAACCGTCATATGAGGGGACCCGCATGGCTAGGGTTAATTAATTTTTTATTGGTATTTCAGATTGAAATCTTCTGGAGAAGAGCTTTGTTTGCAGACAACAATAGAGTTCATTGCTTTAAATTTAAATGCACAATAACCCCATATTATATATACATATATTTTTAAACATATCGTTTGATGAACTCTTTTCCGACAAATGAAGAAGAAATTCTGTCATTTTAAGAAAAAAAAGATTATCTTAATAATTTTTTATTGGTATTTCAGATTGAAATCTTCTGGAGAAGGGCTTTGTTTGCTGATAACAATAGAGTTCATTGCTTGGTGAATGCAGATCTGTTAGATTATGAAGTTAGTGATAAAGGGGAGAGAACTCTTGAGAGGCTTATGAAAAATGCTGAAAGTAAAGGTATAAAATTTGCTTTTTATTACATGTAAAATTACATATAAAACTTGTACATTGTAATTTGTATGTTCTGTAGTTCTGTATTTTTAGCTCACCTGGCCAAAGATCATGTGAGCTTTTGTAATCATTGGTGTCCACCATCCGTTGACATCCGTCATCGGTCTGTCCATCGTACGTCATAAACTTTCACATCACTAAATTAAACCAAATTTGGCTGGGATGGTCCTTGTATGGCCGCCTTTTAAAACTGTGTCCAACAGTCCTACTCTCCATTGAAGATGGCGGCCATTTAATTACTAAAAACAGAAAATTCTTTTAATTTTGTATTGCTGCTTTATCATATGCCAAAATAAGCTCAAATTTTAAGTGCAGCTACATGGCAAAATTTATACCTATTATATATGATAAAAAAATATCACATCAATATCTTCTGCTAAATTTTTTTAGCTGAAAGTATCTTTGGTTGACCAACTTTCAGCAAACTGATACAATGGGATAAAGTTTGAGTCACCACCTTAGTGAGTAGAACGTTTTTTTTTGTAAAATAAGTATGGCCATTTACAGCAAGTGACCAGTAATTCAAGGTGACAGTCGGGGCAAGTTTACTGTACAAGTATGATTTGCTGATATAAAATTAATTTATTAAGTACATGTACATAGCTTCAAAGATAAAAAAATAATAAGGAGTTGATTATCTTTCCATTTTAGGAATTAAATACAAATTAGTTGTGATATGTAGCAGTGAAAATGAGTACAAATCTAGGATAGTAGCAGCTCTAGACAAATACCACAAACCACAATTACCTATAGATGTACAAACTGTAAGAAAGTACCTACTGACAAAACTGAAGGTTGAGAGGTCACTAACAGGAGTACGACCAGCTTCAGCTGTTGATTTCAAAAGGTAAAAAAGTAGAAAAAGAATTAACATTTGGCTGTTAAATGTAGCAAGAATATCTATATTGTGAGTGGAATTCATATTTATTATACCCCTGCTCCCCGAAGGGGGAGGGGGGTATACTGTTTTACCTCTGTCCGTCCCTTCCGTCCGTCCAAGAAATTTTTCGTCGTATTTTTCTCAGTAACTGTTGATGGCAGAAATCTGATATTTGGTCACAAGCATCATATAGGTATACCATATTGTGGGTAGCGTTTTTGGACCCGTCAGATTCCTACTTCCTGTTTGCCGACTTAGTTGGATTTTATACACATTGAACATATATGCACATTTTTCGTCACATTTTTCTCAGCAACTATTGATGGCAGAAATCTGATATTTGATCACAAGCTTCATATAGGTACCCCATATCGTGGGAAGCGTTTTTGGACCCATCAGATTCCTACTTCCTGCTTGCCGATTTTGTTGATTTTTATACACATTTAACATACATTTGTATATGCACATTTTTCGTCGCATTTTTCTAAGCAACTATTGATGACAGGAATCTGATATTTGGTCACAAGCTTTATATTGGTATGCCATATTGTGGGAAGCGTTTTTGGACCCGTCAGATTCCTACTTCCTGTTTGCCGACTTAGTTGGTTTTTATACACATTGAACATATATGCACATTTTTCATCACATTTTTCTCAGCAACTATTGATGGCAGAGATCGGATATTTGGTCACAGGCTTCATATAGGTACCCCATATCATGGACCCATCAGATTCTTACTTCCTGTTTGCCGAAGAGCGGGGGTATCATAAGTGAGCATTAGCTCACAGTTCATCTTGTTGTCTCTATGCTTGTGAGTAAAAATAGATCCCTTCCATGATTCCATCAGAGGACACAGCATTTCTTTAGTGTGTCCAGTGAAAAAAGAATATTTATCAAACAGTAAAAAAATAATCTTTTCAGATTTTAGTTGTATTGTGGCTGTGATCATATCAGTGTCTATCACCACATCATATCAAGTCTTATTTGTCTTTTACATGATATCATTCTTTGAAATGCCTTTGCGAAGCCAGGAAACTGATCCATGGTGTACATGTATATGTGTGTTAGGGGTTATAGAACTGGTCTGATGGTGTACATGTATATGTGTGTTAGGGGTTATAGAACTGGTCTGATGGTGTACATGTATATGTGTGTTAGGGGTTATAGAACTAGTCTGATGGTGTACATGTATATGTGTGTTAGGGGTTATAGAACTAGTCTGATGGTGTACATGTATATGTGTGTTAAGGGTTATAGAACTAGTCTGATGGTGTACATGTATATGTGTGTTAGGGGTTATAGAACTAGTCTGATGGTGTACATGTATATGTGTGTTAAGGGTTATAGAACTAGTCTGATGGTGTACATGTATATGTGTGTTAGGGGTTATAGAACTGGTCTGATGGTGTACATGTATATGTGTGTTAGGGGTTATAGAACTGGTCTGATGGTGTACATGTATATGTGTGTTAGGGGTTATAGAACTGGTCTGATGGTGTACATGTATATGTGTGTTAGGGGTTATAGAACTGGTCTGATGGTGTACATGTATATGTGTGTTAGGGGTTATAGAACTGGTCTGATGGTGTACATGTATATGTGTGTTAGGGGTTATAGAACTAGTCTGATGGTGTACATGTATATGTGTGTTAGGGGTTATAGAACTGGTCTGATGGTGTACATGTATATGTGTGTTAGGGGTTATAGAACTGGTCTGATGGTGTACATGTATATGTGTGTTAGGGGTTATAGAACTGGTCTGATGGTGTACATGTATATGTGTGTTAGGGGTTATAGAACTGGTCTGATGGTGTACATGTATATGTGTGTTAGAGGTTATAGAACTAGTCTGATGGTGTACATGTATATATGTGTTCAGGGTTATAGAACTGGTCTGATGGTGTACATGTATATGTGTGTTAGGGGTTATAGAACTAGTCTGATGGTGTACATGTATATGTGTGTTAGGGGTTATAGAACTAGTCTGATGGTGTACATGTATATGTGTGTTAAGGGTTATAGAACTGGTCTGATGGTGTACATGTATATGTGTGTTAGGGGTTATAGAACTAGTCTGATGGTGTACATGTATATGTGTGTTAGGGGTTATAGAACTAGTCTGATGGTGTACATGTATATGTGTGTTAGAGGTTATAGAACTAGTCTGATGGTGTACATGTATATATGTGTTCAGGGTTATAGAACTGGTCTGATGGTGTACATGTATATGTGTGTTAGGGGTTATAGAACTAGTCTGATGGTGTACATGTATATGTGTGTTAGGGGTTATAGAACTAGTCTGATGGTGTACATGTATATGTGTGTTAGGGGTTATAGAACTAGTCTGATGGTGTACATGTATATGTGTGTTAGGGGTTATAGAACTGGTCTGATGGTGTACATGTATATGTGTGTTAAGGGTTATAGAACTAGTCTGATGGTGTACATGTATATGTGTGTTAGGGGTTATAGAACTAGTCTGATGGTGTACATGTATATGTGTGTTAGGGGTTATAGAACTGGTCTGATGGTGTACATGTATATGTGTGTTCAGGGTTATAGAACTAGTCTGATGGTGTACATGTATATGTGTGTTAAGGGTTATAGAACTGGTCTGATGGTGTACATGTATATGTGTGTTAGGGGTTATAGAACTAGTCTGATGGTGTACATGTATATGTGTGTTAGGGGTTATAGAACTAGTCTGATGGTGTACATGTATATGTGTGTTAGGGGTTATAGAACTAGTCTGATGGTGTACATGTATATGTGTGTTCAGGGTTATAGAACTAGTCTGATGGTGTACATGTATATGTGTGTTAAGGGTTATAGACTTTGCCTTTGTTTTAATGATTTATATATTATATTTTAGAACTGGTCTGATGGTGTACATGTATATGTGTGTTAGGGGTTATAGAACTGGTCTGATGGTGTACATGTATATGTGTGTTAAGGGTTATAGAACTGGTCTGATGGTGTACATGTATATGTGTGTTAGAGGTTATAGAACTAGTCTGATGGTGTACATGTATATGTGTGTTAAGGGTTATAGATTTTGCCTTTGTTTTAATGATTTATACATTATATTTTAGAACTGGTCTGATGGTGTACATGTATATGTGTGTTAGGGGTTATAGAACTGGTCTGATGGTGTACATGTATATGTGTGTTCAGGGTTATAGAACTGGTCTGATGGTGTACATGTATATGTGTGTTAAGGGTTATAGATTTTGCCTTTGTTTTAATGATTTATACATTATATTTTAGAACTGGTCTGATGGTGTACATGTATATGTGTGTTAGGGGTTATAGAACTGGTCTGATGGTGTACATGTATATGTGTGTTCAGGGTTATAGAACTGGTCTGATGGTGTACATGTATATGTGTGTTAAGGGTTATAGATTTTGCCTTTGTTTTAATGATTTATACATTATATTTTAGAACTGGTCTGATGGTGTACATGTATATGTGTGTTAGGGGTTATAGAACTGGTCTGATGGTGTACATGTATATGTGTGTTCAGGGTTATAGAACTGGTCTGATGGTGTACATGTATATGTGTGTTAAGGGTTATAGAACTGGTCTGATGGTGTACATGTATATGTGTGTTAGGGGTTATAGAACTAGTCTGATGGTGTACATGTAGATGTGTGTTAAGGGTTATAGAACTAGTCTGATGGTGTACATGTATATGTGTGTTAAGGGTTATAGAACTAGTCTGATGGTGTACATGTATATGTGTGTTAAGGGTTATAGAACTGGTCTGATGGTGTACATGTATATGTGTGTTAGGGGTTATAGAACTAGTCTGATGGTGTACATGTATATGTGTGTTAGGGGTTATAGAACTAGTCTGATGGTGTACATGTATATGTGTGTTAGGGGTTATAGAACTAGTCTGATGGTGTACATGTATATGTGTGTTAAGGGTTATAGAACTAGTCTGATGGTGTACATGTATATGTGTGTTCAGGGTTATAGAACTAGTCTGATGGTGTACATGTATATGTGTGTTCAGGGTTATAGAACTGGTCTGATGGTGTACATGTATATGTGTGTTAAGGGTTATAGAACTAGTCTGATGGTGTACATGTATATGTGTGTTCAGGGTTATAGAACTAGTCTGATGGTGTACATGTATATGTGTGTTCAGGGTTATAGAACTGGTCTGATGGTGTACATGTATATGTGTGTTAGGGGTTATAGAACTAGTCTGATGGTGTACATGTATATGTGTGTTAGGGGTTATAGAACTGGTCTGATGGTGTACATGTATATGTGTGTTAGGGGTTATAGAACTGGTCTGATGGTGTACATGTATATGTGTGTTAGGGGTTATAGAACTAGTCTGATGGTGTACATGTATATGTGTGTTAGGGGTTATAGAACTGGTCTGATGGTGTACATGTATATGTGTGTTAGGGGTTATAGAACTGGTCTGATGGTGTACATGTATATGTGTGTTAGGGGTTATAGAACTAGTCTGATGGTGTACATGTATATGTGTGTTAGGGGTTATAGAACTGGTCTGATGGTGTACATGTATATGTGTGTTAGGGGTTATAGAACTGGTCTGATGGTGTACATGTATATGTGTGTTAGGGGTTATAGAACTAGTCTGATGGTGTACATGTATATGTGTGTTAGGGGTTATAGAACTAGTCTGATGGTGTACATGTATATGTGTGTTAGGGGTTATAGAACTGGTCTGATGGTGTACATGTATATGTGTGTTAGGGGTTATAGAACTAGTCTGATGGTGTACATGTATATGTGTGTTAAGGGTTATAGAACTGGTCTGATGGTGTACATGTATATGTGTGTTAGGGGTTATAGAACTAGTCTGATGGTGTACATGTATATGTGTGTTAGGGGTTATAGAACTAGTCTGATGGTGTACATGTATATGTGTGTTAAGGGTTATAGAACTAGTCTGATGGTGTACATGTATATGTGTGTTAGGGGTTATAGAACTAGTCTGATGGTGTACATGTATATGTGTGTTAGGGGTTATAGAACTGGTCTGATGGTGTACATGTATATGTGTGTTAGGGGTTATAGAACTAGTCTGATGGTGTACATGTATATGTGTGTTAAGGGTTATAGAACTAGTCTGATGGTGTACATGTATATGTGTGTTCAGGGTTATAGAACTGGTCTGATGGTGTACATGTATATGTGTGTTAGGGGTTATAGAACTAGTCTGATGGTGTACATGTATATGTGTGTTAAGGGTTATAGAACTGGTCTGATGGTGTACATGTATATGTGTGTTAGGGGTTATAGAACTGGTCTGATGGTGTACATGTATATGTGTGTTAGGGGTTATAGAACTAGTCTGATGGTGTACATGTATATGTGTGTTAGGGGTTATAGAACTAGTCTGATGGTGTACATGTATATGTGTGTTAGGGGTTATAGAACTAGTCTGATGGTGTACATGTATATGTGTGTTAGGGGTTATAGAACTAGTCTGATGGTGTACATGTATATGTGTGTTAGGGGTTATAGAACTGGTCTGATGGTGTACATGTATATGTGTGTTAGGGGTTATAGAACTGGTCTGATGGTGTACATGTATATGTGTGTTAAGGGTTATAGAACTAGTCTGATGGTGTACATGTATATGTGTGTTCAGGGTTATAGAACTGGTCTGATGGTGTACATGTATATGTGTGTTAGGGGTTATAGAACTGGTCTGATGGTGTACATGTATATGTGTGTTAGGGGTTATAGAACTAGTCTGATGGTGTACATGTATATGTGTGTTAGGGGTTATAGAACTGGTCTGATGGTGTACATGTATATGTGTGTTAGGGGTTATAGAACTAGTCTGATGGTGTACATGTATATGTGTGTTAGGGGTTATAGAACTGGTCTGATGGTGTACATGTATATGTGTGTTAGGGGTTATAGAACTAGTCTGATGGTGTACATGTATATGTGTGTTAAGGGTTATAGAACTGGTTTGATGGTGTACATGTATATGTGTGTTAGGGGTTATAGAACTAGTCTGATGGTGTACATGTATATGTGTGTTAAGGGTTATAGAACTAGTCTGATGGTGTACATGTATATGTGTGTTAGGGGTTATAGAACTAGTCTGATGGTGTACATGTATATGTGTGTTAGGGGTTATAGAACTAGTCTGATGGTGTACATGTATATGTGTGTTAAGGGTTATAGAACTAGTATGATGGTGTACATGTATATGTGTGTTAAGGGTTATAGAACTAGTCTGATGGTGTACATGTATATGTGTGTTAGGGGTTATAGAACTAGTCTGATGGTGTACATGTATATGTGTGTTAGGGGTTATAGAACTAGTCTGATGGTGTACATGTATATGTGTGTTAGGGGTTATAGAACTAGTCTGATGGTGTACATGTATATGTGTGTTAGGGGTTATAGAACTGGTCTGATGGTGTACATGTATATGTGTGTTAAGGGTTATAGAACTGGTTTGATGGTGTACATGTATATGTGTGTTAGGGGTTATAGAACTAGTCTGATGGTGTACATGTATATGTGTGTTAGGGGTTATAGAACTGGTCTGATGGTGTACATGTATATGTGTGTTAAGGGTTATAGAACTGGTTTGATGGTGTACATGTATATGTGTGTTAGGGGTTATAGAACTAGTCTGATGGTGTACATGTATATGTGTGTTAGGGGTTATAGAACTGGTCTGATGGTGTACATGTATATGTGTGTTAAGGGTTATAGAACTGGTTTGATGGTGTACATGTATATGTGTGTTAGGGGTTATAGAACTGGTCTGATGGTGTACATGTATATGTGTGTTAAGGGTTATAGAACTGGTTTGATGGTGTACATGTATATGTGTGTTAAGGGTTATAGAACTGGTCTGATGGTGTACATGTATATGTGTGTTAAGGGTTATAGAACTAGTCTGATGGTGTACATGTATATGTGTGTTAGGGGTTATAGAACTAGTCTGATGGTGTACATGTATATGTGTGTTAGGGGTTATAGAACTGGTCTGATGGTGTACATGTATATGTGTGTTAGGGGTTATAGAACTGGTCTGATGGTGTACATGTATATGTGTGTTAAGGGTTATAGAACTGGTCTGATGGTGTACATGTATATGTGTGTTAAGGGTTATAGAACTAGTCTGATGGTGTACATGTATATGTGTGTTAGGGGTTATAGAACTGGTCTGATGGTGTACATGTATATGTGTGTTAAGGGTTATAGATTTTGCCTTTGTTTTAATGATTTATACATTATATTTTAGAACTGGTCTGATGGTGTACATGTATATGTGTGTTAGGGGTTATAGAACTGGTCTGATGGTGTACATGTATATGTGTGTTAGGGGTTATAGAACTGGTCTGATGGTGTACATGTATATGTGTGTTAAGGGTTATAGAACTAGTCTGATGGTGTACATGTATATGTGTGTTAGGGGTTATAGAACTGGTCTGATGGTGTACATGTATATGTGTGTTCAGGGTTATAGAACTGGTCTGATGGTGTACATGTATATGTGTGTTAGGGGTTATAGAACTAGTCTGATGGTGTACATGTATATGTGTGTTAGGGGTTATAGAACTGGTCTGATGGTGTACATGTATATGTGTGTTAGGGGTTATAGAACTAGTCTGATGGTGTACATGTATATGTGTGTTAAGGGTTATAGAACTAGTCTGATGGTGTACATGTATATGTGTGTTAGGGGTTATAGAACTAGTCTGATGGTGTACATGTATATGTGTGTTAGGGGTTATAGAACTAGTCTGATGGTGTACATGTATATGTGTGTTAGGGGTTATAGAACTAGTCTGATGGTGTACATGTATATGTGTGTTAGGGGTTATAGAACTAGTCTGATGGTGTACATGTATATGTGTGTTAGGGGTTATAGAACTGGTCTGATGGTGTACATGTATATGTGTGTTAAGGGTTATAGAACTGGTCTGATGGTGTACATGTATATGTGTGTTAAGGGTTATAGAACTGGTCTGATGGTGTACATGTATATGTGTGTTAGGGGTTATAGAACTGGTCTGATGGTGTACATGTATATGTGTGTTAAGGGTTATAGAACTGGTCTGATGGTGTACATGTATATGTGTGTTAAGGGTTATAGAACTGGTCTGATGGTGTACATGTATATGTGTGTTAAGGGTTATAGAACTAGTCTGATGGTGTACATGTATATGTGTGTTAGGGGTTATAGAACTGGTCTGATGGTGTACATGTATATGTGTGTTAAGGGTTATAGAACTAGTCTGATGGTGTACATGTATATGTGTGTTAGGGGTTATAGAACTGGTCTGATGGTGTACATGTATATGTGTGTTCAGGGTTATAGAACTGGTCTGATGGTGTACATGTATATGTGTGTTAGGGGTTATAGAACTAGTCTGATGGTGTACATGTATATGTGTGTTAGGGGTTATAGAACTAGTCTGATGGTGTACATGTATATGTGTGTTAGGGGTTATAGAACTGGTCTGATGGTGTACATGTATATGTGTGTTAGGGGTTATAGAACTGGTCTGATGGTGTACATGTATATGTGTGTTAGGGGTTATAGAACTGGTCTGATGGTGTACATGTATATGTGTGTTAGGGGTTATAGAACTGGTCTGATGGTGTACATGTATATGTGTGTTAGGGGTTATAGAACTGGTCTGATGGTGTACATGTATATGTGTGTTAGGGGTTATAGAACTGGTCTGATGGTGTACATGTATATGTGTGTTAAGGGTTATAGAACTAGTCTGATGGTGTACATGTATATGTGTGTTAGGGGTTATAGAACTGGTCTGATGGTGTACATGTATATGTGTGTTAGGGGTTATAGAACTGGTCTGATGGTGTACATGTATATGTGTGTTAGGGGTTATAGAACTGGTCTGATGGTGTACATGTATATGTGTGTTAGGGGTTATAGAACTGGTCTGATGGTGTACATGTATATGTGTGTTAGGGGTTATAGAACTGGTCTGATGGTGTACATGTATATGTGTGTTAGGGGTTATAGAACTGGTCTGATGGTGTACATGTATATGTGTGTTAGGGGTTATAGAACTGGTCTGATGGTGTACATGTATATGTGTGTTAGGGGTTATAGAACTGGTCTGATGGTGTACATGTATATGTGTGTTAAGGGTTATAGAACTGGTCTGATGGTGTACATGTATATGTGTGTTAAGGGTTATAGAACTAGTCTGATGGTGTACATGTATATGTGTGTTAGGGGTTATAGAACTGGTCTGATGGTGTACATGTATATGTGTGTTAGGGGTTATAGAACTAGTCTGATGGTGTACATGTATATGTGTGTTAGGGGTTATAGATTTTAGAACTGGTCTGATGGTGTACATGTATATGTGTGTTAGAGGTTATAGAACTAGTCTGATGGTGTACATGTATATGTGTGTTAGAGGTTATAGAACTAGCCTGATGGTGTACATGTATATGTGTGTTCAGGGTTATAGAACTAGTCTGATGGTGTACATGTATATGTGTGTTAGGGGTTATAGAACTGGTCTGATGGTGTACATGTATATGTGTGTTAGGGGTTATAGAACTGGTCTGATGGTGTACATGTATATGTGTGTTAGGGGTTATAGAACTAGTCTGATGGTGTACATGTATATGTGTGTTAGGGGTTATAGAACTAGTCTGATGGTGTACATGTATATGTGTGTTAGGGGTTATAGAACTAGTCTGATGGTGTACATGTAGATGTGTGTTAAGGGTTATAGAACTAGTCTGATGGTGTACATGTATATGTGTGTTCAGGGTTATAGAACTGGTCTGATGGTGTACATGTATATGTGTGTTAGGGGTTATAGAACTGGTCTGATGGTGTACATGTACATGTGTGTTAGGGGTTATAGAACTAGTCTGATGGTGTACATGTATATGTGTGTTAGGGGTTATAGAACTGGTCTGATGGTGTACATGTATATGTGTGTTAGGGGTTATAGAACTGGTCTGATGGTGTACATGTATATGTGTGTTAGGGGTTATAGAACTAGTCTGATGGTGTACATGTATATGTGTGTTAGGGGTTATAGAACTGGTCTGATGGTGTACATGTATATGTGTGTTCAGGGTTATAGAACTGGTCTGATGGTGTACATGTATATGTGTGTTAGGGGTTATAGAACTAGTCTGATGGTGTACATGTATATGTGTGTTAGGGGTTATAGAACTGGTCTGATGGTGTACATGTATATGTGTGTTAGGGGTTATAGAACTGGTCTGATGGTGTACATGTATATGTGTGTTCAGGGTTATAGAACTGGTCTGATGGTGTACATGTATATGTGTGTTAAGGGTTATAGAACTGGTCTGATGGTGTACATGTATATGTGTGTTAGGGGTTATAGAACTGGTCTGATGGTGTACATGTATATGTGTGTTCAGGGTTATAGAACTGGTCTGATGGTGTACATGTATATGTGTGTTAGGGGTTATAGAACTAGTCTGATGGTGTACATGTATATGTGTGTTCAGGGTTATAGAACTGGTCTGATGGTGTACATGTATATGTGTGTTAGGGGTTATAGAACTAGTCTGATGGTGTACATGTATATGTGTGTTCAGGGTTATAGAACTGGTCTGATGGTGTACATGTATATGTGTGTTAGGGGTTATAGATTTTGCCTTTGTTTTTATGATTTATATACAGTCAAACCTATCCTAACGGTCACCTTTGTATAATGGTCACCTGCTCATAACGGTCACTTTCGTGCTCTCCCTGTGCATTTTACTATATATTTTAATTCGATATAGCGGTCACCTGTTCAATGTGGTCAGCGGTCACCATTTATTAGTAATTTCCAGTGTGAAACCTTTGTATAACAGTAAGTTCATTTTTAAAATAATACAGGAAGTGATTTCGAAAGTTTGGTATTTTTCTCAAATGTACAAAAAATCCTGAGGTGTTACAAATATATTGCTTAATTTAATTAACTAAATAAACAAACACTATTAAATTTTGTGAGTAATAAATTACATAAAGGAAAGTTTATACCCGGGGGTTATTGGAGATATTTATTCATTACGACGAGAGTAGAAATTCACTCACCAAAATTATTTTGTATCTAGTGCATCATGTCAAAATCATCAACATCCGTAAATAGGAAAGCTTTGAAATTAGACGACAAAGTGAAAGTTATCTGTATGAGTACGTTGGGCTTAATCTCGTTGAGATTAGGATTCCGAAGAAATTTTCTGTCTGGAATTTCTTCGGAACCCTAATCTCAACGAGATTACGTTGGGCTTTAATACAACGGGTTATAAATCATTGTGATCGATGGTGGGAAAAGTTGTTGAGCTGTGGGCGAGGAGAAGGGTGTTGGTCATACCCAGATAATGAACATTCTTTAAAGAAAACGTGAGATTCAATCGACGATTTTGAAAACAATGTTTCCAGTTCAACATCGTGTTACTGGAAATTGTACTTTTGTTTATTAAATATCTTTCTTTATTTATTTGTATGTTTTATTCAAATCATATCAGATTGAGATAAACATAAGATGTGATTAAAAATATTTATTTTCAACTAATGCAGAATATTTCGTCGAATAATCAAACCCCTTCATATGAAGGTTACCTGTCTATAGTGGTCATTTTGTCAAACTCCCCCAGGTGACCACTATAGACAGGTTTGACTGTATTATATTTTAGAACTGGTCTGATGGTGTACATGTATATGTGTGTTAAGGGTTATAGATTTTGCCTTTGTTTTAATGATTTATAGATTATATTTTAGAACTGGTCTGATGGTGTACATGTATATGTGTGTTAAGGGTTATAGACTTTGCCTTTGTTTTAATGATTTATACATTATATTTTAGAACTGGTCTGATGGTGTACATGTATATGTGTGTTAAGGGTTATAGAACTGGTCTGATGGTGTACATGTATATGTGTGTTAGGGGTTATAGAACTGGTCTGATGGTGTACATGTATATGTGTGTTAGGGGTTATAGAACTAGTCTGATGGTGTACATGTATATGTGTGTTAGGGGTTATAGAACTAGTCTGATGGTGTACATGTATATGTGTGTTAGGGGTTATAGAACTAGTCTGATGGTGTACATGTATATGTGTGTTAAGGGTTATAGAACTAGTCTGATGGTGTACATGTATATGTGTGTTAGGGGTTATAGAACTGGTCTGATGGTGTACATGTATATGTGTGTTAAGGGTTATAGAACTAGTCTGATGGTGTACATGTACATGTGTGTTAGGGGTTATAGAACTGGTCTGATGGTGTACATGTATATGTGTGTTAGGGGTTATAGATTTTAGAACTGGTCTGATGGTGTACATGTATATGTGTGTTAGGGGTTATAGAACTAGTCTGATGGTGTACATGTATATGTGTGTTAGGGGTTATAGAACTGGTCTGATGGTGTACATGTATATGTGTGTTAGGGGTTATAGAACTGGTCTGATGGTGTACATGTATATGTGTGTTAGGGGTTATAGAACTAGTCTGATGGTGTACATGTATATGTGTGTTAAGGGTTATAGAACTGGTCTGATGGTGTACATGTATATGTGTGTTAGGGGTTATAGAACTAGTCTGATGGTGTACATGTATATGTGTGTTAGGGGTTATAGAACTGGTCTGATGGTGTACATGTATATGTGTGTTAGGGGTTATAGAACTAGTCTGATGGTGTACATGTATATGTGTGTTAGGGGTTATAGAACTGGTCTGATGGTGTACATGTATATGTGTGTTAGGGGTTATAGAACTAGTCTGATGGTGTACATGTAGATGTGTGTTAGGGGTTATAGAACTAGTCTGATGGTGTACATGTATATGTGTGTTAGGGGTTATAGAACTAGTCTGATGGTGTACATGTATATGTGTGTTAGGGGTTATAGAACTAGTCTGATGGTGTACATGTATATGTGTGTTAGGGGTTATAGAACTGGTCTGATGGTGTACATGTATATGTGTGTTAGGGGTTATAGAACTGGTCTGATGGTGTACATGTATATGTGTGTTAAGGGTTATAGAACTAGTCTGATGGTGTACATGTATATGTGTGTTAGGGGTTATAGAACTGGTCTGATGGTGTACATGTATATGTGTGTTAAGGGTTATAGAACTGGTCTGATGGTGTACATGTATATGTGTGTTAGGGGTTATAGAACTAGTCTGATGGTGTACATGTATATGTGTGTTAAGGGATATAGAACTGGTCTGATGGTGTACATGTATATGTGTGTTAGGGGTTATAGAACTAGTCTGATGGTGTACATGTATATGTGTGTTCAGGGTTATAGAACTGGTCTGATGGTGTACATGTATATGTGTGTTAAGGGTTATAGAACTGGTCTGATGGTGTACATGTATATGTGTGTTAAGGGTTATAGAACTGGTCTGATGGTGTACATGTATATGTGTGTTCAGGGTTATAGAACTAGTTTGATGGTGTACATGTATATGTGTGTTAGGGGTTATAGAACTGGTCTGATGGTGTACATGTATATGTGTGTTAGGGGTTATAGAACTGGTCTGATGGTGTACATGTATATGTGTGTTAGGGGTTATAGAACTGGTCTGATGGTGTACATGTATATGTGTGTTAAGGGTTATAGAACTAGTCTGATGGTGTACATGTATATGTGTGTTAGGGGTTATAGAACTAGTCTGATGGTGTACATGTATATGTGTGTTAAGGGTTATAGAACTGGTTTGATGGTGTACATGTATATGTGTGTTAGGGGTTATAGAACTAGTCTGATGGTGTACATGTATATGTGTGTTAAGGGTTATAGAACTGGTCTGATGGTGTACATGTATATGTGTGTTAAGGGTTATAGAACTGGTCTGATGGTGTACATGTATATGTGTGTTAGGGGTTATAGAACTGGTCTGATGGTGTACATGTATATGTGTGTTAGGGGTTATAGAACTGGTCTGATGGTGTACATGTATATGTGTGTTAGGGGTTATAGAACTGGTCTGATGGTGTACATGTATATGTGTGTTAAGGGTTATAGAACTAGTCTGATGGTGTACATGTATATGTGTGTTAGGGGTTATAGAACTGGTCTGATGGTGTACATGTATATGTGTGTTAGGGGTTATAGAACTGGTCTGATGGTGTACATGTATATGTGTGTTAGGGGTTATAGAACTGGTCTGATGGTGTACATGTATATGTGTGTTAGGGGTTATAGAACTAGTCTGATGGTGTACATGTATATGTGTGTTAAGGGTTATAGAACTGGTCTGATGGTGTACATGTATATGTGTGTTAAGGGTTATAGAACTGGTCTGATGGTGTACATGTATATGTGTGTTAGGGGTTATAGAACTGGTCTGATGGTGTACATGTATATGTGTGTTAGGGGTTATAGAACTGGTCTGATGGTGTACATGTATATGTGTGTTAGGGGTTATAGAACTAGTCTGATGGTGTACATGTATATGTGTGTTAAGGGTTATAGAACTGGTCTGATGGTGTACATGTATATGTGTGTTAGGGGTTATAGAACTAGTCTGATGGTGTACATGTATATGTGTGTTAGGGGTTATAGAACTGGTCTGATGGTGTACATGTATATGTGTGTTAGGGGTTATAGAACTAGTCTGATGGTGTACATGTATATGTGTGTTAGGGGTTATAGAACTGGTCTGATGGTGTACATGTATATGTGTGTTAGGGGTTATAGAACTAGTCTGATGGTGTACATGTATATGTGTGTTAGGGGTTATAGAACTGGTCTGATGGTGTACATGTATATGTGTGTTAGGGGTTATAGAACTAGTCTGATGGTGTACATGTATATGTGTGTTAGGGGTTATAGAACTGGTCTGATGGTGTACATGTATATGTGTGTTAAGGGTTATAGAACTAGTCTGATGGTGTACATGTATATGTGTGTTAGGGGTTATAGAACTGGTCTGATGGTGTACATGTATATGTGTGTTCAGGGTTATAGAACTGGTCTGATGGTGTACATGTATATGTGTGTTAAGGGTTATAGATTTTAGAACTGGTCTGATGGTGTACATGTATATCTGTGTTAAGGATTATAGATTTTGCCTTTGTTTTAATGATTTATAGATTAGATTTTAGAACTGGTCTGATGGTGTACATGTATATGTGTGTTAAGGGTTATAGATTTTACCTTTGTTTTAATGATTTATAGATTATATTTTAGAACTGGTCTGATGGTGTACATGTATATGTGTGTTAAGGGTTATAGATTTTAGAACTGGTCTGATGGTGTACATGTATATGTGTGTTAAGGGTTATAGATTTTAGAACTGGTCTGATGGTGTACATGTATATGTGTGTTAAGGGTTATAGAACTGGTCTGATGGTGTACATGTATATGTGTGTTAGGGGTTATAGAACTGGTCTGATGGTGTACATGTATATGTGTGTTAGGGGTTATAGAACTGGTCTGATGGTGTACATGTATATATGTGTTCAGGGTTATAGAACTGGTCTGATGGTGTACATGTATATGTGTTCAGGGTTATAGAACTGGTCTGATGGTGTACATGTATATGTGTGTTAGGGGTTATAGAACTAGTCTGATGGTGTACATGTATATGTGTGTTAGGGGTTATAGAACTAGTCTGATGGTGTACATGTATATGTGTGTTCAGGGTTATAGAACTAGTCTGATGGTGTACATGTATATGTGTGTTAGGGGTTATAGATTTTAGAACTGGTCTGATGGTGTACATGTATATGTGTGTTAAGGGTTATAGAACTGGTCTGATGGTGTACATGTATATGTGTGTTAAGGGTTATAGAACTGGTCTGATGGTGTACATGTATATGTGTGTTAAGGGTTATAGAACTGGTCTGATGGTGTACATGTATATGTGTGTTAGGGGTTATAGAACTGGTCTGATGGTGTACATGTATATGTGTGTTAGGGGTTATAGAACTAGTCTGATGGTGTACATGTATATGTGTGTTCAGGGTTATAGAACTGGTCTGATGGTGTACATGTATATGTGTGTTAGGGGTTATAGAACTGGTCTGATGGTGTACATGTATATGTGTGTTAGGGGTTATAGAACTAGTCTGATGGTGTACATGTATATGTGTGTTAGGGGTTATAGAACTGGTCTGATGGTGTACATGTATATGTGTGTTAGGGGTTATAGAACTAGTCTGATGGTGTACATGTATATGTGTGTTAGGGGTTATAGAACTGGTCTGATGGTGTACATGTATATGTGTGTTAGGGGTTATAGAACTGGTCTGATGGTGTACATGTATATGTGTGTTAGGGGTTATAGAACTGGTCTGATGGTGTACATGTATATGTGTGTTAAAGGTTATAGAACTGGTCTGATGGTGTACATGTATATGTGTGTTAGGGGTTATAGAACTGGTCTGATGGTGTACATGTATATGTGTGTTAGGGGTTATAGAACTAGTCTGATGGTGTACATGTATATGTGTGTTAGAGGTTATAGAACTAGTCTGATGGTGTACATGTATATGTGTGTTAAGGGTTATAGAACTGGTCTGATGGTGTACATGTATATGTGTGTTAGGGGTTATAGAACTAGTCTGATGGTGTACATGTATATGTGTGTTAAGGGTTATAGAACTAGTCTGATGGTGTACATGTATATGTGTGTTAGAGGTTATAGAACTAGTCTGATGGTGTACATGTATATGTGTGTTAGGGGTTATAGAACTAGTCTGATGGTGTACATGTAGATGTGTGTTCAGGGTTATAGAACTAGTCTGATGGTGTACATGTAGATGTGTGTTCAGGGTTATAGAACTGGTCTGATGGTGTACATGTATATGTGTGTTAGGGGTTATAGAACTAGTCTGATGGTGTACATGTATATGTGTGTTAGAGGTTATAGAACTAGTCTGATGGTGTACATGTATATGTGTGTTAAGGGTTATAGAACTGGTCTGATGGTGTACATGTATATGTGTGTTAGGGGTTATAGAACTAGTCTGATGGTGTACATGTATATGTGTGTTAAGGGTTATAGAACTAGTCTGATGGTGTACATGTATATGTGTGTTAGAGGTTATAGAACTAGTCTGATGGTGTACATGTATATGTGTGTTAAGGGTTATAGAACTGGTCTGATGGTGTACATGTATATGTGTGTTCAGGGTTATAGACTTTACCTTTGTTTTAATGATTTATAGATTATATTTTAGAACTGGTCTGATGGTGTACATGTATATGTGTGTTAAGGGTTATAGATTTTACCTTTGTTTTTATGATTTATAGATTATATTTTAGAACTGGTCTGATGGTGTACATGTATATGTGTGTTAGGGGTTATAGAACTAGTCTGATGGTGTACATGTATATGTGTGTTAGGGGTTATAGAACTAGTCTGATGGTGTACATGTATATGTGTGTTAAGGGTTATAGAACTAGTCTGATGGTGTACATGTATATGTGTGTTAGGGGTTATAGAACTGGTCTGATGGTGTACATGTATATGTTTGTTAAGGGTTATAGAACTGGTCTGATGGTGTACATGTATATGTGTGTTAGGGGTTATAGAACTAGTCTGATGGTGTACATGTATATGTGTGTTAGGGTTTATAAAACTGGTCTGATGGTGTACATGTATATGTGTTAGGGGTTATAGAACTAGTCTGATGGTGTACATGTATATGTGTGTTCAGGGTTATAGAACTGGTCTGATGGTGTACATGTATATGTGTGTTAGGGGTTATAGAACTAGTCTGATGGTGTACATGTATATGTGTGTTCAGGGTTATAGAACTAGTCTGATGGTGTACATGTATATGTGTGTTAAGGGTTATAGAACTGGTCTGATGGTGTACATGTATATGTGTGTTAGGGGTTATAGAACTGGTCTGATGGTGTACATGTATATGTGTGTTAGGGGTTATAGAACTGGTCTGATGGTGTACATGTATATGTGTGTTAGGGGTTATAGAACTAGTCTGATGGTGTACATGTATATGTGTGTTAGGGGTTATAGAACTGGTCTGATGGTGTACATGTAGATGTGTGTTAAGGGTTATAGAACTAGTCTGATGGTGTACATGTATATGTGTGTTAGGGGTTATAGAACTGGTCTGATGGTGTACATGTATATGTGTGTTAGGGGTTATAGAACTAGTCTGATGGTGTACATGTATATGTGTGTTAAGGGTTATAGAACTGGTCTGATGGTGTACATGTATATGTGTGTTAGGGGTTATAGAACTGGTCTGATGGTGTACATGTATATGTGTGTTAGGGGTTATAGAACTAGTCTGATGGTGTACATGTATATGTGTGTTAGGGGTTATAGAACTGGTCTGATGGTGTACATGTATATGTGTGTTAGGGGTTATAGAACTGGTCTGATGGTGTACATGTATATGTGTGTTAAGGGTTATAGAACTAGTCTGATGGTGTACATGTATATGTGTGTTAGGGGTTATAGAACTAGTCTGATGGTGTACATGTATATGTGTGTTAAGGGTTATAGAACTAGTCTGATGGTGTACATGTATATGTGTGTTAAGGGTTATAGAACTGGTCTGATGGTGTACATGTATATGTGTGTTAGGGGTTATAGAACTAGTCTGATGGTGTACATGTATATGTGTGTTAAGGGTTATAGAACTAGTCTGATGGTGTACATGTATATGTGTGTTAGAGGTTATAGAACTAGTCTGATGGTGTACATGTATATGTGTGTTAAGGGTTATAGAACTGGTCTGATGGTGTACATGTATATGTGTGTTAAGGGTTATAGAACTGGTCTGATGGTGTACATGTATATGTGTGTTAGGGGTTATAGAACTAGTCTGATGGTGTACATGTATATGTGTGTTAGAGGTTATAGAACTAGTCTGATGGTGTACATGTATATGTGTGTTAAGGGTTATAGAACTGGTCTGATGGTGTACATGTATATGTGTGTTAGGGGTTATAGAACTAGTCTGATGGTGTACATGTATATGTGTCTTAAGGGTTATAGAACTAGTCTGATGGTGTACATGTATATGTGTGTTAAGGGTTATAGAACTGGTCTGATGGTGTACATGTATATCTGTGTTAAGGGTTATAGAACTGGTCTGATGGTGTACATGTATATCTGTGTTAAGGATTATAGATTTTGCCTTTGTTTTAATGATTTATAGATTAGATTTTAGAACTGGTCTGATGGTGTACATGTATATGTGTGTTAAGGGTTATAGAACTGGTCTGATGGTGTACATGTATATCTGTGTTAAGGGTTATAGAACTGGTCTGATGGTGTACATGTATATCTGTGTTAAGGATTATAGATTTTGCCTTTGTTTTAATGATTTATAGATTAGATTTTAGAACTGGTCTGATGGTGTACATGTATATGTGTGTTAAGGGTTATAGACTTTGTCTTTGTTTTAATGATTTATATATTATATTTTAGAACTGGTCTGATGGTGTACATGTATATGTGTGTTAAGGGTTATAGACTTTGTCTTTGTTTTAATGATTTATATATTATATTTTAGAACTAGTCTGATGGTGTACATGTATATGTGTGTTGAGGGTTATAGATTTTAGAACTGGTCTGATGGTGTACATGTATATGTGTGTTAGGGGTTATAGAACTAGTCTGATGGTGTACATGTATATGTGTGTTAAGGGTTATAGAACTGGTCTGATGGTGTACATGTATATGTGTGTTAGGGGTTATAGAACTGGTCTGATGGTGTACATGTATATGTGTGTTAAGGGTTATAGAACTAGTCTGATGGTGTACATGTATATGTGTGTTAAGGGTTATAGAACTAGTCTGATGGTGTACATGTATATGTGTGTTAAGGGTTATAGATTTTAGAACTGGTCTGATGGTGTACATGTATATGTGTGTTAGGGGTTATAGAACTAGTCTGATGGTGTACATGTATATGTGTGTTAGGGGTTATAGAACTAGTCTGATGGTGTACATGTATATGTGTGTTAGGGGTTATAGAACTAGTCTGATGGTGTACATGTATATGTGTGTTAGGGGTTATAGAACTAGTCTGATGGTGTACATGTATATGTGTGTTAAGGGTTATAGAACTAGTCTGATGGTGTACATGTATATGTGTGTTAAGGGTTATAGAACTAGTCTGATGGTGTACATGTATATGTGTGTTAGGGGTTATAGAACTAGTCTGATGGTGTACATGTATATGTGTGTTAGGGGTTATAGAACTAGTCTGATGGTGTACATGTATATGTGTGTTAGGGGTTATAGAACTAGTCTGATGGTGTACATGTATATGTGTGTTAAGGGTTATAGAACTAGTCTGATGGTGTACATGTATATGTGTGTTAGGGGTTATAGAACTGGTCTGATGGTGTACATGTATATGTGTGTTAAGGGTTATAGAACTGGTCTGATGGTGTACATGTATATGTGTGTTAGGGGTTATAGAACTGGTCTGATGGTGTACATGTATATGTGTGTTAAGGGTTATAGAACTAGTCTGATGGTGTACATGTATATGTGTGTTAAGGGTTATAGAACTGGTCTGATGGTGTACATGTATATGTGTGTTAAGGGTTATAGAACTGGTCTGATGGTGTACATGTATATGTGTGTTAAGGGTTATAGAACTGGTCTGATGGTGTACATGTATATGTGTGTTAAGGGTTATAGAACTAGTCTGATGGTGTACATGTATATGTGTGTTAAGGGTTATAGAACTGGTCTGATGGTGTACATGTATATGTGTGTTAGGGGTTATAGATTTTGCCTTTGTTTTAATGATTTATAGATTATATTTTAGAACTGGTCTGATGGTGTACATGTATATGTGTGTTAGGGGTTATAGAACTGGTCTGATGGTGTACATGTATATGTGTGTTAAGGGTTATAGAACTAGTCTGATGGTGTACATGTATATGTGTGTTAGGGGTTATAGAACTAGTCTGATGGTGTACATGTATATGTGTGTTAAGGGTTATAGAACTAGTCTGATGGTGTACATGTATATGTGTGTTAGGGGTTATAGAACTAGTCTGATGGTGTACATGTATATGTGTGTTAGGGGTTATAGAACTAGTCTGATGGTGTACATGTATATGTGTGTTAGGGGTTATAGAACTAGTCTGATGGTGTACATGTATATGTGTGTTAGGGGTTATAGAACTGGTCTGATGGTGTACATGTATATGTGTGTTAGGGGTTATAGAACTAGTCTGATGGTGTACATGTATATGTGTGTTAAGGGTTATAGATTTTAGAACTGGTCTGATGGTGTACATGTATATGTGTGTTAGGGGTTATAGAACTAGTCTGATGGTGTACATGTATATGTGTGTTAGGGGTTATAGAACTGGTCTGATGGTGTACATGTATATGTGTGTTAGGGGTTATAGAACTAGTCTGATGGTGTACATGTATATGTGTGTTAGGGGTTATAGATTTTAGAACTGGTCTGATGGTGTACATGTATATGTGTGTTCAGGGTTATAGAACTGGTCTGATGGTGTACATGTATATATGTGTTCAGGGTTATAGAACTGGTCTGATGGTGTACATGTATATGTGTGTTAAGGGTTATAGAACTGGTCTGATGGTGTACATGTATATGTGTGTTAAGGGTTATAGAACTGGTCTGATGGTGTACATGTATATGTGTGTTAAGGGTTATAGAACTGGTCTGATGGTGTACATGTATATGTGTGTTAGGGGTTATAGAACTAGTCTGATGGTGTACATGTATATGTGTGTTAGGGGTTATAGAACTGGTCTGATGGTGTACATGTATATGTGTGTTAGGGGTTATAGAACTAGTCTGATGGTGTACATGTATATGTGTGTTAGGGGTTATAGAACTAGTCTGATGGTGTACATGTATATGTGTGTTAGGGGTTATAGAACTAGTCTGATGGTGTACATGTATATGTGTGTTAGGGGTTATAGAACTAGTCTGATGGTGTACATGTATATGTGTGTTAGGGGTTATAGAACTGGTCTGATGGTGTACATGTATATGTGTGTTCAGGGTTATAGAACTGGTCTGATGGTGTACATGTATATGTGTGTTAGGGGTTATAGAACTGGTCTGATGGTGTACATGTATATGTGTGTTAGGGGTTATAGAACTGGTCTGATGGTGTACATGTATATGTGTGTTAGGGGTTATAGAACTGGTCTGATGGTGTACATGTATATGTGTGTTAGGGGTTATAGAACTGGTCTGATGGTGTACATGTATATGTGTGTTAGGGGTTATAGAACTGGTCTGATGGTGTACATGTATATGTGTGTTCAGGGTTATAGAACTGGTCTGATGGTGTACATGTATATGTGTGTTAGGGGTTATAGAACTGGTCTGATGGTGTACATGTATATGTGTGTTAGGGGTTATAGAACTGGTCTGATGGTGTACATGTATATGTGTGTTAGGGGTTATAGAACTGGTCTGATGGTGTACATGTATATGTGTGTTAGGGGTTATAGAACTAGTCTGATGGTGTACATGTATATGTGTGTTAGGGGTTATAGAACTAGTCTGATGGTGTACATGTATATGTGTGTTAGGGGTTATAGAACTAGTCTGATGGTGTACATGTATATGTGTGTTAGGGGTTATAGAACTAGTCTGATGGTGTACATGTATATGTGTGTTAGGGGTTATAGAACTGGTCTGATGGTGTACATGTATATGTGTGTTAGGGGTTATAGAACTGGTCTGATGGTGTACATGTATATGTGTGTTAAGGGTTATAGAACTAGTCTGATGGTGTACATGTATATGTGTGTTAGGGGTTATAGAACTAGTCTGATGGTGTACATGTATATGTGTGTTAAGGGTTATAGAACTAGTCTGATGGTGTACATGTATATGTGTGTTAAGGGTTATAGAACTGGTCTGATGGTGTACATGTATATGTGTGTTAGGGGTTATAGAACTAGTCTGATGGTGTACATGTATATGTGTGTTAAGGGTTATAGAACTAGTCTGATGGTGTACATGTATATGTGTGTTAGAGGTTATAGAACTAGTCTGATGGTGTACATGTATATGTGTGTTAAGGGTTATAGAACTGGTCTGATGGTGTACATGTATATGTGTGTTAAGGGTTATAGAACTGGTCTGATGGTGTACATGTATATGTGTGTTAGGGGTTATAGAACTAGTCTGATGGTGTACATGTATATGTGTGTTAGAGGTTATAGAACTAGTCTGATGGTGTACATGTATATGTGTGTTAAGGGTTATAGAACTGGTCTGATGGTGTACATGTATATGTGTGTTAGGGGTTATAGAACTAGTCTGATGGTGTACATGTATATGTGTCTTAAGGGTTATAGAACTAGTCTGATGGTGTACATGTATATGTGTGTTAAGGGTTATAGAACTGGTCTGATGGTGTACATGTATATCTGTGTTAAGGGTTATAGAACTGGTCTGATGGTGTACATGTATATCTGTGTTAAGGATTATAGATTTTGCCTTTGTTTTAATGATTTATAGATTAGATTTTAGAACTGGTCTGATGGTGTACATGTATATGTGTGTTAAGGGTTATAGAACTGGTCTGATGGTGTACATGTATATCTGTGTTAAGGGTTATAGAACTGGTCTGATGGTGTACATGTATATCTGTGTTAAGGATTATAGATTTTGCCTTTGTTTTAATGATTTATAGATTAGATTTTAGAACTGGTCTGATGGTGTACATGTATATGTGTGTTAAGGGTTATAGACTTTGTCTTTGTTTTAATGATTTATATATTATATTTTAGAACTGGTCTGATGGTGTACATGTATATGTGTGTTAAGGGTTATAGACTTTGTCTTTGTTTTAATGATTTATATATTATATTTTAGAACTAGTCTGATGGTGTACATGTATATGTGTGTTGAGGGTTATAGATTTTAGAACTGGTCTGATGGTGTACATGTATATGTGTGTTAGGGGTTATAGAACTAGTCTGATGGTGTACATGTATATGTGTGTTAAGGGTTATAGAACTGGTCTGATGGTGTACATGTATATGTGTGTTAGGGGTTATAGAACTGGTCTGATGGTGTACATGTATATGTGTGTTAAGGGTTATAGAACTAGTCTGATGGTGTACATGTATATGTGTGTTAAGGGTTATAGAACTAGTCTGATGGTGTACATGTATATGTGTGTTAAGGGTTATAGATTTTAGAACTGGTCTGATGGTGTACATGTATATGTGTGTTAGGGGTTATAGAACTAGTCTGATGGTGTACATGTATATGTGTGTTAGGGGTTATAGAACTAGTCTGATGGTGTACATGTATATGTGTGTTAGGGGTTATAGAACTAGTCTGATGGTGTACATGTATATGTGTGTTAGGGGTTATAGAACTAGTCTGATGGTGTACATGTATATGTGTGTTAAGGGTTATAGAACTAGTCTGATGGTGTACATGTATATGTGTGTTAAGGGTTATAGAACTAGTCTGATGGTGTACATGTATATGTGTGTTAGGGGTTATAGAACTAGTCTGATGGTGTACATGTATATGTGTGTTAGGGGTTATAGAACTAGTCTGATGGTGTACATGTATATGTGTGTTAGGGGTTATAGAACTAGTCTGATGGTGTACATGTATATGTGTGTTAAGGGTTATAGAACTAGTCTGATGGTGTACATGTATATGTGTGTTAGGGGTTATAGAACTGGTCTGATGGTGTACATGTATATGTGTGTTAAGGGTTATAGAACTGGTCTGATGGTGTACATGTATATGTGTGTTAGGGGTTATAGAACTGGTCTGATGGTGTACATGTATATGTGTGTTAAGGGTTATAGAACTAGTCTGATGGTGTACATGTATATGTGTGTTAAGGGTTATAGAACTGGTCTGATGGTGTACATGTATATGTGTGTTAAGGGTTATAGAACTGGTCTGATGGTGTACATGTATATGTGTGTTAAGGGTTATAGAACTGGTCTGATGGTGTACATGTATATGTGTGTTAAGGGTTATAGAACTAGTCTGATGGTGTACATGTATATGTGTGTTAAGGGTTATAGAACTGGTCTGATGGTGTACATGTATATGTGTGTTAGGGGTTATAGATTTTGCCTTTGTTTTAATGATTTATAGATTATATTTTAGAACTGGTCTGATGGTGTACATGTATATGTGTGTTAGGGGTTATAGAACTGGTCTGATGGTGTACATGTATATGTGTGTTAAGGGTTATAGAACTAGTCTGATGGTGTACATGTATATGTGTGTTAGGGGTTATAGAACTAGTCTGATGGTGTACATGTATATGTGTGTTAAGGGTTATAGAACTAGTCTGATGGTGTACATGTATATGTGTGTTAGGGGTTATAGAACTAGTCTGATGGTGTACATGTATATGTGTGTTAGGGGTTATAGAACTAGTCTGATGGTGTACATGTATATGTGTGTTAGGGGTTATAGAACTAGTCTGATGGTGTACATGTATATGTGTGTTAGGGGTTATAGAACTGGTCTGATGGTGTACATGTATATGTGTGTTAGGGGTTATAGAACTAGTCTGATGGTGTACATGTATATGTGTGTTAAGGGTTATAGATTTTAGAACTGGTCTGATGGTGTACATGTATATGTGTGTTAGGGGTTATAGAACTAGTCTGATGGTGTACATGTATATGTGTGTTAGGGGTTATAGAACTGGTCTGATGGTGTACATGTATATGTGTGTTAGGGGTTATAGAACTAGTCTGATGGTGTACATGTATATGTGTGTTAGGGGTTATAGATTTTAGAACTGGTCTGATGGTGTACATGTATATGTGTGTTCAGGGTTATAAGAACTGGTCTGATGGTGTACATGTATATATGTGTTCAGGGTTATAGAACTGGTCTGATGGTGTACATGTATATGTGTGTTAAGGGTTATAGAACTGGTCTGATGGTGTACATGTATATGTGTGTTAAGGGTTATAGAACTGGTCTGATGGTGTACATGTATATGTGTGTTAAGGGTTATAGAACTGGTCTGATGGTGTACATGTATATGTGTGTTAGGGGTTATAGAACTGGTCTGATGGTGTACATGTATATGTGTGTTAGGGGTTATAGAACTGGTCTGATGGTGTACATGTATATGTGTGTTAGGGGTTATAGAACTAGTCTGATGGTGTACATGTATATGTGTGTTAGGGGTTATAGAACTAGTCTGATGGTGTACATGTATATGTGTGTTAGGGGTTATAGAACTAGTCTGATGGTGTACATGTATATGTGTGTTAGGGGTTATAGAACTAGTCTGATGGTGTACATGTATATGTGTGTTAGGGGTTATAGAACTGGTCTGATGGTGTACATGTATATGTGTGTTCAGGGTTATAGAACTGGTCTGATGGTGTACATGTATATGTGTGTTAGGGGTTATAGAACTGGTCTGATGGTGTACATGTATATGTGTGTTAGGGGTTATAGAACTGGTCTGATGGTGTACATGTATATGTGTGTTAGGGTTATAGAACTGGTCTGATGGTGTACATGTATATGTGTGTTAGGGGTTATAGAACTGGTCTGATGGTGTACATGTATATGTGTGTTAGGGGTTATAGAACTGGTCTGATGGTGTACATGTATATGTGTGTTCAGGGTTATAGAACTGGTCTGATGGTGTACATGTATATGTGTGTTAGGGGTTATAGAACTGGTCTGATGGTGTACATGTATATGTGTGTTAGGGGTTATAGAACTGGTCTGATGGTGTACATGTATATGTGTGTTAGGGGTTATAGAACTGGTCTGATGGTGTACATGTATATGTGTGTTAGGGGTTATAGAACTAGTCTGATGGTGTACATGTATATGTGTGTTAGGGGTTATAGAACTAGTCTGATGGTGTACATGTACATGTGTGTTAGGGGTTATAGAACTGGTCTGATGGTGTACATGTATATGTGTGTTAGGGGTTATAGAACTGGTCTGATGGTGTACATGTATATGTGTGTTAGGGGTTATAGAACTGGTCTGATGGTGTACATGTATATGTGTGTTAGGGGTTATAGAACTAGCCTGATGGTATACATGTATATGTGTGTTAGGGGTTATAGAACTGGTCTGATGGTGTACATGTATATGTGTGTTAGGGGTTATAGAACTGGTCTGATGGTGTACATGTATATGTGTGTTAGGGGTTATAGAACTAGTCTGATGGTGTACATGTATATGTGTGTTAGGGGTTATAGAACTGGTCTGATGGTGTACATGTATATGTGTGTTAGGGGTTATAGAACTGGTCTGATGGTGTACATGTATATGTGTGTTAGGGGTTATAGAACTAGTCTGATGGTGTACATGTATATGTGTGTTAAGGGTTATAGATTTTGCCTTTGTTTTTATGATTTATAGATTATATTTTAGAACTGGTCTGATGGTGTACATGTATATGTGTGTTAAGGGTTATAGAACTGGTCTGATGGTGTACATGTATATGTGTGTTAGGGGTTATAGAACTGGTCTGATGGTGTACATGTATATGTGTGTTAGGGGTTATAGAACTGGTCTGATGGTGTACATGTATATGTGTGTTCAGGGTTATAGAACTGGTCTGATGGTGTACATGTATATGTGTGTTAGGGGTTATAGAACTGGTCTGATGGTGTACATGTATATGTGTGTTAGGGGTTATAGAACTGGTCTGATGGTGTACATGTATATGTGTGTTAGGGGTTATAGAACTGGTCTGATGGTGTACATGTATATGTGTGTTAGGGGTTATAGAACTAGTCTGATGGTGTACATGTATATGTGTGTTAGGGGTTATAGAACTAGTCTGATGGTGTACATGTACATGTGTGTTAGGGGTTATAGAACTGGTCTGATGGTGTACATGTATATGTGTGTTAGGGGTTATAGAACTGGTCTGATGGTGTACATGTATATGTGTGTTAGGGGTTATAGAACTGGTCTGATGGTGTACATGTATATGTGTGTTAGGGGTTATAGAACTAGCCTGATGGTATACATGTATATGTGTGTTAGGGGTTATAGAACTGGTCTGATGGTGTACATGTATATGTGTGTTAGGGGTTATAGAACTGGTCTGATGGTGTACATGTATATGTGTGTTAGGGGTTATAGAACTAGTCTGATGGTGTACATGTATATGTGTGTTAGGGGTTATAGAACTGGTCTGATGGTGTACATGTATATGTGTGTTAGGGGTTATAGAACTGGTCTGATGGTGTACATGTATATGTGTGTTAAGGGTTATAGATTTTGCCTTTGTTTTTATGATTTATAGATTATATTTTAGAACTGGTCTGATGGTGTACATGTATATGTGTGTTAAGGGTTATAGAACTAGTCTGATGGTGTACATGTATATGTGTGTTCAGGGTTATAGAACTAGTCTGATGGTGTACATGTATATGTGTGTTAGGGGTTATAGAACTAGTCTGATGGTGTACATGTATATGTGTGTTCAGGGTTATAGAACTGGTCTGATGGTGTACATGTATATGTGTGTTAGGGGTTATAGAACTAGTCTGATGGTGTACATGTATATGTGTGTTCAGGGTTATAGAACTGGTCTGATGGTGTACATGTAGATGTGTGTTAGGGGTTATAGAACTAGTCTGATGGTGTACATGTATATGTGTGTTAGGGGTTATAGAACTGGTCTGATGGTGTACATGTATATGTGTGTTAGGGGTTATAGAACTAGTCTGATGGTGTACATGTATATGTGTGTTAGGGGTTATAGAACTGGTCTGATGGTGTACATGTATATGTGTGTTAGGGGTTATAGAACTAGTCTGATGGTGTACATGTATATGTGTGTTAAGGGTTATAGAACTGGTCTGATGGTGTACATGTATATGTGTGTTAGGGGTTATAGAACTGGTCTGATGGTGTACATGTATATGTGTGTTAGGGGTTATAGAACTAGTCTGATGGTGTACATGTATATGTGTGTTAGGGGTTATAGAACTAGTCTGATGGTGTACATGTATATGTGTGTTAGGGGTTATAGAACTGGTCTGATGGTGTACATGTATATGTGTGTTAAGGGTTATAGAACTGGTCTGATGGTGTACATGTATATGTGTGTTCAGGGTTATAGAACTAGTCTGATGGTGTACATGTATATGTGTGTTAAGGGTTATAGAACTGGTCTGATGGTGTACATGTATATGTGTGTTAGGGGTTATAGAACTGGTCTGATGGTGTACATGTATATGTGTGTTAGGGGTTATAGAACTAGTCTGATGGTGTACATGTAGATGTGTGTTAGGGGTTATAGAACTAGTCTGATGGTATACATGTATATGTGTGTTAGGGGTTATAGAACTGGTCTGATGGTGTACATGTATATGTGTGTTCAGGGTTATAGAACTAGTCTGATGGTGTACATGTATATGTGTGTTAAGGGTTATAGAACTGGTCTGATGGTGTACATGTATATGTGTGTTCAGGGTTATAGAACTAGTCTGATGGTGTACATGTATATGTGTGTTAAGGGTTATAGAACTAGTCTGATGGTGTACATGTATATGTGTGTTAGGGGTTATAGAACTGGTCTGATGGTGTACATGTATATGTGTGTTAGGGGTTATAGAACTAGTCTGATGGTGTACATGTATATGTGTGTTAAGGGTTATAGAACTAGTCTGATGGTATACATGTATATGTGTGTTAGGGGTTATAGAACTAGCCTGATGGTGTACATGTATATGTGTGTTAGGGGTTATAGAACTAGTCTGATGGTGTACATGTATATGTGTGTTAGGGGTTATAGAACTAGTCTGATGGTGTACATGTATATGTGTGTTAAGGGTTATAGATTTTGCCTTTGTTTTTATGATTTATAGATTATATTTTAGAACTAGCCTGATGGTGTACATGTATATGTGTGTTAGGGGTTATAGAACTGGTCTGATGGTGTACATGTATATGTGTGTTAAGGGTTATAGAACTGGTCTGATGGTGTACATGTATATGTGTGTTCAGGGTTATAGAACTAGTCTGATGGTGTACATGTATATGTGTGTTAAGGGTTATAGAACTGGTCTGATGGTGTACATGTATATGTGTGTTAGGGGTTATAGAACTGGTCTGATGGTGTACATGTATATGTGTGTTAGGGGTTATAGAACTAGTCTGATGGTGTACATGTAGATGTGTGTTAGGGGTTATAGAACTAGTCTGATGGTATACATGTATATGTGTGTTAGGGGTTATAGAACTGGTCTGATGGTGTACATGTATATGTGTGTTCAGGGTTATAGAACTAGTCTGATGGTGTACATGTATATGTGTGTTAAGGGTTATAGAACTGGTCTGATGGTGTACATGTATATGTGTGTTCAGGGTTATAGAACTAGTCTGATGGTGTACATGTATATGTGTGTTAAGGGTTATAGAACTAGTCTGATGGTGTACATGTATATGTGTGTTAGGGGTTATAGAACTGGTCTGATGGTGTACATGTATATGTGTGTTAGGGGTTATAGAACTAGTCTGATGGTGTACATGTATATGTGTGTTAAGGGTTATAGAACTAGTCTGATGGTATACATGTATATGTGTGTTAGGGGTTATAGAACTAGCCTGATGGTGTACATGTATATGTGTGTTAGGGGTTATAGAACTAGTCTGATGGTGTACATGTATATGTGTGTTAAGGGTTATAGATTTTGCCTTTGTTTTTATGATTTATAGATTATATTTTAGAACTGGTCTGATGGTGTACATGTATATGTGTGTTAGGGGTTATAGAACTAGTCTGATGGTGTACATGTATATGTGTGTTAGGGGTTATAGAACTAGTCTGATGGTGTACATGTATATGTGTGTTCAGGGTTATAGAACTAGTCTGATGGTGTACATGTATATGTGTGTTAGGGGTTATAGAACTAGTCTGATGGTATACATGTATATGTGTGTTAGGGGTTATAGAACTAGTCTGATGGTGTACATGTATATGTGTGTTAGGGGTTATAGAACTAGTCTGATGGTGTACATGTATATGTGTGTTAGGGGTTATAGAACTAGTCTGATGGTGTACATGTATATGTGTGTTAGGGGTTATAGAACTAGTCTGATGGTGTACATGTATATGTGTGTTAGGGGTTATAGAACTAGCCTGATGGTGTACATGTATATGTGTGTTAGGGGTTATAGAACTAGTCTGATGGTGTACATGTATATGTGTGTTCAGGGTTATAGAACTAGTCTGATGGTGTACATGTATATGTGTGTTAGGGGTTATAGAACTAGTCTGATGGTGTACATGTATATGTGTGTTAGGGGTTATAGAACTAGTCTGATGGTGTACATGTATATGTGTGTTAGGGGTTATAGAACTAGTCTGATGGTGTACATGTATATGTGTGTTAGGGGTTATAGAACTGGTCTGATGGTGTACATGTATATGTGTGTTAAGGGTTATAGAACTGGTCTGATGGTGTACATGTATATGTGTGTTAGGGGTTATAGAACTGGTCTGATGGTGTACATGTATATGTGTGTTAGGGGTTATAGAACTAGTCTGATGGTGTACATGTATATGTGTGTTCAGGGTTATAGAACTAGTCTGATGGTGTACATGTATATGTGTGTTAGGGGTTATAGAACTAGTCTGATGGTGTACATGTATATGTGTGTTAGGGGTTATAGAACTAGTCTGATGGTGTACATGTATATGTGTGTTAGGGGTTATAGAACTAGTCTGATGGTGTACATGTATATGTGTGTTAGGGGTTATAGAACTAGTCTGATGGTGTACATGTATATGTGTGTTAGGGGTTATAGAACTAGCCTGATGGTGTACATGTATATGTGTGTTAGGGGTTATAGAACTAGTCTGATGGTGTACATGTATATGTGTGTTCAGGGTTATAGAACTAGTCTGATGGTGTACATGTATATGTGTGTTAGGGGTTATAGAACTAGTCTGATGGTGTACATGTATATGTGTGTTAGGGGTTATAGAACTAGTCTGATGGTGTACATGTATATGTGTGTTAGGGGTTATAGAACTGGTCTGATGGTGTACATGTATATGTGTGTTAAGGGTTATAGAACTAGTCTGATGGTGTACATGTATATGTGTGTTAGGGGTTATAGAACTAGTCTGATGGTGTACATGTATATGTGTGTTAGGGGTTATAGAACTAGTCTGATGGTGTACATGTATATGTGTGTTAGGGGTTATAGAACTAGTCTGATGGTGTACATGTATATGTGTGTTAGGGGTTATAGAACTAGTCTGATGGTGTACATGTATATGTGTGTTAGGGGTTATAGAACTAGTCTGATGGTGTACATGTATATGTGTGTTAGGGGTTATAGAACTAGTCTGATGGTGTACATGTATATGTGTGTTAGGGGTTATAGAACTGGTCTGATGGTGTACATGTATATGTGTGTTAAGGGTTATAGAACTAGCCTGATGGTGTACATGTATATGTGTGTTAGGGGTTATAGAACTAGTCTGATGGTGTACATGTATATGTGTGTTAGGGGTTATAGAACTGGTCTGATGGTATACATGTATATGTGTGTTAGGGGTTATAGAACTGGTCTGATGGTGTACATGTATATGTGTGTTAGGGGTTATAGAACTGGTCTGATGGTGTACATGTATATGTGTGTTAGGGGTTATAGAACTGGTCTGATGGTGTACATGTATATGTGTGTTAGGGGTTATAGAACTGGTCTGATGGTGTACATGTATATGTGTGTTCAGGGTTATAGAACTAGTCTGATGGTGTACATGTATATGTGTGTTAAGGGTTATAGATTTTGCCTTTGTTTTTATGATTTATAGATTATATTTTAGAACTGGTCTGATGGTGTACATGTATATGTGTGTTAAGGGTTATAGAACTGGTCTGATGGTGTACATGTATATGTGTGTTAGGGGTTATAGAACTAGCCTGATGGTGTACATGTATATGTGTGTTAAGGGTTATAGAACTGGTCTGATGGTGTACATATATATGTGTGTTAGGGGTTATAGAACTGGTCTGATGGTGTACATGTATATGTGTGTTAGGGGTTATAGAACTGGTCTGATGGTGTACATGTATATGTGTGTTCAGGGTTATAGAACTGGTCTGATGGTGTACATGTATATGTGTGTTAGGGGTTATAGAACTGGTCTGATGGTGTACATGTATATGTGTGTTAGGGGTTATAGAACTAGTCTGATGGTGTACATGTAGATGTGTGTTAGGGGTTATAGAACTAGTCTGATGGTGTACATGTATATGTGTGTTAGGGGTTATAGAACTAGTCTGATGGTGTACATGTATATGTGTGTTAGGGGTTATAGAACTAGTCTGATGGTGTACATGTATATGTGTGTTAGGGGTTATAGAACTAGTCTGATGGTGTACATGTATATGTGTGTTAGGGGTTATAGAACTAGTCTGATGGTGTACATGTATATGTGTGTTAGGGGTTATAGAACTAGCCTGATGGTGTACATGTATATGTGTGTTAGGGGTTATAGAACTGGTCTGATGGTGTACATGTATATGTGTGTTAAGGGTTATAGAACTAGTCTGATGGTGTACATGTATATGTGTGTTAGGGGTTATAGAACTAGTCTGATGGTGTACATGTATATGTGTGTTAGGGGTTATAGAACTGGTCTGATGGTGTACATGTATATGTGTGTTAGGGGTTATAGAACTAGTCTGATGGTGTACATGTATATGTGTGTTAAGGGTTATAGAACTAGTCTGATGGTGTACATGTATATGTGTGTTAGGGGTTATAGAACTAGTCTGATGGTGTACATGTATATGTGTGTTAGGGGTTATAGAACTAGTCTGATGGTGTACATGTATATGTGTGTTAGGGGTTATAGAACTAGCCTGATGGTATACATGTATATGTGTGTTAGGGGTTATAGAACTGGTCTGATGGTGTACATGTATATGTGTGTTAGGGGTTATAGAACTGGTCTGATGGTGTACATGTATATGTGTGTTAGGGGTTATAGAACTAGTCTGATGGTGTACATGTATATGTGTGTTAGGGGTTATAGAACTGGTCTGATGGTGTACATGTATATGTGTGTTAGGGGTTATAGAACTGGTCTGATGGTGTACATGTATATGTGTGTTAGGGGTTATAGAACTGGTCTGATGGTGTACATGTATATGTGTGTTAAGGGTTATAGAACTAGTCTGATGGTGTACATGTATATGTGTGTTAGGGGTTATAGAACTGGTCTGATGGTGTACATGTATATGTGTGTTAGGGGTTATAGAACTGGTCTGATGGTGTACATGTATATGTGTGTTAGGGGTTATAGAACTGGTCTGATGGTGTACATGTATATGTGTGTTAGGGGTTATAGAACTGGTCTGATGGTGTACATGTATATGTGTGTTAGGGGTTATAGAACTGGTCTGATGGTGTACATGTATATGTGTGTTCAGGGTTATAGATTTTGCCTTTGTTTTTATGATTTATAGATTATATTTTAGAACTGGTCTGATGGTGTACATGTATATGTGTGTTAGGGGTTATAGAACTAGTCTGATGGTGTACATGTATATGTGTGTTAGGGGTTATAGAACTAGTCTGATGGTGTACATGTATATGTGTGTTAGGGGTTATAGAACTAGTCTGATGGTGTACATGTATATGTGTGTTAAGGGTTATAGAACTGGTCTGATGGTGTACATGTATATGTGTGTTAGGGGTTATAGAACTAGTCTGATGGTATACATGTATATGTGTGTTAGGGGTTATAGAACTAGTCTGATGGTGTACATGTATATGTGTGTTAAGGGTTATAGAACTAGTCTGATGGTGTACATGTATATGTGTGTTAGGGGTTATAGAACTAGTCTGATGGTGTACATGTATATGTGTGTTAAGGGTTATAGAACTAGTCTGATGGTGTACATGTATATGTGTGTTAGGGGTTATAGAACTAGCCTGATGGTGTACATGTATATGTGTGTTAGGGGTTATAGAACTAGTCTGATGGTGTACATGTATATGTGTGTTAGGGGTTATAGAACTGGTCTGATGGTGTACATGTATATGTGTGTTAGGGGTTATAGAACTGGTCTGATGGTGTACATGTATATGTGTGTTAGGGGTTATAGAACTGGTCTGATGGTGTACATGTATATGTGTGTTAAGGGTTATAGAACTAGTCTGATGGTGTACATGTATATGTGTGTTAGGGGTTATAGAACTAGTCTGATGGTGTACATGTATATGTGTGTTAGGGTTATAGAACTAGTCTGATGGTGTACATGTATATGTGTGTTAGGGGTTATAGAACTAGCCTGATGGTGTACATGTATATGTGTGTTAGGGGTTATAGAACTAGTCTGATGGTGTACATGTATATGTGTGTTCAGGGTTATAGAACTGGTCTGATGGTGTACATGTATATGTGTGTTAGGGGTTATAGAACTGGTCTGATGGTGTACATGTATATGTGTGTTAAGGGTTATAGAACTGGTCTGATGGTGTACATGTATATGTGTGTTAGGGGTTATAGAACTAGTCTGATGGTGTACATGTATATGTGTGTTCAGGGTTATAGAACTGGTCTGATGGTGTACATGTATATGTGTGTTAGGGGTTATAGAACTGGTCTGATGGTGTACATGTATATGTGTGTTAAGGGTTATAGAACTGGTCTGATGGTGTACATGTATATGTGTGTTCAGGGTTATAGAACTGGTCTGATGGTGTACATGTATATGTGTGTTAGGGGTTATAGAACTAGTCTGATGGTGTACATGTATATGTGTGTTAGGGGTTATAGATTTTAGAACTGGTCTGATGGTGTACATGTATATGTGTGTTAAGGGTTATAGACTTTGTCTTTGTTTTAATGATTTATATATTATATTTTAGAACTGGTCTGATGGTGTACATGTATATGTGTGTTAGGGGTTATAGAACTAGTCTGATGGTGTACATGTATATGTGTGTTAAGGGTTATAGAACTAGTCTGATGGTGTACATGTATATGTGTGTTAGGGGTTATAGATTTTAGAACTGGTCTGATGGTGTACATGTATATGTGTGTTAAGGGTTATAGACTTTGTCTTTGTTTTAATGATTTATATATTATATTTTAGAACTGGTCTGATGGTGTACATGTATATGTGTGTTAAGGGTTATAGACTTTGCCTTTGTTTTAATGATTTATATATTATATTTTAGAACTGGTCTGATGGTGTACATGTATATGTGTGTTCAGGGTTATAGAACTGGTCTGATGGTGTACATGTATATGTGTGTTAGGGGTTATAGAACTAGTCTGATGGTGTACATGTATATGTGTGTTAGGGGTTATAGAACTAGTCTGATGGTGTACATGTATATGTGTGTTAGGGGTTATAGAACTAGTCTGATGGTGTGGTATTTTTTTGTTTTTCATTTTATTATGACAAGATATAAATAATTTCAATTTTGACAATGCTGCCACTTACTTTTTAAATTTCCATCAGTCTTGCTTTTTGTAAATGCTCTCTGTTTTAGATTACAGATTATGAACTCCTTGAATATGTGTATTTTTCCTCCTGCGTTTAGTATTGTATTGTGTATAATTGTAGATGTAGTGTGAGAATTGTAAAATCATGGAGAGCAGGAGTTGGTAAGTCACTCTACAAGAAAAGAATGGTTGCAGAATTATACAAAATAGTTCCAAACATTCCTAGAAGAAAGTCCAGCAATGTCACCATTCCTCTTCATGAAAAGGCGATCAACACTGACAATATTATGGATATTTTCCTACAAGAAACATTACCACCAAGATGTCACGAACCAAGAATATTCCACATAGATATATCACATGAAGTACGTTTTTGAAAGTTGTTAAAAAACAGTTATCTGTTCTAGAATTTTCTATTTCAAGAAATTTACATTTTAGCATATTATGGCATCAAAATGTTTACAAGAACATATTTGAAGCTAATATAAATTCTGTCTTTGTGACTTGGTGCATAAATTAATTAATTTATTGTGTGTGACAGCCTTCTGGAATTAATTTATTGTGTGTGGCAGCCTTCTGGAATGACTATCTGGTACACTCAAAGTCTAATCATTGGAAGTTAAATAAATAAAGATGGCAGATAAGCAAAAGCAAAACCTGTATTCTGCTACTAGCAAGGAGCACAGGTATTGGAACCGTTTTCTCTGTCTGTTCATATACTTTGGATAGATTTGACTAATTAAAAGAAAATTCCATGTGCTTTGTCATTTCATGCTGTACTTTGTGTAACCGGTTACTAACATTTTTTATTCAACATTATTCAAACTGAGTACAGTGATTTCACACACGCTGAAGATGTGTACCTTTTTTTTTGACAGATCTCAACATTAAAAAAACTATGTATGGATCTTAATCATTTTTTGTTATTGTGTAGTGAAATGAAATGAACACTTTACTGAAAGTGATATTTTTCCATTACGTCAATGTTGTATTTATAAAGTTGGAAAGCCCGTTGTAGAATTCTCGGGTGTTTACATAGAAGTGATTGATTAATTAGAGGATCCAGAGTAAAATTTTAGAGTATATAAGGCGGTCAAAATGCCGCGGATGGTTGCATTCGTTTTGTGTCATTTGGGAAGTGAATGTCGAAAGAGTATTAAGATTAAATAGGTATATTGAGCTGAACTGAGCTAAAACAAGACATCAGGGTTTAAAGAATAGCAGAGGTGACTGCATAAGTCTTGCCTGTTATTCTGATTAAACGATTGATCGTTGAATAGCTCAAAGCGAGCCAACATTCTATTTATAGTTATAGTTGTAGTTTACTGAGCTAAATTGAGATATAAAATTTTCTACCATTTTAAAATAATACAATTAATTTGGATAGTTTCTTTTCATTTTACACAATAAATCTCGAACCATAAGAAGTAACTTAGGTACGAACCCTTTCTTACAGATTTTTTTCCTATTTATTTTAATTTACATAACATATCATTTTCAATAGATACCCGGCCCCGTTACAATTGTACAATATATATACAGTCAAACTTGTCTTAGCGACCCCCTCTATATAACGACTTCCTTTGTTAGCCGACCTTATTTATTCCTCCCAGCGTTTTCCCGTGCATTCTGTAGGATAAACACAATATTATTGCAGTATCATAAAATTTAAAGTTTATGTGTACTTAGTGTAAACTTTGAATGGGCTTAGTAAACGTCTGCCTTTCACTCAGTTTCTAAACCTTGTACAAATATATGCTATATTTCAAGACACTGTGCAAAAATTGTACCAGTATATAATTAATTTTTTTGAATTATGAATTTTATATTATATATCAGAAGAACAAAATTTTGATACAATATTGATATAAAGTAGGAATCTTTATATAACATTATTGTTTGTTTATTGTGCTATTTTGAATTTATTATCATTATCAGCAAGTTCTATTAAAAATTAGACATCTGCAATAAAAATGATTATAAATCAAGAAGTGCAATGTTTTAAGTTGAAATTGAATTACAGACACAAAGAAAACTTTTTTTTTTTTTCCCAATTTCACATGTGGATCTTATTTTTAATGTACTCAAAAATTCTTTATTGCAGGTACAAGAAGGTGTGGATGCCTTCCTGTTTCAGTTGTTGGTCTTAGGATGTCTTGGTCATAGTTCTGGATATGTATGGAGGAAATCAGAAATGGATTATTACATTATTGAGTCTATGCCACTTTTAGCCAGAAACACAGATGCACAGGTATGTATTGGTTTGTGATGTTACCACTCCTTTTTTGTGGAGACATGTCCTGTCTGTCCATCCATCATCTATCATATATAATTCTGCATTCAATTCCATCTACATTTTTTCTTTGATCTCATATGCTTCCTTATTACCATATACAGGCTTTCAATATTTACCAAGTGTACCAGTACTTCACTATTTACAGGCAGTACTTTTTGTTTAAATTTTAACAATTTCATGAATATCTTATACAACACTCTTTAAAATCAGGAGATACCAAAGACCATTTTAGGCGGGTAAAAATACCTGGTACCACTCCTTATTGAAAGGCCTGATTATGGAGATTGTTGAGTTTGGTTTGGTAATTTTTGAAGTAGTTATTGCTCTTTTCAACAGAACTTTTAATAAAGAATACACAAATGTGTGAAACAAGCACTTAAGACTCATACATTTGTTCAGGTCTTTGCTCTATTTTACAAACATGGTTGATTATATAGTCTTTTATTTTAATGGATATTCAATTGTCTTTTCAAGGGAGGTAAATTGAAATGTCTTCACCACTGTCTAGACATATTACCCCATGTGATGTGTCGCTCGCCACAAGAAAGTCTAGACATTCTGCGTGACGTCAGAAAACCACCAGATTATACAGACCACGATAGACTGTTTGATTCAATAGAATTCAAAAGTACAACATTCCAGAGACCATTCCAGTATCTGAAAAGACTGGACACAAACTGTAGACTTGATGACGTTAATGCTAATGTCCCAGAGGGCGATAAAAAACAGTGTCTGAATACATTACTTAGGTATGTGTTCCTAGCAACTATATAACCAGCTGTATTTTTTTAGCTACCGGTATTTGATCAAAGTCTTTGTTTACTGAATTGAATCATTTTGATTGGTAATTTATTCATCTCACTGAGTAATATTGTCAGTATTAACGGACTGGCACTGATACTGAATAATATCGGTCAGTTTGATGTCAAAAGCATTATGATGTTAGCGATTAAAACAAAAACGCAAGGGTCCGTTGTGGTCGTGATTGTATGGTTGTTGGATTTACAACTACTTGTACAATCTGTGCCTATCACCACAAGGTGTGAGTTCGAATCCTGCCATGCGAGATGTACTTAATACAACATTATGTAATAAAGTTTGTCAGTGACTTGCGACAGGTTGATGATTTTCCCAGGGTACTCTGGTTTCCTCCACCAATAAAACTGACCGCCATGATATAGCTGAAATATTGTTGCAAGTGGCATTAAACAACATAACACTAATAACACAAGTTTTAAAGGTTTCAGCAAGTATTTTCACAAGTATCACAACTTTCTGCTATACTAGTGATAATATCTGTCTCAACCTTCAATCCTTCATAGCTGCTGTTTCTTTATATATATTAGGTGTTAAAAATCTCATTTGAGTTTTTCCTAGTATTTTTACATACAGTCATTTCCAAGTTAAAGTGAACGATGAACCATAAACTGAAATTCACTATATATTTTGATTTTGAAAAAAATTATTTTCAGACATTGTGGAATAAGAGACCCATCTTGGTCAGAATTGCACCATTTTGTCAGTTTTCTGAACAAACAGTTACAAGATTTTGAAGTGTCAGCTTTCTGTGGATTGGCTGCAGTAAAAGATTTACCAGGATTTGCTAAATTTGTTCTTAGATTTCTCATACAAATGTCAAGGGTAAGTGTTCAAAGTGTCAGTTTTCTGTGGATTGGCTGTAGTCGAAGATTTACCAGGATTTGCTAAATTTGTTCTCAGATTTCTCATACAAATGTCCAGGGTAAGTGTTCGAAGTGTCAGATTTCTGTGGATATATGGTAGTAGAAGATTTACCAGGATTTGCTATGTAATTGCTGTTATCAAGTGTGGAGGGATAGAATCCCATTACCGGTTTAACCCCACCACATTTTTGTGCCTATCCCAAGCCAGGACCTGGATTTCCAACGTCTTTTTGTGTTCAGTAAGTTCAGTTAGATGAGAGGTGATTGTTCATTTTCTTGGCATTGTTGGAATTAATGACCATCACTCTTTTAACCTTGCTTTTTATAATGTCTTATATAAAAAGTAAATAAGGATTTGAAGATTTTAAAATTCATTCCAGCCATTCACTTCTAATTAATTTTGGGTAAAAATAGTTATTTTATGAATGAAATTCTATATATATTTTTTTTTTTTGTTCATTTCAGGATTTTTCGACTAGATCACTGAAGGTGAGTGAAGAGTCCCCCATACAGATGTTAGAAAGACAAATTATGGATGATGAGGAAACTGAAGAAGGAGAAAATGTTATACAGTTGTATCAGATGAGGCGTACGTGGGAGTCGAGGTAAACAAATATATTATATTGTCTAAATAATGTATGTTGTTTTCATTCGAATGTACAAATGTACTTTCATGAGAACTGTGTCGGTGGTGTAATGGTTAGGGTCGAGTCAAATGTGTCAGTGGTGTAATGGTTAGGGTCGAGTCAAACGTGTCGATGGTGTAATGGTTAGGGTCGAGTCAAACGTGTCGGTGGTGTAATGGTTAGGGTCGAGTCAAGTGTGTTGGTGGTGTAATGGTTAGGATTGAGTCAAACGTGTCAGTGGTGTAATGGTTAGGGTTGAGTCAAACGTGTCGGTGGTGTAATGGTTAGGGTTGAGTCAAACGTGTCAGTGGTGTAAAGGTTAGGGTCGAGTCAAACGTGTCGGTGGTGTAATGGTTAGGGTCGAGTCAAACGTGTCAGTGGTGTAATGGTTAGGGTCGAGTCAAACGTGTTGGTGGTGTAATGGTTAGGGTCGAGTCAAACGTGTCGGTGGTGTAATGGTTAGGGTTGAGTCAAACGTGTCGGTGGTGTAATGGTTAGGGTCGAGTCAAACGTGTCGGTGGTGTAATGGTTAGGGTCGAGTCAAACGTGTCAGTGGTGTAATGGTTAGGATCGAGTCAAATGTGTTGGTGGTGTAATGGTTAGGGTCTAGTCAAGTGTGTCGGTGGTGTAATGGTTAGGGTCGAGTCAAACGTGTTGGTGGTGTAATGGTTAGGGTCGAGTCAAACGTGTCGGTGGTGTAATGGTTAAGGTTGAGTCAAACATGTCGGTGGTGTAATGGTTAGGGTCTAGTCAAACGTGTCGGTGGTGTAATGGTTAGGGTCGAGTCAAACGTGTCGGTGGTGTAATGGTTAAGGTCGAGTCAAACGTGTCAGTGGTGTAATGGTTAGGGTTGAGTCAAACGTGTCAGTGGTGTAATGGTTAGGGTCGAGTCAAACGTGTCGGTGGTGTAATGGTTAGGGTCTAGTCAAACGTGTCGGTGGTGTAATGGTTAGGGTCGAGTCAAACATGTCGGTGGTGTAATGGTTAAGGTCGAGTCAAACGTGTCGGTGGTGTAATGGTTAGGGTCTAGTCAAACATGTCGGTGGTGTAATGGTTAGGGTCGAGTCAAACGTGTCGGTGGTGTAATGGTTAAGGTCGAGTCAAATGTGTCAGTGGTGTAATGGTTAGGGTCGAGTCAAACGTGTCGGTGGTGTAATGGTTAGGGTCTAGTCAAATGTGTCGGTGGTGTAATGGTTAGGGTCTAGTCAAATGTGTCGGTGGTGTAATGGTTAGGGTCGAGTCAAATGTGTCGGTGGTGTAATGGTTAGGGTCTAGTCAAGCGTGTCGGTGGTGTAATGGTTAGGGTCGAGTCAAACGTGTCGGTGGTGTAATGGTTAAGGTCGAGTCAAACCAAAAACTTGGTATTTGCTGCTTCTCCACTAAGCAGTATGAGCAAAGACCAGGTGGCTCGGAATCGGGATACTGTTTCAGAGGGGAGCAACATGTGTACTATGGATTGTTATTTCAGTGAGCTAGCATCATTAAAATCCAACTAAGCATGTTCATCTAGATCAAAATGGACACCATCTCATTGTAATTAAATTTGTTGTTGCTGAAAGATTGCTTACTTGGCATTTAACAGCAATCACTCAATCAATATTTCCATGAGTATTTGTTCTATAAATAGCATATGCAATGATGTAATGAAGCCTGTTATACAAACCTAAGCTTTATTTGGTTACTAAAACATAAAAGCATTGTTCATTTTCACCATGTTGAAATATATAGAATTACATTGAGACGTTATTGTCATTGGTGACCTCAATTATCAACAACAAGTTGCAATGATGTTTCTTGTCTTTTTCATGGTGTTTAAAGGAATGTTTCTGCATTTTAATTGTTACATTTTGTTGAAATTGACCCTTTATTGTCTCATCTGTAATTAAAAAGTACTAGTATTGTTATGATAGTGGGTACAGCTGTGTCAACAATGCCATGTTTTTACTATTATGTCTTTTCTTGGCAACCATTCATTATAGACCCTCCTTAATTAGTCCACATGCACTGATGTATGTCATTTTGATGAATTAAAAGTTTTTGAAATGTTGTATTTGTATTATGCAACAGAAAGTGCAGTATACATGTACATCAGTGTTGACAAATTTATAATTCTGACCTACATGAATTGACATATAAACTTTGTAGCTTAATTTCAACAAGCAAGACATAATTGCGTAGTTATGAAATTAATAGTGGTACGTTCTTGCTATTTTTCTTTTCAGCCCCCATCCATACCTGTTTTTCAATCCTGACCACCACAGCATGACTTTCTTAGGATTTAATATAGACAGAAGGACAGGGAATCTGACAGATCTACAGACTAGAGCTGTTTTAGAAGAGGGAATCATGCAGCAAAATTTATTTGATGCCTTAATCAGAAACAGGGTTAATCTGGCTGAAAATTTTGATGCCTTACCAAGGTTTGTTAATTTGTTTATTGTAAAAATACATTCTATACTAATACAGGGGGTTCGGGTTATTGTGTTTAACCCTACTTTCAACAATATTTCAGATATATCATGGCGGTCAGTTTTTTAAAAGGTGGAGGAAACTGGAGTACCCAGAGAAAACCACCGACCTGCTGTAAGTTACGGACAAACTTTATCACATAATGTTGTATCGAGTAAACCTGGCTATGAGTGGGATTCAAACTCACAACTTTAGTAGTGATAGGCACTGATTGCATTAGTAGTTGTAAATCCAACTTCCTTACGATCATGACCATGACGGCCCCTATTCAAATACAGGATATTTGGAATCAAAGTCTTGAGCAGTTAAAATTTAACATATGCTGTAAAGGGGAATATTTTTGTTGTTGTTGTGAGAATGGATTTCTGAAAGCAACATGATATCAATGGAAAACCTAAAAATAAGATACCAGATATGATGAGAAGTCAATTTAGAACGATAATATGTGTATCGAGAAAAGTTTGTCAGTGACAAAGCAATGTCTGACCAATGTATGTCCTTTAGTTAGTCATAGAAAGCAGCGATCATTTTTCACACATTTCATTTGATAATAAGATAATCGTATGTGTAAAGATAAAAGGGAATATTTATAAATCACTGATGGTTGGTTGGTTGATGGTGTTTAAAGCCACTTTCAACAATATTTCAATTATATTGTGATGGTCAGTTTTATTGGTGGATGAAACTGTAGTACCCGGAGAAAATCACTGACATGCCACAAGTCACTGACAAACTTTATCACATAATGATGTATCGGGTACACCTCGCCTGAGCTGGATTCGAACTCACAACGTTAGTTGTGATAGGCACTGATTGCACAGGTAGTGTAAATGCAACTACCATACGATCACAACAAAAACGGCTCCTTTAAATCACTAATAAATTACATATTTGTTTCTTACAGAGATGAGAAGATATTGAAGTTATGTAATGTAATGGGAATAGAAATGCTACATGATCCTGACGAAACTTACGAGTTAACAACAGACAATGTGAAGAAAATACTGGCTATATATATGAGATTCAGGTAATTTATTAAGCATTTGGTGTAGATAAAATTTACCACTTTTAAGCAGTTTCATTTCTTGACGTTCAAGAGAAACGTGCAGTATCCAAGTTCGCAGAAATTTACATTTAACAGGACGATTCAGATGCAAAAGTTAAATGATGATTGTTTATAATCAAGCTAACCACAAATACACAGAGCACACCACTTTGTGTACAAATGGGTTGAGATCCTCGAAGAACTATTCAACAAAGTAGCAACACCAAATTAGCATTGAAAAATAGAATTATGGATTTATGCAAAAATGTTTCTAATGTAATTTCTTTATATTACAGATGTGAAATACCAGTGATTATCATGGGAGAGACAGGGTGTGGAAAAACTCGTCTGATCAAATTTATGTGTGCACTTCAACAACCTCCAGGGGTTACTGTGGAAAATATGATCTTAATGAAGGTATCAAATGTTCTATATATATACATGTATATATGAATATTAATTTGATATAGACAAGAGCCAAAATTAGCTTTATAAGGATAACAAAAATTGTAGAAACAGACAAAATCAATACCCTTGACACGCTTATATGTGAGTGCTCACTTTTCAGGCTTGGTACAGGCACTTCAATAAAAAGTGGGTTGTAAAAATAGTTTCATTTGGCCCAAACCTCCCCAATAACTTAATAAGTATAACTAATCTTTCCTGTGTCTCTCATTGATGTTTTAAAAAAACCCATAAAAATGCAGATCAGTGGTATATCAGGCAAATGGTACAAAATATTAAACTAAAAATATATGTACAATACATATAAAGTTATACACTAGAATCAAAACATTGTAATACAGTAGTCTCCCTTGTATAAGTACTAGAATCAAAACATTGTAATACAGTAGTCTCCCTTGTATAAGTACTAGAATCAAAACATTGTAATACAGTAGTCTCCCTTGTATAAGTACTAGAATCAAAACATTGAAATACAGTTGTCTCCCTTGTATAAGTATTAGAATCAAAACATTTTAATACAGTTGTCTCCCTTGTATAAGTTCTAGAATCAAAACATTGTATTACAGTAGTCTCCCTTGTACAAGTACTAGAATCAAAACATTGTAATACAGTTGTCTCTTTGTATAAGTACTAGAATCAAAACCTTGTAATACAGTAGTCTCCCTTGTATAAGTACTAGAATCAAAGCATTGAAATACAGCAGTCTCCCTTGTATAAGTACTAGAATCAAAACATTGAAATACAGTTGTCTCCCTTGTATAAGTACTAGAATCAAAACATTGAAATACAGTAGTGTCCCTTGTATAAGTACTAGAATCAAAACATTGTAATACAGTTGTCTCCCTTGTATATGTACTAGAATCAGAACATTGAAATACAGTTGTCTCCCTTGTATAAGTACTAGAATCAAAACATTGTAATACAGTTGTCTCCCTTGTATAAGTACTAGAATCAGAACATTGAAATACAGTTGTCTCCCTTGTATAAGTACTAGAATCAAAACATTGTAATACAGTTGTCTCCCTTTTATAAGTACTAGAATCAAAACATTGAAATACAGTTGTCTCCCTTGTATAAGTACTAAAATCAAAACATTGTAATACAGTTGTCTCCCTTGTATAAGTACTAGAATCAAAACATTGAAATAGTTGTCTCCCTTGTATAAGTACTAGAATCAAAGCATTTTAATACAGTATTCTCCCTTGTATAAGTACTAGAATCAAAACATTGTAATACAGTAGTCTCCCTTGTATAAGTACTAGAATCAAAACAATGTAATACAGTTGTCTCCCTTGTATAAGTACTAGAATCAAAACATTGTAATACAGTAGTCTCCCTTGTATAAGTACTAGAATCAAAACATTGTAATACACTACAGTAGTCTCCCTTGAATAAGTACTAGAATCAAAACATTGTAATACAGTAGTCTCCCTTGTATAAGTACTAGAATCAAAACATTGTAATACACTACAGTAGTCTCCCTTGAATAAGTACTAGAATCAAAACATTGAAATACGGTTGTCTCATTTGTATATGGCCACTCCTGCCAAAGACCGCCACAAATTTCAGGTGCATAGAGATAGTAAAATACTACTAAACTGTCCCCCTCAAGAGAGGCCACTCCTTTTATAAAGACCCTTTTTCTTTGCAGAAGGTGTGGCCTTATAAGAGATAGACTATTGTGCTTATGCACAGAAAGATTTAGTAAGCCTATAACAGTAACTTATGGTGCATCACCATTTTAAATCCACTAATATAAGAATTATTTCTTTTCTGATATAAAGTAAATTTTTTCATTTAGGTTCACGGAGGAACAAGAGCTTCAGATATTGTTTGGAAGGTAAGAAAAGCTGAAGAAATGGCCAGGAAAAATGCTGCAGACTATCCATATATGGACACTGTGTTATTCTTTGATGAAGCCAACACTACAGAAGCTATAGGTGTTATAAAGGAAATCATGTGTGACAAATCTTTAGGAGGAAAACCAATAAATCTCCACAAGAGACTGAAGATTGTGGCTGCTTGTAATCCTTATAGAAAGTATGTTGATCAATTTAGTAGTCATTTTTATATCATATACAGTCAAACCTGCTTTAGTGACCATCTCTATTAAGCAATAACTTGTATTATGTGACCTTAATTTTTATTTCCTTTCACAGTGCATTTCATATCAATTAAACCTGTATTAAGCGACCACCTGTTGTATGTGACCATATTTCAATGTTCCCTTGGAAGATCACATAAGACAGGTTTGACTGTACAGTCAAACCTGCCTTAAAGGGCACCTCTGTATAACAAATCACTGTCTCATTTCCCCCCATTAATGAATAGTGTATGTAATTTTAACCTGTATATAAAGGCCAACTGCTCGTAAATGCCACATTTTCAAGTTACCTTGAGTGGCCTTTATATACAGGTTTGACTGTACTTTAATCACATGTGATTTTAATGATTTTTTATGCCACTGCTGCTAGACATCAGGTGCATTAAGTTTAATCCATGTCTGTAGGACTCCAACACATTTTCACTCAGTAACTTAAGTTCCCTTTAAGCAAATCATTTTCAATTGATACACATGCTCAGGGACCATAAAAGAAAGACCAATTTCGATTTCAGACATTACCACTTTTTCTATTCTGGAGTTATGCACCTGTTTTATATATCTGGAGGGGCCATCGTGATCGTGATCGTTGTTATATTTGTAACTACCTATGCAATGAGTGCCTATCACCACTAGCGTTGTGAGTTTGAATCCTGCTCATGAATATAAAGTTTGTCAGTGACTTGTGGTAGATTGGTAGTCCAGTTTCTTCCACCAGTAAAACTGGCAGCCACGATATAACTGAAATATTGATGAAAGTGACGTTAAACACCATAACCCCTAGCCCTTTAGCTGGAAGCTGGGGGCATCAGGCCTATGGAGAGATTCTTCCATAAGTTTTTAATATAGGATACAAATTCACAGTTAGCTATTATACACTTGGTGAAGGGCAGATTCATCTTCTATCTTCTGGTTTCTGTTCATTTTCTCTTAAGTTTCTGCATATCATTAGAATTGAAAGCTTAAAATAAATTATGTAAAGATGCCAGACCATTTGTACATTTCCAATTTGATGCTAAAATTATATGTTTTAACCCATTTTTATAGGATATATTTTGCCCGCATCAAAGGGAAAAAGAAATATGATATGACACCCTATCCATGGGGTAAAGCTTTTCTTTTTGTCATCATATTTATTAGTGTAAGATTAGGTCCAATCTCCATAAAATATACAGTATGTCAATTTTAAGAAAATGTATTTGTTTTTAGGCATTCAGAAGAATTGATCAAAAGACTGGAGCAAGCAGGACTTGGTTACCATGTAGATGCTGATAAAACTACAGATAGGCTAGGTATCATATTTTTGTAGTCTTTCATTTAAATTTACTAAAATGCCTTTTAGAAATTTTATGAACATAATTTGAAAACTCTCTCTGAAGGACTACTGGCCTTACGATCATAAAACTTTCGAGTACGATTTTCATACTCCTACTTGAAAAAACGTCCAATCAGAACACTTTACTCTGTATATACACTTGTTCTGATTGGAAAATTTTGAAGTATGAATGTAAAACTTTTCAAACAAAAGGGAGGGACTAGAATATGTAGATTATGAGATTATGGGTGTATGATGCCACTGTGAACAATATTTCATTTATATGTCATGGTGTAAACCAATAGGTACCCGCAGAAAACCAGACCTTTCGTTAATCACTGACTTAAAGTGATAAATGTACAACTGTACACATACTGTTTTATTAACAACCGCATTGGTGGTGTAATGGTTAGCATGCTCACCTCAAGTGTGGTAGATCGTGGGTTCGAGCCCCGGTCTGGTCAAACCAATGAATATAAAATTGGTATTTGTTGCTTCTCCGCTAAGCATGCAGCATTTAGGAGAAAGAGCAAAAACTGGTTGGCTGGAAATCAGAATAATGTGTCCCAGTTGGGCGACATGTCTATCCATGGACTGTTGTTTCAGTGAGCTAGCAAGTTATAAAAATCCAACTAAGCATGTTGTTCTAGTACAAAGCGGACCTCATCATCATCTCATTGAAAATTAACATGATATCTCTGAAATATTGCTGAGTTGGCATTAAACAACAATCACTCACTCACTATTTTATTAATGCAAATGGCGATTTTTCTAGAATAACATATTTTTATAATCCATCCATAAAAAATTTATTATAAAATTTTGCTTTAAAGTCGTGTAATAATGAGATGTCTCGTTGCAATGAATATTTATATTACAGGTTGTGTACCAATGAGACGTCTTGTCTACAGAGTCCAACCTTTACCACAGAGCATGTTGCAATAAATATTTATATTACAGGTCATGTACCAATGAGAAGTCTTGTCTACAGAGTCCAACCTTTACCACAGAGCATGTTACAATAAATATTTATATTACAGGTCATGTACCAATGAGATGTCTTGTCTACAGAGTCCAACCTTTACCACAGAGCATGTTACAACAAATATTTATATTACAGGTCATGTACCAATGAGACGTCTTGTATACAGAGTTCAACCTTTACCACAGAGCATGTTACAATAAATATTTATATTACAGGTCGTGTTCCAATGAGACGTCTTGTCTACAGAGTCCAACCTTTACTACAGAGCATGTTACAATAAATATTTATATTACAGGTCATGTACCAATGAGACGTCTTGTCTACAGAGTTCAACCTTTACCACAGAGCATGTTACAATAAATATATATATTACAGGTTGTGTACCAATGAGAAGTCTTGTCTACAGAGTCCAACCTTTACCACAGAGCATGTTACAATAAATATTTATATTACAGGTCATGTACCAATGAGACGTCTTGTCTACAGAGTCCAACCTTTACTACAGAGCATGTTACAATAAATATTTATATTACAGGTCGTGTACCAATGAGACGTCTTGTCTACAGAGTTCAACCTTTACCACAGAGCATGTTACCTCTTGTGTGGGATTTTGGACAATTAAACACAGAGGTTGAGGAAATGTACATCAGACAGATGGTCCTCAGATATGTAAGTTTTCATTTATTTGTGCTAAAAATACATGTCAGGGCTCATATCTTCTACACATCAACGGTCAGTCTACCAATTAAAACCGAGCACATGCTGAGAGTTGTTGTTCAATTAGTCAATATATTTACTGTCTTGCATATGATTGGACAGTCAAAGAAGAATGAAAGGTTACTTGACGTGACCTCATATGGGATGTTGTTAGATATTAGTGTATCACAAAGGAAAAAATATACAACAAGCATTTTATTTTAATTAGATTGTTTTATATCAGTTATCAGAACAAATTTTAGAAAAGTAAAAAAAAAACTGTTTTATTTTTCTAGATAAAGAATGGACATCTACCAGATCTACAAGGACTGGAGACTGTTGTCAGCAAGATTCTTACTGTTTCTCAAGATTTCATGAGAGAACAAAAGGTATATAACAATTAATCTGAATCAATATGTCTTAAGAAATGAGCATGTCTATATTAGCATGCAGTTAATATATAATGCCAAGTGAGTAATTGTTCAGCTATATCATGGAGGGAACAAGTTACATTATGATGAGATGATGTCTGCTTTGTACTAGACCATGAGTTTGATGTTTATTAATGCTATCTCAAGAAATAACAGTCCATGTTTAGACATGTCAATTCAATCAGACACACTATTCTTATTCCAAGCAAACCAGTCTTTGCTCTTTCTCCTTAATAATGCTTCCTTAGCGGAGAAGCAACAATTCTAATTTCACAGTCTTTGATTTGACCCGACCAAGGCTCGAACCCACACTCAAATTGACCATGCTACACTACCAATCAGATTAACACTGTGTTTAAGGATTATTAACCTATTATGATTTTTTATCGTTTATTTTTTCTTTTACAGGACGAGTGTAGTTTTGTCAGTTTACGTGATGTAGAGAGGGTGTTAGAAGTTATGAGTTGGTTCTACAGACAGAGTGAAGATGATACTATGCTGTTCCAGAAAATGAAAGAGGATTCAGAAGATTCAGAGACGGAGACGGATGACGAAAGCATGGAAATATTTCCACCTCATCAGGCTAGTTTATTTAGAAATGAAAGTCTGAAAGATAAATATACCCCAGTAGTCAATAACATACACATGATAGTATGGTTTGGTTTGGTCTGGTCTATGATGTTTAATGCCACTTTCAACAACATTTCAGTTATATCGTGGCGGTCAGTTTTATTGGTGATGGAAACTGCAGTTTCCTGAGAAAACCACCGACCTGTCGCAAGTCGCTGACAAACTTCATCACATAATGTTGTGTCAAGTACACCTCGCCATAAATGGGGTTCGAACTCGCAACTTTAGTGGTGATAGGCACTGATTGCATAGGTAGTTGTAAATCCAACTACTATACCATCACAACCTGGAGGGCCCCTGAAAGAAAAATATACCCCAATAGTCTATAACATACACATGATGTTATGGAAATATCAAAGACGGTCTGAAATGAAATAAAATATAAACATTTTAATTTATTTTTGAATGGTCATGAATTCATATAGACCTATTCACCACCACCTGTCTAGGGTGTAACAGGGTCTTTTTTTACACCCAGATTAAACATTGTATGACTATTATATATAATTTTTTTTTATTGTATAATAAAACCTAGTTAATACAGTAAATTCTGTCTAAGCAGAACTCTAGGTAAAACAGAATCATATGTAATGGAACTTTAAATAAAGTCCCATTTGAGGAAATCTTTGTTAATTTAACTTGCATTAGCTTAACACTTGTCTATTTGGAATACAAAAGCTGTTCCCAAGGAGGTTCACTTAGGCCTTAGGCAGATTTCATTGTACTTAACTTAATGCTTAGTACAAGTTTGCGGATCATATTTATACTTCAAGATATCCAAAGAAACAATTTATCAGAGTTTGACATTGTGATGTTCTATTATATTTCGAAAAAAATTATTTGAAAATGGATTTCTAACTAATGGTCACTGAATTTCTAAAATCAATTTGAAATGGTAACATGAGAAACATACAGTAGTCCCCCTTTTATAACAGAGCCACTTCTTCAATGAAAACGTAGCCTTGTAAGAGGAGTGGCCTCATTAAAGGGGACAATTTAATAGTAATTTACTATCTCATTGAATTTAAAATCTGGTATGATGAGAGGGGTTGCCTTTTGTGGAAAGGGCTTTATAAGAAGGTGGCTGTTGTAATGCTAATGACTAGTTTTCTTCCATTTTCTCTAATTTACCAGTAATTCCAAGAATTTAATTAATGTAATCGGTATTATCTTTTAAAAATTTTAGGTCTGAAGAGACCTAAATATTTTAACAGATAATACCGATTAAATTTTTTTTCTGCTGTTCCTAAAAAAACGTAGATATCAAATTTAGTGTGCACGACATGTTTCTGGAATAACTCATCATCAGGTGACGCTCAATATCAAAATAATGGAAAGTTTTGGGAGCAATAAAACCAAAGGGCCTAAACAGGATACGCAAACATATTTTTGTCAGATACTGTGAAAATACTTTTATTTTTGGATGCAAATTTTCGTAGTTCGAGTAAACTTCCTGGGATCGTAGTTTCTTTATATTCGTGGTTTAATAATTGGCATAAAATAATGATATATAAATTTTGTATTTCGTTGGACATTATATTTCGTGGTTTTAATGAAACATGAAATCCACGGAAATTGGCATTCCACGAATTATAATACTTTCACAGTATTTACCGTAATGTAATTGATAGACTCTTTGTTTATAAAGTATATGGATGATGTGACCAGATCACTGGTTCTTGCCCTTGGAGTTTGCTATCATGCCTGTCTGAAGAACAGAGAAGAATACAGGGAAGCAGTAGCAGGCTATTTCAGACGACCATTACAACTACCTAGAGGGGCAGATCAGATATATGAAGAAATAGAAAAGTATGTTTAAATTTTGAATTGTTTTATCATATTTTATTTTGTACGAGCTACAGGTCTTCCGTTCATAAAACTTTCGAATACAACTTTTGTATTCTTACTCTAAAATTGTTCAATCAGAACAAAGTATTTATTTGATACAGTGGATTTCCTTCAGTATAATTATGTTGTGGTCTTTTTTGTGTTCAATGTTTGTTTTGTTGATTTTTAGCTCACCTGGCCATAGGCCATGTGAGCTTTTGTCATGGCTAAGCGTCCGTCGTCCATCTGTTAGCTTTTCACATTTAAATCTTCTTCTCTGAAACCACTGAACAGAATTGAACCAAACTTGCCAGAAATGTTCATTGAATGGTCCTCTACCAGATTTGTGTTTTTGGTGCTGATTTGAAATCCAACATGGCTGCCAGGGTCCATAATGTGTTCTCATTGGCTGAAATTTTAAGAATCTTCTTGTCATAAACCACCAAGCCAATTGAATTGTGAATTTGCAGGAATGATCATTGGGTGGTCCTGTACTAAAACTGTCAATCGTTTGCCGATTGGAAATTCAAGATGGCTGCCATGACTCGACTTAGTTTTAACATAGGACCCTATGGAAAATTTTTTTAAAAGTCTTCTCCTCTGAAACCAGTAAGTCAATTTAAAGCAAACATGGCATGAATGGTCCTTAGATGGTCAACTTTCAAAATTATGTCCTGTGACCCCGACCTCCATCCAAGATGGCCACCATCAGCGGACAAAGTTTTAACATAGGACCCTATGGGAAATATGTTTAAAAATCTTCTCCTCTGAAACCAGTAAGCCAATTTAAAGCAAACATGGCATGGATGGTCCTTAAGTGGTCAATTTTCAAAATTGTGTCCGGTGACCCTGACTTCCATCCAAGATGGCCGCCTTCAGCGGACATAGTTTTAACATAGAACCCTATGGGATTTGAATAGTAACTTAGATGTATTTGGCATGCAGACATTCTTAAGAGGGCTTATTTATGTCAGGTGAGCGATACAGGCTCATCTGAGCCTCTAGTAATTAAATTGTAGACAATCACTGTTTAAACTTTCCATTACATAATATCAACACTTCTTCTATTGGGGGCTGTTGTGGTTGTGATTGTATGGTGGTTGGATTTACAACTACCTATACAATCAGTGCCTATCACCACTAAAGTTGTGAGTTCGAGCCCTGTTCATGGCTAGGTGTACTCTATACAACATTATGTGATAAAGTTTGTCAGTGACATGCGACAGGTCGGTGGTTTTCTCTGGGTACTTCGGTTTCCTCCACCGATAAAACTTACCACCACGATATAGCTGAAATATTGTTGAAAGTGATGTTCAACACCATAAACCAAACCAACCAACTTCTTCTATTGGTTTTAGGATACCACAATTTTCCCTGAATTCTGGGTTCATCTGAGTAGTTTAAGCTATTGCCATTATTTGACATCATTTATCTAAAATCTTTTCATGTATAACTTATCTTTCCCAAAAGATGAAAGAATGTGGGCAAGAAAACCACTTGTAGCCATTAGCTGTCAGCAATCCTCGTTAAATAAATAAGCAATTGAATTGAATTAAAGCATCTTTTTACATAATTAATTTTCTTACATATCTTTTCAGATGCCAAGCAGTATTCCTGGACAATGTAGAGCTAGCTGACAATATTGCCAGAAACCAAGCTTTAAAGGAGAATGTGTTCATGATGATTGTATGTATAGAACTAAGGATCCCTATGTTCCTTGTTGGTAAACCTGGCAGCTCTAAATCATTGGCCAAGACAATAGTAGCTGATGCCATGCAGGGAAATGCTGCTCACAAAGATCTCTTTAAAAATTATAAACAGGTAAGTTAAATATAAATGAAAAATAATCTATCTCTATTAACTATCATCTATCTGGCTATCTTAAGTTAAATATAAATGAAAAACAATCTATCTCTATTAACTACCATATTTCTAGCTATATTAAAATTTAATAATTTTGCATGAAAAAATATACATGTATTCAAAAATATCTGTAGCTCTTTTCACAAAAATTCGTAAGTATAGTACTAACTTTTTCATTTACGATCATTGTACGACAATTCCTGTCATTTTCACAAAGGTTATCTTATGACAAATTTTAATCATACAAATTTTTGTGAAAAGGGCTGTTTGTGATTTGTATTTTCTCATTTTTTTCCCAGTTTTTCATTGCACAGTATTTTGAATTTTGTTCTTTGTTTTTTTTAGAAATTTTATACCAGGGTGTTCCCATCATATTGATTGTTCACATTCTGTGTTATGACATTTGACCTCTATGACCCTATCTCACATGCCTAATGTCTCTCATGGTTTGGATCACATGGTTTCCATAAAATGGGAAACAATCAAACAGTTATGAAAGTACATGTAGATATTGTTTTTTAATTAATGATTTATTCTTAAGGTACAAATGGTCTCCTTCCAATGTAGTCCATTGTCAACACCTGAAGGTATCATGGGTACATTCAGACAGTGTGCTGCCTATCAGAAAGATAAAAACCTGGACAGATTTGTATCTATAGTAGTACTGGACGAGATAGGTCTGGCTGAAGACTCACCTAAGATGCCATTGAAGGTAAACATTATAAATAAAAACATAGATATCTAATTAGTGTGAACAGCATATTTCTGGAATTACCTTCATCAATTACGATTAAAGTCAAAAGATTGGAGAAATAAATAATATAAAAGTCTTTAGGAGCAATAAAACCAATGGACTAAATGGCTAAGTTCACTTGAAAAATATTTTTCCATTGAAATATCTAGTAAAAGGTTACAAGGTTAGGGAACGACCATTTAACTTGAAGGGGGGGTTATGGTTTTTTTCTAAAAAAATATTCTGATTCCCAATGTTGCTGAAAAAAATATTCTGATTTTGGTGGAGGAAAAAAAAAATAATCTGATTCAGAGTTGTTGTCATATAACGTAATGTTGAATTCTGGAAAAAAAATTTGCGCTTTGCGCGACAAAAAAAATAATATTCTAACTCTTGTGTTGTCCAAAAAAAAATTTCTGAACGAAACGAAAAACCATAACCCCCCCCCCCCCCCCCTTCAAGTTAAATGGTCAGTCCCTTAGGATTATGGTTGCTTGATGACACTTTCAACACTATTTCTGTTATGTTTATTGAGGTCAGGTTTTATTTGTGGAGTAAGCTGAGAAAACCACCTGACCGGCTGCAAGTCACTGACAAACTCATGACATAATGTTGTATCAAGTACACCTCGGTATGTGCATGAATATCACAGTCACAAAAGTAATATCAATACAGTGAAATCTGTTTAAACCTAACCCTGAATAAACCGGAATCTTGTATAAAGTGAGCTTTAGATTATGTCCCATTGTAGGAAATATGTATTAATTACTTATTTAACCTGTGTATACCAAACACCTGTCTATTACGAACACAAAAGTTGGTCCCAAGTAGGTTTGGTCTAGGAAAGTTTCACTGTTTTCTTATACTAGTTTGATGAGTGAAAAAAGACAACTAATTTGTGAAATTATAATTCTAGATGTATTTATGTTAAATGGTTAGGGTAAAGTGACCAAAATCTGATAATTAATTAGTAAAAATATGGATGCAAATGAACATGAGAGACTCCAACATTACACTTAGACACAAATTTGAATACAGGGAACAGCGCTTGTAATGCTGTTCTACACTTCACAGTAACAGTAGCATCTTCAATAATGAGCCTTTGTAGTTAAGCAACATTCTTTACTTCTGTTGATAAATTCTACATTTGGTCATATTTGTGGTTTTGATGTTATTTAGTATAGAATTTCATTTCTCATATACTGGGTTATCAACAAAAAAACATAATACGTAATTTTTCAAATATTTATTGAATACACTTTCAAATACAATATACAGCGTTCTGAAATGTTGGGATGTGTTTTTTCAACCTTTTAAAAGTATGCATTTTAAAATTTCTGATTACCTGTAAATATTTTGTTATAGACTTTACATCCATTGTTAGAAGATGGCTGCCCTGATGATGAAGATCCAGAAACTTACAAAAAGGTATTTTACTTTTTAATATTATTGTCTTTTTTAATTTTGTATAGTTAAACTTGTATTTTTCTGTTATTGATGACATTGCTTGTAAGTAGTGTTATAGGAAGGAAAGTTTAAAGATACAAATGTAAGAAGCCGTAAATCGAATAAGGACAGACAATACAATGACCAAAAGAAAAAATACAAGCAATGATCAACACAACACTACACAAAAAACTAAAGATTGAGCAACACGAACCCACTAAAAACCGGGGGTAAGCTCAGGTTCTCTGGAAGGTTGAACAGTTCCTGCTCCACTAGTGGCACCTGTCATGCTACTCGTTATAAACCATGTGATAAGTCATGAATGATAAAAGTACCAGATTGTGATAACCATATCCATGGTCATTTGTGACACAGATATGTTTTATGGAGACTCATGATTATAAATAGTAGACATTTCATTTAGTCCTGTTTTCAAACCTTTTTAATTGTCAAACTGTTGGGTAGTCTTTGTGGAAACATAAAAAACACAAAATTTGTCAGTGACTTGCGGCAGGTGGGTGGCTTTCTCCAGGTACTCCGGTTTCCTCCACCAATAAAATTGACCGCCACGATATAACTGAAATATTGTTGAAAGTGGCGTTAAACACCATAAAGCAAACCAAAACAAACCCAGTCATACAGGGAGTGTAACAATAAAAACAAGGGGGAAAGTTCTTTCGGTGCACTCTATTAATAAATGTTGATTACTTGATTACCCAAACTACTATTCTACAGGTTGCGTTTATTGGAATATCAAACTGGGCTTTGGATCCAGCCAAGATGAACAGAGGTATACTGGTACAGAGAGAGGTTCCTGATGTCACAGAACTGAGAGAAAGTGCAGAGTAAGGCAGTTCTGTTTCGGCTTAATACTATTTCTTTCGTGACTTGCCCAAATATTAGCTTCACAATATGACACAGGTTTTTGATAAGATGATTATTATGTCCCCACTCCATGCTGATATGAATTAATGATAGATTTGATTATGCAGTTTATCAACGTATTACAATTCTAATTGCAATTACAAAATGTACAATTGTTGTATTTGTAATGTAATTCTAGGTTTGTTGTAGATCTTCATTCTAAATTACAATGTGGTGGTATACATTTGTGAGCATTGGCTCACTGGACTTGCTCATTTATAGTCACTATTTGAACCATTAATTTTCAAGTAAAAAATATGCAATTGCATCACATTTAGTGGTAAAACTTCATGTTGTGAAATGTAAAGAAACAATAATACACCATGTACGAAAAAAAAACACAACAAAAAAAGGTTTGGCATTTGCCCCCTATTTGATATTTCCATTTCACTCCTTATCAAAAGCGGGCTTTGGCCGTTTTTAGCGCCACCTCTTTTTGTCTTCGGAAATATTTTAGTTGAAAGGGAGTGCATAGGACATATGAATTGTATTATGCAATGTTAAAAATTATTAAAATGATAATGTTATGTAATAATGTATTATGTAACACCATGCACTCCTTGTTTTCATGTAAATGTAAATATTTGTTGTTTTCGTCATTTGAATAAATGACATTAACTGGAGATATGTTTTAGAATTTTTATTCTCCCTTGCCAAAAACATAGCAGAGTTGTTGCTGTTATAGTACAAAGTGGGAGTGTTGCATCTCTCATGTCTAGGACCCCTATATGTAATGGGTACATATCAGGAATACGAGGACCAACATAAAAATACACATGTTAATGTAAAGAAAAAATATTAAAACATAAAGAAATTGGTTCAGTGTCAGGATAATCTTTAGATGTCAGTGTGGTGTGATTTGTTTACCTGTGCACTGTTAATTCAGTGAACTAGTTATATAAATATCTAATTAAATACCAAGTAGGTATCATCATCATTTCATCCTAATGTGCACATTGTTCTAGTCATGATTAAGGTATATGTAGTTGAAACATTGCTCACTTGGTGTTATATAACAATGACTCTCTCACTTTATATACTATTGGTGGTTCAGTCATAATATCAACAGACAAACTTTAATAGTTTGAAATAGTTGATCCATTTGCAGTCACCTGCTATAAACATCCAGTCAAAAAACTTTAAGGCCCATTTTTCATCGTAAACTTCAAGAAATCACCGCTAATTAACTTTTGAGGTGTTTTCAATGCTTAATTGAACAAATTGCAATATAATCTATAAGATTATTGGGGGCTGTCGTGGTCGTGATCGTATGGTAGTTGGATTTATAACTACCTATGCAATCAGATCCTATCACCACTAATCTTGTGAGTTCAAACCTTGCTCAGACGAGGTGTAATTCATACATTATGTGATAAAGTTTATCAGTTACATTCAGCAGGTAATTGTTTTTCTCCTAATATCCAGGTTTCCACCACCAATAAAACTGACCGCCACGATATAACTGAAATATTGTTGAAAGTGGCATTAAAACACCATGACCCTAACCCTATAAAATTATTTAATGATTATTATACCCTCCACAAACAAAGTTTGGGGGGGTATATATGAATCACCCTGTTTGTCCGTCCGTCCGTCCATGTACCTTGTAAGCGCAACTCCTACTAAACTGCTTATTGAATTGTTATGAAACTTTACACAGTTGTAGTACACAACCTGTTGATGTGCATGAAGGAATACCGTTGCTGTCTAAAATTTAGAAGGGGAGATAATTCAACTTATACTTTCACGAAAAGGGGGGGGCATGTACCTTGTAAGCACAACTCCTACTAAACTGCTTATTGAATTTTTATGAAACTTTACACAGTTGTAGTACACAACCTGCAGATGTGCATGAAGGAATACTGTTGCTGTCTAAAATTTAGAAGGGGAGATAATTCAACTTATACTTTCACGAAAAGGGGGGTCGTGTACTTGTGGCGACCTCTAGATGTATGTTCTTGGTTAGTTTATTTTGGAGATGGGATGTTGTCTCCTTGACATAACTCCATATCCGTTCATTTTTCATAGGTAACTTGCTAATATACCTGTATTCCAAAGTTTGAACATCATAGTATTGCAAGTGGGGGGTATCACTCAGTGAGGTCACTCACAATTCTTGTTTGATTTACCATAAATCGCTATGAAAACACCACAGCATTACAAAGCAACCAGCAATTTTTCCATTATTGTACCTTCTGGTTATAATAGAATGTAAATCATTACAGAACTGGACTGTCTATCAAGATATATGTAAGAAAATATATAAAGAATTCAAAGACTTTGTTTTTACTCTGTTTGTAGAGGAATTTGTTCTACTGATAGAAAGGTGTTAAAGATCATTAAACCTATGATTGAACTAATGGCTGATTCTTACTTAGAACTTTTTGAAAAAGCATCAAAAGAAATGAGAGAATTCTTTGGCTTGAGAGATTTTTACAGGTATTTTTGTTTATGATTAAAGACTTTTCACATATAGAAACATACAGAAAACTTATTGTATCCTTAAAGCATTGAATTTCTGTCAGATGTACTATAATTTGACCTACAAAGATAAATAGATTTTTCAGCTGCATAATGATCTGTTGTTTTGTTGGAGAACAAAATTAATTTTGAGAATGCATTAATATCGTAAATACATTAAACATCAATCAATCAATGAAGCTTGAGATCACCATTTAATATTGGTTTTTGAAAAGTTTTGATGCATGTACATCTCGGTGGCTTGTACATGTACTTCACGATGAAGGTGTTAGATCATATGATTATATGGTCTTCAGCAAATAAGAGAGAGAAAAAAAAGGATTTTTGTTAGTTTCTTCAAAAGCACATTTGGTTTGCCATTAGATTTAATTTGATAACAGTTTTACGATAAGTCATTTGTTGATTTTCATTAGTTAAAGTATCATTTTTTAATGACTGCAAACATTTTTTGCAGACATTTATTATATGGTGTGAAATATATAGACATAATCTATTTTTACCTAACATTTTTTTAATGACCCTTTTAAAATGTTAAGACAATGATCTTTGGCATAGAATAAATTTTATTTAATTTAAGAAATGGTTGGAATTTGAATTCTCATGCTTCAATTTTTAGCTCACCTTGCCAAAGGCAATGTGAGCTTTTGCCATCACTTGGCATCCGTCGTCTGTTATCTTTTCACATTTTAATCTTCTCCTCTGAAACCACTTGGCCAAATGACCCGAAACTTGGTAAGAAGCATCTATGACAGGTCCTCTATAAAGATTGCTCATTTCGTCCCGATCCGTTAACAAACATGGCCACCACAGTCCATTCTTTTTTCTGATTGTTTGATTTCTAAAAAATCTTCTCCTCTGAAACCACTTGGCCAAATGAATCGAAACTTGGTAGGGAGCATCCTTGGAAGGGTCTCTATAAATATTGCTCATTTCGTCCCGATTCATTAACAAACATGGCTGCCACAAGCAATTCTTGTTTCTGATTGGTCGATTTCTAAAAATCTTCTCCTCTGAAACCGCTTGGCCAAATGAACCGAAACTTGGTAGGAAGCATATATGGAAGGTCTTCTATAAAGATTGCTCATTTTGTCCAGATCGGTTAACAAACATGGCTGCCACAGGCAATTCTTGTTTCTGATTGGTTGATTTCTAAAAAAATCTTCTCTGTTAAAAGAAAGATAACTCTTGCCTAAACTGTTAAAAGAAAGATAGCTCTTGCCATTATCTCCCTTAGAAATTAACTAATGCTGATATAGTGTAACATGTTTATTCTATACATTACAAGTAGGTATTCACATTTTAATATTCTTTTTAGCAAACCTTGCCAAAGGCAATATGAGCTTTTGCCATCACTTGGTGTCCGTCGTCTGTCATCTGTCATCCGTTTAGTTTTCACATTTTAATCTTCTCTGAAAACCCTCAGCCAAATGAACTGAAACTTGGTAGGAAGCATCTATGGAAGGTCCTCTCTAAAAAGTGCACATTTTGTTATGATCCATTACCAAACATGGCAGCCACAGGCAATTCTTATTTCTGATTGGCCAATTTGTTTAAATCTTCTCCTCTGAAACCGCTTGGCCAAATGAACCGAAACTTAGTAGGAAGCATCTATGGAATGTCCTCTATGAAGATTGCTCGTTTCGTCTCGATCGGTTAACAAACATGGCTACCACCGAAACTTGGTAGGAATCATCAATGGAATGTCCTCTATGAAGATTGCTCATTTCGTCCCGATCGGTTGACAAACATGGCTACCACTGAAACTTGGTAGGAAGCATCTATAGAATGTCCTCTATGAAGACTGCTCATTTCGTCTCGATCAGTTAACAAACATGGCTACCACCGAAACTTGGTAGGAATCATCAATGGAATGTCCTCTATGAAGATTGCTCATTTCGTCCCGATCGGTTAGCAAACATGGCCACCACATGCAATTCTTGTTTAATATTTACAGTTTGTTAAAGATGTTGTATGCTTTTGTGTCACGGTCAAGGAGAAAACCAACATGGCTACAGTTGAAACATTCCATACTGCGAAACTTCGGAGGATTAGAAAGTGTGGATCCAGTGGATATATTCTATAGTAAATTATATCGTCTGGTCAATGAACATGAACAGGTAATTATTATTGTTTGCAAAAAAACTTTGTTTTGTCATTGGATTTATTTATGTATTAGGTTTGGGTTTATAGTGTTAATCGCCACTTTCAACAATATTTCAGTTTTATTGATGGAGGAAACCAGAGTACCTGGATAAAAAAAGACCTGTTGCAAATCACTGACAAACTTTATAACAGAATGTTGTGTCGAGTACACCTTGCCTGAATGGGATTCGAACTCACAATGTTAGTGGTGATAGGCACTGATTGTATAGGTAGTTGCAAATTCAACTACCATACAATCACGACCACGATGGCCCCATTTTATGTATTGGTGAGACTGAATTTCTAAGCAAGTATAAATAATTTTTATCTCTAAAACATGATACAGTAAAAACCTTTCTTACCCGAACTTTGAATGATCCAGAATCCTATTTATTTCGAACTTGACATAAGATTCCAATGTAAGAAATATTTGTTAATTTAACCTGTATAAACTGAACACCTGTCTATTCCAAACACAAAGTCGTAATTTTTGTATTATATTTTTACTAACTATCATATTTTGGTATGGAGTAGCCCCCCTTCTTTTCAGTCCAAATTTCAGATGCTTTGAGATAGTAAAACATTAATGAATTGTACACCCTGAACAGAGGCCATCCCTCATAAAAGGCCTTTTTTTATTGCATAAAGGGAACTTTATAAGAAGGGAATAATTGTATATTACTTTAGGATTTAAAAACTTGCAGAAAAAAAATTGTTGACCTTTACTCTTTAACTTTATTGTTTAAATTTCCATATAATGCTGTTTCTCAATGTAACTTTGTCCAACTCAAGTTGTAAATAGATTTATTTTTCTAGGCAAATGAAGATGATCCTGACTGTTCATCAGCTGGAATGATACAGGCATGTCTTTCTGGTGATAGGTCTGGTGATAAGTCAATTAGGTGAGATATTTAACCTCTTTTAATAAAAATTAAAAAATAACATGACTTTTTTGTGACAATATGTAATTGGTCATAAAACAAAAAAAAACAACAGTCCTGATTGAAAAGAAGATAAATTTTGTTAAAGTTAATATTTTTTTTTAATTGAAAACAGCAATTATATGCTTTGAAATACCACCAAATACTAACTGCCTTCAAAAAGCTGTAGATTATACAGTAGCATCATACAAAGAACTGTATCCAATTACTAGTCATTAATTGTTTATCATTATCGGACTTCACTGACAGTCCAGTTAATCAAAAGAATACAACTGCTGGTTTGCATCAACCTAAGGTTTAAATTACAGAAATGAAAGTAAAAAGATATACCATAATTAGTTTCATTTAAACTACTATTGTTTGCCTTGAATATGTACAGTTGGTTCAGATTGTATATACCAATAGATCTCTACGACAATTTTTCAGACTTCCATAAGAACAATTGTTTTTTTCTCTCTCATTTTTTATGATAAGATAATTGAATACATTGTATAATTGTTATAAAAAATAGAGTTGATGTCACACAAATTTTGGCCAACCAGAAAGTACTTGTATAATACCAGAGAATACACATCCTTTTTCAAAAGATACTTTCTTCTGTCGAACAAAGACGTAAACATATGAAGTTTTGGTTTGGTTTGGTTTATGGTGTTTAATGCCACTTTCAACAATATTTCAGTTATATCGTGGCAGTCAGTTTTATTGGTTGAGGAAACCAGAGTACCCGTAGAAAACCACCGACCTGTCGCAAGTCACTGACAATCTTTATCACATAATGTTGTATCGAGTATGCCTCACCTGAAAGAGGTTAGAAATCACGACTTAACTGGTGAAAGGCACTGATTGCACAGGTAATTGAAAATCCAACTACCATATGACCATGACAGCCCCATGAAGTTATGGAAAAATATTGCGAATTGATCAAATAATGAACATGTAGCAATATGATAAAAACAAGTGGCTCAAATTGGCTTGCAGCAAGATATCGTCTGACACTAGTTAAACAACCTTATTAAAAAAAAACTGCTGAGATCTGCTAATCTGGGTCACGGGTCACTGTAATCGGGCGGCTGTATCGAGAAACACATACGGTGTTGAAAAAACTGTTGATACTCATAAAATATTGATAAATGCTATAAAATTTTATATCTATAAAAAAAAACATTTTATTTTACAATGAGAGTAGATACCTTTTATTACTGACAAGAGTTTCTTGAAAATACATGAGGAATATTTTTGAGATTGTTATATTTGACTCAATCATATGAATTACTTCTCCTTTTCAGTGAGAGTAGATACCTGTTATTACTGACAGAGAATTACGGAGCCCTGACAATTCTACAACAGAAAATGTTTACTATGGATAATGCTGTAGTAATATTTGGGAGTAGTTTCCCTAGAGATCAGGAATATACACAGGTATTTGTCATGTTGTTAAAAATAAGAGAATTAGAGTTAGGATTTTCAGTATTGTGTGTTTGTTTGATGGTGTTTAACACCATTTTCAACAATATTTCAGTTATATCGTGGTGGTCAGTTTTATTGGTTGAGGAAATCGGGGAAAACCAACGACCTGCCGCGAGTCACTGACAAACTTTATCACATAATGTTGTACACCTCACCCTCATCGAGATTTAAACTCACAACATCAGTGGTGATAGGCACTGATCGCATTGGTAGTTGTAAATCCAACTATCATACGATCACGCCCACACTAGCCCCTATTTTTATTATAAGTATTTAATACCACTTTAAAACAATATCTCAACTATATTATGCTGTTTCCAACATAGTTATGACTGTTTTGAAATATTCATAATTCCAACTTTTCATTGGCTACTCGACACCATAGAAGACCACATTACATGCTGCTTCATGTCTTCTATGGGCTGTCTCACATGCAAAATTACAGAAGAATAAAACATCTTATACCAAGAAGATCTCCTTATTTTGGATATCTGGCTGAAAAATTGTTGAAATGGTAGCACACAAGTCCCCATCTTTTAAGGACCCTCTCATCAAAGATCACCCCTTTTATCAGACCAGATTTCAGTTTAAAAGTTTAAAATTCCCTTATAGCCATGATCATATTATTCATTCAGAAGATAGTTCAGTTGTCCAGATCAGTCATCCCTCGTAATATCGTCTCCCTCGTGTGCTGCTAAAAAGATATCTGGTCCAAACGGTGGCAGTATATTAATTAATACGATTCAAATATGTTTTGCAAAATATTCTTGAGGAACTAAAATACCACTCCCTCAGTTGTATACCAAACTAATAATCTTACTGATTATATAATATCTATTGATTGATTGGTGTTTACGTCAACTTTAGCAATATTAATAATATATAGAGGAGTCCTGGGTGATAGTTTACATTAGAACACAGGCCTTACAGTACCTACATTGGCTTGCACTCCAATATCCGTCTGAAATATTAAAGTTTCCAGACACTTACCGAAGGCAAGGGGTTTCATCTGAGTGAGTTTTTCAGTCTATGCAGCATTTCCTCCCATTTAGTGTGGTAATCATAAGATAACTGAAATAATGCTGACAGTTACAATAAACTCCAAATACCCAATAACATCCAAATATTTGTACAATTTCTGCATTTTATTTAAAATTCTGTTGTTCATGAAAATATCTGTTCTGTACAATCAAAGGTAACTACACAATATATATCATTGACTTTGCATTGTCAAAAAAAAAAGGGAAAAAAAAAGAAAAGAAATTGAACCTGTTTTAAGAGATCACCTTTGGGACAAAGAAAAGGTGACCTTATAAGACAGGCAACCTCTTAAAAGAGGTTGAATTCATATGAAATTTCTATGATAGGACAAGAAAAAGGTGACCTTTTAATACAGGAGAATGCTTAATAGAGGTGACTGCATGGACAGGTTTGACTTAATAGAGATGACTGCATGGACAGGTTTGACTTAATAGAGATGACTGCATGGACAGGTTTGACTAAATGATTTAAACACATTGTATTTACAGGTGTGTAGAAACATCAACCGTATCAAAGTATGTATGGAGACTGGCAGTACTGTTATACTACTGAATCTTGAAAACTTGTATGAAAGTCTGTATGATGCTTTGAATCAGGTAAATACATTGTAATACTCTGAAAACTTGTATGAAAGTCTGTATGATGCTTTGAATCAGGTAAATACATTGTAATACTCTGAAAACTTGTATGAAAGTCTGTATGATGCTTTGAATCAGGTAAATACATTGTAATACTCTGAAAACTTGTATGAAAGTCTGTATGATGCTTTGAATCAGGTAAATACATTGTAATACTCTGAAAACTTGTATGAAAGTCTGTATGATGCTTTGAATCAGGTATATACATTGTAATACTCTGAAAACTTGTATGAAAGTCTGTATGATGCTTTGAATCAGGTATATACATTGTAATACTCTGAAAACTTGTATGAAAGTCTGTACGATGCTTTGAATCAGGTAAATACATTGTAATACTCTGAAAACTTGTATGAAAGTCTGTATGATGCTTTGAATCAGGTATATACATTGTAATACTCTGAAAACTTGTATGAAAGTCTGTATGATGCTTTGAATCAGGTAAATACATTGTAATACTCTGAAAACTTGCATGAAAGTCTGTATGATGCTTTGAATCAGGTAAATACATTGTAATACTCTGAAAACTTGTATGAAAGTCTGTATGATGTTTTGAATCAGGTAAATACATTGTAATACTCTGAAAACTTGTATGAAAGTCTGTATGATGCTTTGAATCAAGTAAATACATTGTAATACTCTGAAAACTTGTATGAAAGTCTGTATGATGCTTTGAATCAAGTAAATACATTGTAATACTCTGAAAACTTGTATGAAAGTCTGTATGATGCTTTGAATCAAGTAAATACATTGTAATACTCTGAAAACTTGTATGAAAGTCTGTATGATGCTTTGAATCAGGTATATACATTGTAATACTCTGAAAACTTGTATGAAAGTCTGTATGATGCTTTGAATCAGATAAATACATTGTAATACTCTGAAAACTTGTATGAATGTCTGTATGATGCTTTGAATCAGGTAAATACATTGTAATACTCTAAAAACTTGTATGAAAGTCTGTATGATGCTTTGAATCAGGTATATACATTGTAATACTCTGAAAACTTGTATGAAAGTCTGTATGATGCTTTGAATCAGGTAAATACATTGTAATACTCTGAAAACTTGTATGAATGTCTGTATGATGCTTTGAATCAGGTAAATACATTGTAATACTCTAAAAACTTGTATGAAAGTCTGTATGATGCTTTGAATCAGGTAAATACATTGTAATACTCTGAAAACTTGTATGAAAGTCTGTATGATGCTTTGAATCAGGTAAATACATTGTAATACTCTGAAAACTTGTATGAAAGTCTGTATGATGCTTTGAATCAGATAAATACATTGTAATACTCTGAAAACTTGTATGAAAGTCTGTATGATGCTTTGAATCAGGTAAATACATTGTAATACTCTGAAAACTTGTATGAAAGTCTGTATGATGCTTTGAATCAGGTATATACATTGTAATACTCTGAAAACTTGTATGAAAGTCTGTATGATGCTTTGAATCAGGTATATACATTGTAATACTCTGAAAACTTGTATGAAAGTCTGTACGATGCTTTGAATCAGGTAAATACATTGTAATACTCTGAAAACTTGTATGAAAGTCTGTATGATGCTTTGAATCAGGTATATACATTGTAATACTCTGAAAACTTGTATGAAAGTCTGTATGATGCTTTGAATCAGGTAAATACATTGTAATACTCTGAAAACTTGCATGAAAGTCTGTATGATGCTTTGAATCAGGTAAATACATTGTAATACTCTGAAAACTTGTATGAAAGTCTGTATGATGTTTTGAATCAGGTAAATACATTGTAATACTCTGAAAACTTGTATGAAAGTCTGTATGATGCTTTGAATCAAGTAAATACATTGTAATACTCTGAAAACTTGTATGAAAGTCTGTATGATGCTTTGAATCAAGTAAATACATTGTAATACTCTGAAAACTTGTATGAAAGTCTGTATGATGCTTTGAATCAAGTAAATACATTGTAATACTCTGAAAACTTGTATGAAAGTCTGTATGATGCTTTGAATCAGGTATATACATTGTAATACTCTGAAAACTTGTATGAAAGTCTGTATGATGCTTTGAATCAGATAAATACATTGTAATACTCTGAAAACTTGTATGAATGTCTGTATGATGCTTTGAATCAGGTAAATACATTGTAATACTCTAAAAACTTGTATGAAAGTCTGTATGATGCTTTGAATCAGGTATATACATTGTAATACTCTGAAAACTTGTATGAAAGTCTGTATGATGCTTTGAATCAGGTAAATACATTGTAATACTCTGAAAACTTGTATGAAAGTCTGTATTATGCTTTGAATCAGGTAAAATCACTGACTATTTTTCATTGGCTTGGGGAATTATGGGTTAGGTGTATTGGCATTTTAGCATCACTTTATGTAGTATTTCCAATATATTGTGGCAGTCAGTTTTGTTTGATGGACAAAACCACTGACCTGCTTCAAGTCATTGACAAATTTCAATCATATAATGTTGTATCGAATACACTTTGACATAGGCTTGATTAAAATGCACATCTTTAGTGGTTATAGGCAGTGATTGCATTAGATCCAAATAGCATACCATCATGGAGATGGTGACCAATTTTTTGTAATTTGAACGTGATGAAATATATTATATGTTATTCAGCTATCAGACAGGGTATATAATGTCACATTATATACCCTGTCTGATAGCTGAATAACAAATATATTACGGATTTAACCATTTTTTTGTTAAATACAGAACCAAACTGTCGTATAAATTTTTTTTTAATTTTTATTTATTTTTTTGTTTTTTTTTGTTTCCTTTTTGTTTGTTTATTTTTATTTTCCTTTTGTTTTTTTTTACCACGTACATAGTCCCAATTCATATTTAAAACTTTATTAAATATTTTGCGTCTTTTATTTTCATTTTCCGTATTTCTAGATGTCCCTTTTCGTACCTCTGACATTCTTTGTTCAATGACGTCAAATATTTGTCACGTGATATTTTATGTACTGAGGTGTCTCATAAAGGAAAATCCTGTTCAATATTTCTAAATCAACACAATTTCATATGCAGTAAATTTTATAAACTTTATAATTATAACATTAATATATTACATAACAAAACAACGAGTTTGTGAAACAATTTCAATAATTAAAATGTTAACAATAAGCAAAAACTTGGTGTGGCCCCGTGACCTCGAAAGTTTTAAAGGCGAAAGTTTAACACACTTTCCCTTGTTGATTGTTATGTTCAAATTTGTAATGGTACAGCCGTGGAACATGGGAGTTTGCTGAATTGTTCTGGTGTTTGTGACGGAATTAACTGTTGTAAGAGTGTTATAATCACAAAATAAATCATCATAATTACTTCCAAAATGTCAACGACGTTCGTAACCGACGATGAAACATGTGTATTGGCTCTCATTTGAACAAGTGATGTTGAACTTGAACTGTTTTGTGTCGGCGGCATGAGTTGCAACCGGGAAGTACTGTGCGATGGCATTATTGAGGATAGTTGAGATGGTTGCTCTCCACGAACAGAACTTGTGATAATGTCTCCCATAACTTGTTTTTCCTTTGATGAAACACGTTGATATACTGCAACTGACGAGGCAGATTTGTGTCCGGTAACTGCCATAATTTGTGTCATTGAACAGTTTCTTCCGAGGATAGTTGCACCCGTTGCACGAATGGAGTGGTTGGTGTAGATTTGTGAAAGGCCTGTTTTTTTACTTAATGTGAACATAAATGATGCCAATGTGTCTTTTCCTATCGGTCTTTTTTGGAACCAACATTCATCGGAAATATTAAAACTGTCTGTAGGAAATTGCCAAAGCCTGTTGCACTGAGGGTGAAGTTTTTGAAGGTAGGTCTCAAAATTTCTAACTGGACAATATTCAGGCATTTCACGATCCTCCGGCATATGCCCAGAAATATTTTCTCTGTCCATTTCCCTACGATTTTTAGTTAATTCGTCCACCTTTTTCATTACATATCTCCTGCCAGTGACTGAATAAATTCTAATGACAAAACAGCATTTAATTTGGTAAATATACATTTATTATTCCGTATTATGATATTGATTCAGTGAAGCGTAAATATTTCTGTTTTTGTCAACCGTGTTGTTATTGTTTTTTGGGGCCCAAATGAGGGAGACCGAAAACGTACATATATACCCCGTCTGTTTTCCGAATATATGCTGACATTCAGGGTTGAAGAACCAATGAAAATGTGTGTAACAAACTAAATTCGTAATATAAATGTATATTATGTGAAGGGATGCTATTGTCCTGGATGAAAAATGTTGGTAATCTTCATATTGAAGTGAGTGAGTGATTGTTGTTTAGTGCCAATTCAGCAATTTTTCAGCTATATCATGGTGAGAACAAGTTAATTTTCAATGAAATGATGATGAGGTCCACTTTGTACTAGACCAACATGCTTAGTTGGATTTTTTTTATAGTGCTAGCTCACTGAAACAACAGTCCATGGATAGACATGTCGCCTCACTCAAGACACATTGTCCTGATTCTGACCCAACCATTCTTTGCTCTTTCTCCTTCATGCTGTGTGCTTAATAGCAGAGAATCAACAAATACCAATTTTCTAGTCTTTAGTTTGACCCGATCCAGGCTTGAACCCACAATCAACCACACTCGAGAAGAGCACGCTAACCATTACACCACCTATGTGGTTCTCTTCAGATTGAAGTATTCAATTAGAAAATAAACTTTTCATTAGTGTTCTTCTTTAAAATAATTCTTGAATTCTGTTATGACAGTAATTAAATTTAAAACTTTGATTTACAGTATTCCTTAAAGTTTATGATTCACAGAGATTTTTTATTGAATTTCTTTACTTTCAGTACTACGTAGAGTTCGGTGGAGAGAGATATGTTGATTTAGGACTTGGCACACACAGAGTCAAATGTAGAGTTCATAAAAAATTCAGGTAAAGCATTTATGACCAATCTAGCTAGAATTTTAAAATCAGTTGTTTCTTGTATATTTTTACATTAATTTTATTTGGTGATAACTCTAACATCTAATGACATCCTGTAGGTTCAGGTAACCTTTCATTCATCTTTGACAGTCCAATCATATACAAGACAGTGAATATATTGACCAATCAGACAACATCTCTCAACCTGTACTCCATTTTAATTGATAGGCTCATTTCTGATTAGTCAATTAAAAAATATGAACCCTGATGTGAGTGGATGTTGTTTAAAAATCGAAGAATGTGTATTAAGGATGCAATTTTTTTTGTTTCAAATTTTCTCTGTTCCATCGCATTTTTCTAAATTAATCAGTGATATCAAAGGTGGCATGATTGTTTGGAAAATTTATGGTCTACAATAAACATTAATCTTTCACCAGTGAAGTATATGCGAAACGTATCACCTTATGATATCGAAATTGAAATTATTTTCACATGACTTTCTACAGTATTTCTATGCTGGAAGGTTTGTTTTAAGCATATTTTATTCACAACTAAATGAATAGGATTGAGCAACAGGCTATGCCTATACAAGCTCTCTCCTTTTACATGTACAAGGCATATATTCAGTATATATAATAATTATATCAAGGTTTACCAAAATAAACAGATATTTATGCATGACAAATAAGAGAAACTAAATATAGAATAACAGCAATTTTGAAAATCGAGACAGACATTATAGCTTATATATCAACAAGTCTGATAGGACGAGCAGGGATAATGTCTGTCGAGGTCTTCAGAACTGACGTTATTGTTTTTATAAGTGACGTCATAATGTGTTTTACGTCAGATTGAGCGATAGATTAGCACATGCGAGTTACAAACTGACTTAATATTTTTGTGGATCAATGTCTGTTCAGTGATCCAGACTTTATCAGCGGCACACATCAAAGGTAAAATGTCCAATTTGCTGATAATTCACTAAAGATGACATTGTGTTTTCATTGCTTTCAGATTGATAGTCGTAGCAGAGAAACAGATAGTGTACAACAAATTCCCTATACCACTCATCAATAGATTGGAGAAACACTTTTTGTCTTTAAAGAATATGTTGACACCAGACCAGCTAGAATTAACAAGAAAATTACAGAAGTGGGCAGAGGAATTCTGTGAAGCCAAAATACCAGCTTACATGAGAAAAAAGTATGGCTTTTGACTTTGGGAAAAAAAAAAGAAAAAAATAACAATTTATGGGAAACCTGAATTATATGAAAACAAACCAAATTGAATTGAATATCAAGAGATAAAAAATATCTGTGTGTACAAAAAAAAGTACATTTGTGTATTCTGATAGATTCATCTAAAGTTTAGTATAGCCAAATTTGGTTTAGACATATCCCACTTTCTAATTTTATTTGGTATATGTATATGAAAAGCCTTCAAACTATGATGAAGTCTGTATATGTACTTTTATTTATAAGACACGGAAAAGGCCCTGTTACACGGTAAAGCAAGTATCACGATACTTGTATCATGCAACTTTTTGTATCATGATCCTTGTCAGTTTACACACTAAATCAAGTAGCATGTTTCATGCAGAGTTTGTTTACAAATTGTTCCCGCCAAAATGGAGAATCCTGACAATGAATACATTATCATCCCTGTTTATATTTTGCTAATTGCTGCTGGAATTCAGCAATACATCACTACTTTTTTCCTTTCCAGCCATGTTTTATTTACCATGTGCTGACCATGTGATTTTATTTGTTGATGTTGTTGTAACCTCCTGACCTCAAACCAAAATCTCTGATTGGTCAAGGGATAAAAATGTACCGTGATCCTTACTGTACAGAATAGAACATGTTCTATCCCAAAGTGTGCATCATGCAACTTCTAAAAGTTGCATGTTGCATAGTAATAACACTGTTTACACTGTATATTTTGGTTTATGATACAAGTATCACGATACTTGCTTTACCGTGTAACAGGGGCTATAGTAACCAGTCCCAGTAAATTTGACACATACAGGTTTCACTATACATCCTTTTACATAGCTCTACTATAGTTCATGTTATATTTATGGCATTTATTAAAACAAGGTCTGGTGTTCATTTTATGGATCTGTAGCTTAATCTTATTAGTAAATTTTTCCTGTTCTGAATGGCTAATTTTGCATGGACTTAAAGGATGTTTTGTGATAGAAAATGTTTGACCTATAATAAAGGGTTAGGATTATTAATGCCACTCTCAATAATTTCAGTAATACCGTGGCAGTCAGTTTTATTGGTGGAGGAAACCAGAGTACCTGGAAAAAAAACCACAGACCTGCTTCAAGTGACTGACAAACTTTATCACATAATGTTGTATCGAGTACACCTCACCAGAGCGGGGTTCGAACTCACAACATCTGTGGTGATAGGCACTGATTGCATAGGTAGTTACATATCCAACTACCATATGGTCATGACCATGATGATCCAACCTATAAGCAAAAAAATATATACAGTATTAAAATAAAAGAATTAAAAAATACCGCAATGTCGGAACATTTCTAAAAATCCAATAGAAACTAGTAGAAAGAGGCAAAATCGATTCCCCTTTTTGAACTTAAACTACCCTTATAACAAGTTGTCTTGATTAAGTATTCATAATAGATTCACTTTTATGGCATCGTTAAATTATTTTTTTCAGGAAAGACAAAAGGAAGATGGGAGACGCTTTTATGGGTTACCATGACGACACTTGTGCTGCTATTATACTACATGTATGTCAAGAGAAAAGATGTGGTGATCAAGCTATCTCTCAGATTGAAAGAGAGGTCAGTGTTTATTTTTAGCAAAACCCTCCCACGTCCATTCATAAAACTAAATCAGAAATATTTTTACATGAGATTAAAAGGACAAAAATACTCTATCTATGCTTTTAATCTTGATAAAAATAAACATTATTCCTGTCAGAGTTGACCAGCCATTTATTTGTGTTTGCCATTCTTTTAAGAAGTAAATTTTAGACTCTCAATCAATTTTTGCACCACAATATAGTTGAAATACTGCAAAAGATGACATTAAATACCAATCAATCAATTTTCAAGACTTTATAAAGGGAGATAGTCCACTAATGTTCTGAATACAAATAAATGAAAAATGAAACCCCCCCCCAAACATATCATAGATATGTCTTTTACATGTTATGTAATTGCTTAATGTAAATTATGAATATAAAATAATTGGTTACTGTGATAGGATATTTATTCCTAGGGAACCAATATTCATGGTTTTTGTGGCTCGACTAATCCACTAATTTAATAATACAACGAAATAAAATAATGTATTCATTCCATTCTTTGAATACAAATAAATGAAAAATGTTATTACATACCATTACAGATTTGTGGAGAAGCAGAATCAATCTTGTTATGGTGTGCAACTCCTGCAGCTGTATGGCAGCTTGATAACCAACAAGTATTCCAGACATACTTTACAGAACAGCACCATGACAGCCTAGCAGACTATCTCCATTACAAAATGGTTACTGAACAGACAGAAAGCATACATGCTCAGGTACTAAAAATATATCTACTGTAAAGGTGCAGTCACACAATGTGATTTTGTGTCTAATTTCCAAATGGTTGTGCATCTGCGGCACAGGTAAATGAAATTGCAAAGTGTTTATACAGTCTGACTTTCCGTTCGATTATGAGACGATTTTTAATATCTTTTACCATTCTCACAATGCTATTTTCATCAGACTGACGGGTGGAAATAGGGTGCAAAATGATTTTTAAATAACATTTCGATTCAGCTATCGACATTTGACTATTGTGTTTACACAATACAATTGTTTATCAAAAGCATGTTGAAAGTAAAAATTGGATGAAAAATCATATCATGAGACCACATATTAAAGTAGGGATGCTTTAATTTGCATATTAAAATTTGCTAGATTCACAGCATTTTTAATTTGGGAATCTGTTGAACATTTGTTTTTTGAATTTTAATTATGAGTAAGTGGGTGTAACATAAAACTAAAAACCTTTGTCAGTAGATGACATGATGAATTCCTTAAAATAATTTCCATGTACATTGTATATCAAATCCACATTTTTGTTCGTAATTGGATATATGGTATAATTATACCCCCGCTCCACCAGAGGGGGATATACTGTTTTACCTCTGTCCTTCCGTCCGTCCAAAATATTTTTCGTCTCATTTTTCTCAGCAACTATTGATGGCAGAAATCTGATATTTGGTCACAAGCTTCATATAGGTATGCCATATTGTGGGAAGCGTTTTTGGACCGGTCAGGTTCCTACTTCCTGTTTGCCGAGTTAGTTGGTTTTTATACACATTGAACATATATGCGAGGGTATCATAAGTGAGCGTTAGCTCACAGTTCTTCTTGTTAAATTTTTAATTGTACTTTAATAAGACATAAAGATATACTCATCTTTAGTTTTATGTGTAATGTTTTGTAGAACATTCTTTGTCCTTTTTGTTTTGACCATCATTGTGTTGTCTGTCCTTCGATTTATGGATTCTGATTACCTCTTTGGTATCTTCAAGCCTTCTTAATGGTCCAAACAGGGGTTGGATCAACTATAGAATTCTGTATGAAATATTTTCTATTATTTTAGATCACAACGCATTCCAAGTTACTGTCAACGGCAGACATAGACATCGTGTGTAGATGTATACCCATACAGAGACAGAATGTTACACTACTGACACTACAGTCTTTTGATACAGAACAACAATTCTGTAAAAAAATCAAGTAGGATTTATTGAAGAAATAAATCATGGAAGCCAGAATGTGTTTTGAGTTTTAACATGGGTTGGCGAATATTACTATTTTATCCCGACCGCGAGCCATGTTAAAACTCAAAATACATTCTGGCTTCCATGATTTATTTCGATTCTGATATGTCTAACAGTACAAATAGGGTAGTATACTTTGATTGGAAAGACAGTAATTTATATTTACGTTTGCAGACAATGTTACTCAATTTATGCAAATTCGAGCAGACGATAACTCATCATGTACTTTTACGACGGGAAAGTCAGTCACATGTACTTTTACAATGGGAAAGTCAGACATATTGATGGAGCATCCGTAACAATAATATTGTGTTTGTATATGTTTTAATTGCACATCGCATATTATTAATTTTGGATATGTTGATTATTTTCAGTGAATATAGATGTTTAAAGCGTTAACGACATTGTGAATAATTTTATTTTGTGATTTTATCACCTGGCTTAATTGTGTGCACTGCACATGTGCTACAGAGATTTTACCATCTAATTAATCGTTTATTTGTTTGCAAAGCGAAAGAAGGATGTCATATTAGAATTACATATGTCGTTTGATGAGTATAAAATTAAATTAGATAAAACACCTGACATTACGGTCATTAAATTTTGAGCACAAGTTTGTACTCATACTAAAAAATTAACAACAAATTGCCATCAGTCTACACTTGTACACTTGTAATTATGTATTGATGCCATCAGTCTACACTTGTAGCATCATAAATTTACATGTGATTATTTTCCTATTGTAGGTCGTGTTTTGACCAGAGTAACACATCAAACATGTTACTGATAGTACAGTGTGACTGTGGAGACCATAATGCTGACTTAATTGCTTGTGCTAGGTACACAGTACAGGGTGAATTACAACAAGTACGACAAGATAGAACTGCTGACATCCATGTGGTGTTCCTGATACAACTACCTGGTATAGCTGGGGGATGTTTTACTGGTTTCCAGGTAGGTATAGCTTACTGTCTTGTGCTAGGTACACAGTACAAGGTGAATTACAACAAGTACGACAAGATAGAACCGCTGACATCCATGTGGTGTTCCTGATACAACTACCTGGTATAACCGGGGGGGATGTTTTACTGGTTTCCAGGTAGGTATATAATATTGTCTTGTGCTGCTAGTTTCCCTGTTACAGATGGGTTGATATTTTCCTTGTTTACAGCTAGTATTTACCCCACTAGACTGAAACTTAATAAAAGGAAAAACAAAAAGTGCCACACAGTTGAAACAGTTTCAAAATCCAATCAAAATTTCATAGAAACAGGAAAAATCTACACCCCTAACACACATATACATGACCGCTCACTTTCTTTGCTTGGTACAGGCACTTCAGTAAAAGTGGCAGGGTTAAACTAGTTTTTTGTTCCCAAACATCCCCTCTTAGTGAAATGATAGTTTTTTCCACATGTGAGTAAAATCCTGACCCTCAAATTAAATGAACCGTGTCAGTGGTGTAGTGTTTAGCGTGCTTACCTCGAGTGCAGTAGATTGTGGGTTTGAGCCCGATCAGGATAACATGCTTAGTTGGTGTTAAACAGCAATCACTCACTCACTCACAATTAAATGATTTATTTTACAGTGTGGATTGTGGCACTCTGTACATATAGATGATATTCATCCTCCTCCAGAAGAAATCCCATCTGTAGCTGAAATGCATGGCAAATCTGTTAGTGCTCTCCTATCCTCTACTAAAGAGGAAAAAATGGAAACAAACAAGGGAGAAATAGTTGAACCAAAGAGACAGTTCCATATTAATTATCTCATATCAAAATGTGTACAGCCAGCTTTAGGTAATGTTAAAGATCCCGCCTCCGATTCCTCCAGGGCTATTGACAGACTGAAGATCATATTGAACTGTTTACAGAATGATACTGGTATGTAAATCCTTAACAAATATTGGTTAATTGTGACCTGACTTACTTTTGTCGATCTGGATTTTTATACTCATACTTCAAAATCTTCCAAATGGTTGTTATTTGGAATACAAGTATAAAAATCGTACTGAAAAGTTGTATAGCCGTAAGGCCGCGACAGGGAGACTGGCAAAGCATTATTTATCTTTTAGATATATGATAAAGGTGTAATTTAATGCAAAAAAAACAATTCTGACCTAAAAGGTCATTGTTAAAGGAGTTTATTTAATTACGTTCACAAATGTGAAGTGAATTTTCAAATCAAAAACAAAAAAACTATGATATATGATATGATAGCACTAACTCCAATGACCTTTTGACCTTTATGAAGATCTGGTTTAATGAATAAACAAAATAATGTATGAAACATATCCATACATATACATACATGTATGCATAAATTTACATATATGTATGCATTAATTTAAATTTGCATAAATTTTCAGGTGATACAACAGTACTGTCTGGGATAGCTAAACATTTGACTAACATACTGAGAGAAAAAGAGGAAAGTCCAGGATCAATGATGACCAACTGGTTGTCAGCTGAGGCTTCTAAACCAGAGAACATCAACAGGGCAGGAACATTTAGGTTTGTACCTCTTCTAATGCAATCATTATGACTTGACACGTATAACACAGTTGCATTGAAGTTGTGTACGGTTTATGGTTCGGTGAATTCCGGGCAGACTGAGTATGAAACCTTGTTAATGCTCTAGCATCTTCCCGGTCCTTTCCTCATTCATGACTTATCACCGAGTTTGTAACTAGATTAACATGATGGGTGCCACTAGTAGAGCAGGAACTGCCTATCTACCCTTCCATAGCACCTGAGTTCACCCTCTGTTTTTAGTGGGGTTCGTGTTACTCGATCGTATGTTTTGTAGATCGTTGGCCACTGTGTTGTCTGTCCTTCTTTGATTTACAGATTCTGATTACCTCCCTTTGGTATCTTCAAGCTCTTCTTATTAGTGAATTATCATCATTATTTGGTTACAAGTGATTTATTTTTTATATTTGAAATGCAAGAGTTGTTATGCTGTTGATTACATAGATTTAACACTTTTGTTTGTATTAATAAGATATTTCAAAAAGGAAACTGTCTGTCATTGTTGTGAATGCTCGTTGATATTTTCGATTGTGACGACATTTATTTCAAAAGGTGAAATATCGCCATTTCTTTCACTTAGAAACCTGCATTCATAAGGATAGGACTAAATCTATGAATTTGACTGTCAATATTAATGAAATAGTTGACTGGCAATGTAATCATTCATAAAACATTTAGACTCCATAGATATATTTTGTTTGTTCTTATTTCTTAATAGGAGGTTTGCAGTACATTGCTTGGAGTCAAAGGTCATACCATTATTGGCTGGAATTATTGCCTTCATCGATACAAACAGAAATTTGGACATTTTGACAAATAACGAAGAATGGAAAATTGACTTGTGGCTACAAATCTTCAATGATCCAGAACTTACACAATTGAAATATTCTTTGATTGTCTCCCCTTCACGACAACAGGAACTCCAGGAAGTTGCTGTAAAATCCACATCAATGGAAGGAAAAGTTTTCTTGGCTGTGATGCCATTTTCCTGGTTGATATTTGGACAAATTGATGACGTTTTGAGAAACTTCATGACGTCAGCAAAAGAAGATGGAGGTAGATTTTAAAAATTTAAAGAATTGTTACCAAAAAAAAAAAATTGGGAATAAATCTTATTTTGCCAAAAAGTTCGCTGAAACTAATATCATTAAAGTGCTTCAGTTTTTTATTGACAACGTATTTGTTATGTTTGTTGGATATGTTTTTCAACAGACAGTCGACATACTTATGGCTACAAACTGTGGTCCTCTTATGGCCGATTTGTTCCATTATTCGTATGAGGCAGACTTCATACAGGGGCTTCTCAAGAAAAATGAAAAGAAGCTAACCTGATCCTTTAATTTGACATTCTGCTATATAGATGATGTCCTTTCACTAAATAATTCTAAGTTTGGTGATTTTGTTGATCACATCTATCCCATTGAGCTTGAAATTTATTTGTTAATTTAATGTGTAGTCACACTTACTGGAGTGTTCATTTACTATAATACAATAATATGGCATGTTCATTTCACAAATTTTATACATGAAATCCATTGAACAGTTTCATTTTATTTTTGTTATTTCTTGCCTGCATACTTATTATTTCAGTCAGTAATAGAGTCATAAGAAGTGGTATGTACAGGTTGTTTTATTTTTTTTATTTTCAGACAGCCATTTTGATGTTGTAATGAAAACTACAGAAATATTCCAATCATTGCCATTAGGAAAACTGTTATCAAGTATTGAGGGTACTAATATACATCAAGTCCTCAAATCATATATCGTTGACTTTGTCCACATGGTTTATCCAGTCCAATCAGACGCTGAATGTGATGTAAGTAGTACTATTAATCCAATCAGACGCTGAATGTGATGTAAGTAACACTATTAATCCAATCAGACGCTGAATGTGATGTAAGTAATACTATTAATCCAATCAGACGCTGCATGTGATGTAAGTAATACTATTAATCCAGTCAGATGCTGAATGTGATGTAAGTAACACTATTAATCCAATCAGATGCTGAATGTGATGTAAGTAATACTATTAATCCAATCAGATGCTGAATGTGATGTGAGTAACACTATTAATCCAATCAGATGCTGAATGTGATGTAAGTAATACTATTAATCCAATCAGACACTGAATGTGATGTAAGTAACACTATTAATCCAATCAGATGCTGAATGTGATGTAAGTAATACTATTAATCCAATCAGACGCTGAATGTGATGTAAGTAATACTATTAATCCAATCAGACACTGAATGTGATGTAAGTAACACTATTAATCCAATCAGATGCTGAATGTGATGTAAGTAATACTATTAATCCAATCAGATGCTGAATGTGATGTAAGTAATACTATTAATCCAATCAGACGCTGAATGTGATGTAAGTAATACTATTAATACTATTAATCCAGTAATAGTTATCGGTTTTCATCCAAGCATTCAAAAAATGTTCGACTCTATGATGACTTACTCTCTCAGTAGAATTGGGGGGGGGGGGGGGGGGGACGTCGAGACAGATATAACAAACTGATCATTGAAACCCCCAGCCTTGGGTGCTTGTCTGGAAATTTAAATACTTGAGGTTGGTATCCCAGTGGAAATACTTGGATGTGGTGTTAGGCTTGAGGTCAGAAGTCAGTAACCTAAATAATTTGGTGAAACAAACCCCTTCCTTTATTAGAGATAAAGGGCTTTCTGTATAAAGTCAAGTTGGAAGGGATCTTTTTATATACATGTATATATTAATGTTTGTGACTTATACATTTGTATTTTCTTTTGCGTCTTTCAATTATGTTAACAAAATTCAAGATAGAAAGTGATGATTGTTGGGTTAGGGGGTTAGGGGTTATGGTGTTTAATGCCACTTTTAAAAATATTTCAGTTATATCGTGGCGGTCAGTTTTATTGGTGGAGGAAACCAGAAGACCCAGAGAAAACCACCGACTTGGTGCAAGTCACTGACAAAGTTTATCACATAATGTTTCACTCCTCGCCCTGAGTGGGAGTCGAATCCACATCAGTGGTGATAGGCACCAACTGCATAGGTAGTTGTAAATCCAACTACCATACCATTTCGGCGATGACAGCCCTGTGATTGTTGTATATGTCAATTTTTTAACTGCCTTCCTGGTTGACAATTTTCTTTTTAATGGAATAGCTCATAGAAAATTACTTCTAATATGTTTATGATAATGAATAAAGAAAATCACAGATACTCATCTAACCTGACTGTAAAATGATCTATACATTGTATGTTTTAGCTTGTTTGTGAAACTGTTATGATTGGTTGTAAAATTCTGATCAGAGGAGAATATGGTAGACTATTGCCATCATTACTGGGATGTCACATGACTTACATTCTACATGATGCACGATTCAAGAATTTCTCGCATATTGTTCATGTGTGGCCCGAATGCAGCCAAAAGACAATTGATTTCCAGCAGAAAGAATCTAACTTTTATCTTGTCACAGACGAAGAAATGGTGTGTTATTTGAATATATATATCGTCAAAACGGCATTCACGCTCACTTCAAATTAATGGTTGGTTTAAATCCCTCCTTGCTGGTTTTACATGTTATTATAATTCAAGAAGAGTTTGAAGATACCAAAGGTTAATCAGAATCTATTAAATTGTTAAAGGACAGACAATACAATGGCCAAAAGATAAAGGAAAAATAATTATCTACAAAACACTACACAGAAGACTAAAGAGTGAGCAACACAAACCCAAATAAAAACTGGGGGTGAACTCAGGTGTTCAGGAAGGGTAAGCGAGCACCATGTTTCCAATGAATTACCTTTTGATAACTGTAATATGATTACCATTACAGACCAGACTGACAATCTGGATCTACAAATCTTGTATGGTCATTTTTTCTTTGTCCCAAAATTAGACTTGCTATGGTTTTATTTGGCTGCATATTTAAAGTGATCTGTTAAATTTCGAAATGTATGACAATATCTCCGTGCATATTGTATGTGTTTTAAGATAAGATAAGAGATAAGAAAACTTTATTTTGATTCGGCATGTATATAACATAATAACATACAGAGCTTTTTACCGAATATAAAAACAGATACATCAATATTAAAACAATAAAACAGCATGCAGCATAAAAATATACACATCATAAAACATGCCAAGCAAATCAAAACAAATACTGCATTAGATGCCGGCCGGGGTCCAGGTGGCAATGCCTCGCTGGGTTGCCACCGGCATCTACATGCAGCATGACATAATAAAGCAGAAAATTAAGCATGTTTAGATAAAAAATTGACAAAAACTAAAACAAAGCAATATATATCTAAAAGCTATATGCAAATAAAAAGAGCAAAAACAGTAGCAGAATATTTATCATCTGCATGCAGAACAGCAACATTTAGTACCATTCCAGGACTGCATTAAGCTCTTAAATTGAGAAAAACTGTTTTCAGTCCTGAAATGGTCTGGGAGGCTCTTCCACAATGTAGCAGCAGCAAATTTAAATGTTTTTTTGCCATACCTTGATGTTCTGACCTGTGGAATGTCCAGTATATTGTTGTATCTAAAATAATATTTTGAATTTCGTAAATGCACAAGGTTATGGAGACATGATGGCGACAGTTTATTCATAATCTTAAATGTTTCCAAGGCCATAGTTCTCATTCTACGAATCTGCAAGGAAGGCACCTTTGCTTTTTTCAATAAATTATCATATGAGCTATTGTAATCCTCATACACAAAACGAAGTGCTCTTTCTTGCACTTTTTCTATCTTTTTGGAATTTTTCTCCGTACAAAAATGCCAGACCAAAGGGCAAAAGTTAAAATTACTAAGAATAAAAGTATGGAAAATTGTAAGGTTGTTTAATCTGTTCAAATAGGGGCCTAAACGTTTGATAATGTTCAGCTGTTGGGATGCCTTCCTGCAGATTGTACTTATATGTGTGTCAAAATTTAATTGATAATCGATCTCAATGCCAAGTAATTTAACACTGTCTTCACACGTTAGTTCAAAATTTTGTATGTTTATAGTTGGATGTTTTTCATAGGTTTTCTTCCCCACTGCCAAAACTTGAAATTTATTAGGATTAGCCTGCATTTTGTTAATTTTGAACCATTCAATGAGATGATTTGAGTCAGATTCTAGAGTAGAAATAAGTAGATCAAAATCGGGACTGCCAAAGGAAAGGGTATTATCGTCTGCATAATTATACAGAGAACTGTCTTTAATGAACAAAAATATATCATTTATGAAGACATTGAATAAGAGGGTCCAAGTATAGATCCTTGCGGAACCCCTTTATGGATGTCAGCCCAGTTGCTCAGAACACTATTGACCTTTATTTGTTGTTTTCTGTTTGATAAGTATGATGTTAGTAACGAGACCGAATGATCTGAGACTCCATAAGCTGACAATTTGTCTAGCAGTATGGCATGTGGTAGGCAATCAAAAGCCTTTGAAAGGTCCATCAGAACTGATGCTATATAATAATTTTTGTCTAGGGCTTCACGCCAATCTTCTAGAAGTGTGAGCAACGTGGTCTGGCATCCATGTCCACGTCGGAATGCACACAAAAAAGGGTTAAATATTGTGTCGAAAAAATCAGATAATTGTGTTTCAAATACCTTTTCAAAGATTTTAGAAAAAACAGGAAGGACACTCACTTAATGGGTCATTTTTCTTGTGTAGTGGTGTTACCTGAGCTTTTTTAAGAGAATCAGGAAATACACCAGTGTCAATAGACAAGTTTATCAATGATGTTAACTGGTTGGATACTATTGGTTTACACTGTTTGATAACTTTGGCTGGAATGTTATCAAACCCAGAGGCTTTTTTTATATTTATTTTATCTATAATTTTTTCAATTTTATCAGATGTTATATGCTGGAATTCAAAATTTTTCTCCACATCCACATGATTTTTAATTTCCACTATACTAGAGTGAGTAGCGGGGTCATATACAATGTTTTCCCCAATTTTATCTGCAACTGTAGAGAAGAAAGTATTAAACTTTTCAGAAACTTCACATGTATCATTTATAATTTTGTTGTCTTCACACAGAATTATATTCTGATCCCCAGAGTTACATTTTTTAGAGAAAAATGGTTTAACAATTTTGTTACCAAATTTTGCTGCTTCCTAAATTTTTCCCATGTTTTTGTGTTGCGATTTTTTGAATATTGGGAATAAAACATATGTTTTCTGTATATGGCTCCTCTATAATTCACTGTTCATACACAGAAGTGGATTTTTACGGGGTTGTCTATTTTTCACTGGAGCGTGTTTATCAAGTACACTTTTAAAGGCATTTTGATATTCATTATATACATTGTGTACTTCACTAGATGTTGATAAATACTCAATATCTGGGAATGAAATTTTCTCAAGCTCACAATTAAAGCTATCAGTATCAAAATTTTTATAACTTCTGTAAGTTATTATTTTTCTTTTCTGGACTGAGACGTCCCCTTTTATTGTGACTGAGATTACATTATGACAGTCACTAATACCAGTAGGAAAATTTTGTATATTAAAGCATTTATTTTTCTTATTTGTTAAAACCACATCCACCAATGATGGGATACAATTTTTCATAAAACATGTTGGTTTTAAGACTAATTGTGAAAAATCAAGGACATCACATTTTTTATCGTTTAGCATATCAAAATTTAAGTCACCCATTACTATAATATTATCATAATTAAGTCTCCCAAACAAAGTTTGGGAGACTTATTGTTTTTGCTCCGTTTCTTATTATTATTATTATTATTCTTATTCTTCTTATTCTTCTTCTTTCTTTCCGTGCACCATGAACTTGTCCACGGCAGATCTCAGGAACTACAGGACAGAATTTCATGAAACTTGGTGGGGTTATAGATATATGTTTCTAGTTGATCCTAAAGTTTTCAGATTTGTGGTAAAGGGGGTCAAAGCCATATTTTTGGGGGTTCAAAGAGGGTGGGGGTACTATAGAATCCTATGGGAAACTTGAAATGTTGTACATTAATGTTGATAACTTCTAACTGGATAATGATAGAGACATAAAATTTGACATAGTGATAGATCACCAGTAGAGGAGCAATTCTGCGTTTTCAAAATGTCTGCCAAAACTCGGCATAAAAATGGGGGGTAAAAATTCAACATTGTCCGATATCATCAAATTCGATATGTGGGTAGATAGTGTCAGTGGCCGGTTTGGGAGACTTCATAATCGTTAGATTATAATCATATCTTGTTATTTTTATTATTATTATTCTTCTCTTTCTCCTTTCTTTCCACGGACCATGAACTTGTCCACGGCAGATCTCAGGAACTACTGGACAGAATTTCATGAAACTTGGTGGAGTTATAGATATATGATTTTAGTTGGTCCTAAAGTTTTCAGCTTTGTGGTAAAAGGGGTCAAAGTCATATTTTTAGGGGTTCAAAGGGGGTGGGGGTTACTATAGAATCCTGTGGGAAAGTTGAAATTTTGTACATTAATGTTGATAACTTGTAAATGAATAATGATAGAGACATAGAATTTGACATGGTGATAGGTCACCATTAGAGGAGCAATTCTGCATTTTCAAAATTTTCGAGATGTCTGCCATTTTCAAAATGGCTGCCAAAACACGGCACACAATATGGGTGGTAAAAATTCAACATTGTCCAATATCATCAAAATTTGATATGTGGGTAGATAATGATGTCCCGAATTGATTCCCGACATTGAAAAATTTCTACCGGTCGCCATTTTCAAAATGGCCACCACAATACTGCACAAATTCAACATTGTCCGATTTCAACGCCATTTCATATGTGGGTAGATTATGATGTCCCGAATTGATTCCTGACATCAAAAAAATTCTACCAGTCGCCATTTTCAAAATGGCCACCACAATACTGCACAAATTCAACATTGTCCGATTTCAACGACATTTCATATGTGGGTAGATTATGATGTCCCGAATTGATTCCTGACATTGAAAAATTTCTACCGGTCGCCATTTTCAAAATGGCCATCACAATACTGCACAAATTCAACATTGTTCGATTTCAACGTCCTGAATTGATTCCTGACATCGAAAAATTCTACCAGTCTCCATTTTCAAAATGGCCACCACAATACCGCAAAAATTCAACACTGTTAGATTTCAGAGGTAGCTTTTAATTTATTTTTTAAACTGGTCGTCAGTGGCCGGTTTGGGAGACTTCATAATCGTTTGATTATAATCATATCTTGTTATTATTATTATTATTACATGTATTATTATTATTATTCTCTTACTTCTCCTTTCTTTCTTTGGCACATGAACTTGTCCACTGCAGATCTCAGGAACTACTGGACAGAATTTCATGAAACTTGGTGGAGTTATAGATATATGATTCTAGTTGGTCCTAAAGTCATATTTTTAGGGCTTCAAAGGGGGTGGGGGTTACTATAGACACCTATGGGAAAGTTGAAATTTTGTACATTAATGTTGATAACTTCTAAATCGATAACGATAGAGACATAAAATTTTACATAGTGATAGGTCACCATTAGAGGAGCAATTCTGCATTTTCAAAATTTTCAAAATGTCTGCCATTTTCACAATGGCTGCCAAAACACGGCATAAAATATGGGCAGTAAAAATTCAACATTTTCCAATATCATCAAAATTTGATATGTGGGCAGATGATAATGTCCCGAATTGATTCCCGTCATTGAAAAATTTCTACCGATCGTCATTTTCAAAATGGCCACCACAATACCGCAAAAATTCAACATTGTCCGATATCATCTACATTTGAAATGTGGGTAGATTATGATGTCCCAAATTTATTCCCGACATTGAAAAATTTCTAGCTGTCGCCATTTTCAAAATGGCCGCCACAATACCGCACAAATTCAACATTGTCCAATTTCAACGACATTTCATATGTGGGTAGATTATGATGTCCCGAATAGATTCCCGACATTGAAAAATTTCTAGCAGTCGCCATTTTCAAAATGGCCGTCACAATACCGTACAAATTCAACATTGTCAGATTTCAACGACATTTCATATATGGGTAGATTATGATGTCTCGAATTTATTCCAGATGTTGAAAAATTTCTAGCGGTCGCCATTTTCAAAATGGCCGCCACAATACCGCACAAATTCAACATTGTCCGATTTCAACGATATTTCATATGTGGGTAGATTATGATGTCCCGAATTTATTCCCGACGTTGAAAATTTTCTAGCAGTCACCATTTTCAAAATGGCCACCACAATACCGCACAAATTCAACATTGTTCGATTTCAATGTCCTGAATTGATTCCCGACATCAAAAATTTCTACCGGTCTCCATTTTCAAAATGGCTGCCACAATACCGCAAAAATTCAACATTGTTCGATTTCAAAGGTAGCTTTTGATTTATTTTTTAAACCTGTTGTCAGTGGCCAGTTTGGGAGACTCCATAATTGTTAGATTATAATCATATCTTGTTTATAATACATTGATCTATGTTCTTAATAAAAAGAATGGAAAAATCATTATCAGACATTGATGGGGGCTTATAAATGCCCATAACAAGCCACTTGTTCTTGTTTATATGAACTTCCATGCTGATGTTTTCCATTGTTTCAGACTCTTAAGTTTGTTTTCCTACTTACTGGGAAATCGGTATTTATGTAAGCAAGTATTCCGCCACCCTTTGAGTCTCTATCGCATCTCAATAATTTGTAGCCCTCCGCTATGAATAGATTGTCATTAAAAGTAGCGTCCAACTTCGATTCTGCGACAAAGAAAATGTCTACAATTTTATCAGACAGAAGTTCTTTGATTTCATCAAACTTATAACGATAGCTATTGATGTTTAGGTGGGCTGCTAAGAAATTTCTAGGATGTAACCTACTAGATTCCCGTAGTCTTTCAAAAACAGAGTTTATTTCTTCGTTTTTGTTTACACCGGAAGTTGAATTGGGTGTGTTCGATGTATTTTCCAGGGTCTCATCAAAATCAGTATTGTTATTTCCGACTGATGTATTCAGAAAAAACGAATCAGAAAAGGCTGGCAAGCGATCATAACAAAGATGACAGAAGTATTGATCGTCACATTTGGCCAAAATATGCTATTCCTTTATCGTTATGGTTGTACATCTCAAGTGCGTCCAGTGATCGCAAAAGTCACACTGTAATGCTTTCTGGTTACACTTTACAGGTTTTTTTTACATTTTGTGCAGGGGTACCGTATGGGTCCAGGGTTATAATGCACGTCCCCGCTCATCATTATATATAAAATGAAGCAATATTTCGTGGTATTCTTCATATCAATGGTTGATGTTTGTATTGTTGTTGTTATTAGCCGGCCATTTTGAATCGAGTTCACCTTCAGTGGAACTGACGAGAAAAGTTTTTCAATGACAAAGTTGAAACTGCCTACATTTGTGGTCACCAAACATGCATAGAAGCCTAGGTTTTCAGGTCTTTCATATCTCAAAATAGTTCTTGGGGCTCTCTCTGGTGTTAATCTTAATAAAATTCCAGATACGATGAGAGCAAAATTTAGTGCACTAGCTCCGGCCGCCATTTTAATATCTAACCTAATGTGTTTTTTTAATATGTACAAAATTGTAATTCTTTCTTTTGCAGACATTGGATATTCTTGCATTGCATATGTTAGTTGAACATCTGGAGCCAAGTAAGGAAGCCCTTAATAAGCCTGATACCAGGACCAAATGGCTACGACAAGTCTGTGACTATAGACCTATAATAGAAAGAATCTTTGGACATTTTAATCAGGATTCTGAAAACAAAGACTTCTACTATGGTAAAAAATGTCAAAGAGGCATTGAACAAGCAAGGTAATATTTAGATGTTAACATATGGGATGAAAACATGACTATGAATACATTATTAAATCTTGGAGTGTTAGGATCATGGTGTTTAAAATGTCAAAGAGGCATTGAACAAGCAAGGTAATATTTAGATGTTAACATGGAAGGAAAACATGACTATGAATACATTATTAAATCTTGGAGTGTTAGGATCATGGTGTTTAAAATGTCAAAGAGGCATTGAACAAGCAAGGTAATATTTAGATGTTAACATGGAAGGAAAACATGACTATGAATACATTATTAAATCTTGGAGTGTTAGAGTTATGGTGTTTAACACAACTTTCAACAATATTTCAGTTATATCGTGGTCAGTTTTATTGGTGGAGAAAAATGGAATACCCGGAGAAAACCACTGACCTGCTACAAGTCACTGAGAAACTTTATTACTGGTACATAATGTTGTATCAAGAATACCTCTCCATAAGTGGGATTCGAACTCACAACGTTAGTGGAGATAGGTTCTGATTGAATAGGTTGTTGTAAACTCAACTACCATATGATCTCGACCATGTAGGCCCCTATTAAAACTTAGAGAGCATATACCTGTACACAAGTTCATCAATTAGACATTGAGCAATACAGAAAAAATATAATGCAATAAGTATGAAAAAATATCATGTAATTTAATATGTTGGTATAGGTTTACTGTTTAGCAAATTTCTGACGTTTGTTGATAAAGTTTGTCAGTGACTTGTGACAGATAGGTGGTTTTCTCCGGGTACTCTGGTTTCCTCCACTTATAAAACTGACTGCCACGATATGGCTGAAATATAATTGAAATTGAATTAAACACCATAACCCACCTTCTGATAAAGGAAAGTTTTCCTTATTTCAAAGCATTTATATCTAAATAACACTAGAGATTTGTTTATACTGTCGGACTGACATTGGAAAGTAATCAATTGAATTTGTTTTCAATAGAAAGAATGTCAACATTTTTAGGTCGCCTTTTCGAAGAAAAAAAGTCGAGCTATTGTCGTCACTCCGCCGTCTGGGTCAGTTATGTTTTCGGTTAAGTTTTTTGTCAGAGTCCATTTCTCAAAAACTATCATTTTGATCCATTTGAAACTTGGAATACTTGTTCACTATCAAAAGAGGAACCAATTACAACAAGGCAGATGACCCTGTGATTTGTATATCCAGAGTTATCTGCCCTTGTTTCGACATAGTACATAGAAATTAAATTAAAATTTCTCAATAATTATCAAAGCTATTAACTTGAAACTCAATACACTTGTAGAAAGTGTTGACAAGAGAAGAAAACTCCATCCAGCATTTTAATTGAGTTATTTCCCTTTTTTTACTTGCATTTTTTTTCTAAAAATACAATTTTCTCAATATAAATTATGATAGGCATTAAAATGAAACCCAACATACCTGTTCACTATCAAAAGGGGAACACATTACAGAAGGGTAACCCCCCACTCCCCACAAACAACCCCTTCCTGCTCCCCCCCCCCCCAAAATATTTTTATTTTTTATTTTTTATTTTTATTTCATATGCACTAAAATAGTGTTACAAGAAAAAATTATACCCCTCTGATTATATTTACCAATCTTGCAAACATATTTGCTTATATGACCATCATAGTTAGAAGTATGTATAACTTTGTAAATTGCTTGCAGTTTAATATCAGATATGAAAAAGTCGAGCGTCCAGCACCCGTGGGCGGTGCTCTTGTTACATTGTTCATTTACAAGATTTTATTAAACTTTTCTTTCATTATCATAAGCTGAACATTCAAAAAAGAAATGACATTCATCTTCAATTGAATTTATTGAGCAATACTTACAAATTCTTTTATCTTTTAAAATTTTAAATTATGAGAGTACCGCATGTAAACAGCTTGTTTTTTTTTTACCTGTGACCTGCCGCAAGCCACTGACAAACAATACCATATCAAGTTTATTGAGTACACCCTGCCATCAGTAACAAAACACTAATTGATTTTAAGTAGGTAATGATGACTTGTTTCTATTGAAATCTGCACAATATGTTATCTAGAATTATAGTTCATATAATGTGTTGTATAATTTTAGGTACCAGTGGACCAGAGCAGTTGTTGTGAAGTTATTTATAGAGCATGTATGTACATCCGGTAAAGAAGAAGTGGACATTAAACGATGCATGCCACTGTGGCAGGTCAGTACAATAAAGTACCGTCAAATTTGCCTTGACGGGCACCTTAAAGTTGTCATCGCCTGCTGTAAGCGACCAGTTTTAATCCTCCAGACCAGATTTATGTGTTATTTTAGCTCAAATAAGCAGCCACCTTACTAATTCGGTCAACTGTCAAGTTATTCCATGGTGTTTTCCTGTCACTTTTCATCATAGACTTTAAAAAAATCATCTGTAATTAACTTTCAATGTGTTCTCAATGCATGAATGAACCAATTACCTAACAAATTATTGAATGGTTAACTAATTAACTCTTAAACGTTTAATAAACACAGCAGCATTACACAGCGACAGCCAATTTTTCCAATTATTTATCTTCTGGTAACAGTAATATGAGAATCATCATGGACCAGTACTGATAATCCAGATCGACCGATCTTAAATAAGTGATCAGTTGTCTTATATAGTTACAGTCAAACCTGCCCAAGTTGTCATTGACTATTATTTTACCAAGAACAACAAATAATTAAACAGAATTCCCATGTATATTTTTAGATTCGTTACGTCACGATGTTTATTTACATTTGTTTAAAGATAAACCATAAAGCATTCTGGACGTGTTACACTCTGTAATAACAAGCGACTAACATTCAATCGACAACTTTTATTGTTCAGAGATTCATTTCAAGTCTTTATTTCAACTCTATAAGACTCTGAAATGAGGTGATCAAATTCCAGGTTCAAACCGTCATATGACGGTATCCGCACTGAGAACGACAACGTCAAAACCGTCATATGACGGTATCCGCACTGAGAACGACGTCAAAACCATCATATGACGGTATCCGCACTGAGAACGACGTCAAAACCGTCATATGACTGTTTCCGCACTGAGAACGACAACGTCAAAACCGTCATATGACGGTATCCGCACTGAGAACGATGTCAAAACAGTCATATGACGGTATCCACACTGAGAACGACGTCAAAACAGTCATATGACGGTATCCACACTGAGAACGACGTCAAAACCGTCATATGATGGTATCCGCACTGAGAACGACAACGTCAAAACCGTCATATGACGGTATCCGCACTGAGAACGACGTCAAAACCGTCATATGATGATATCCGCACTGAGAACGACAACGTCAAAACCGTCATATGACGGTATCCACACTGAGAACGACGTCAAAACCGTCATATGACAGTATCCGCACTGAGAACGACAACGTCAAAACCGTCATATGACGGGACCTGCATGGCTAGGGTTAAGATTCATATGAATTGAACATCTTTTAAGAGGTCACCTGTCTTATAAGACCACTTTTTCGTAAAGGTGACCTCTTAATACAGATTTGACTCTATCTTCCCATAGTCCCAATGATGACCGTTGAATACAAATTTGACTGTTAATATAGTATGTAGATGATGTATGCCAATATGGCTGGTTTGTACAATAAAGTATAATTAATTTGTAGAAAATATATGCCACTGTTTCTTGTCAGTTCAATAAATTTTATGAAGTTTGTAGATGATATGCAAAAGAACATAATTATTGTTTTATTTAACCTCCTTAAGTTATATAGTGGAGGTCAGTGTTATTGGTTGAGGAAAGCGGAGTACCCAAAGAAAACCACTGACCAGCCGCAACTCACTGACAGACTTTATCACATAATGTTGTATCGAGTACACCTCACCATGAATGGGGTTTGAACTCACATCTTTAGTGGTGATAGGCACTGATTGTGTAAAGCAAAATAATGTCCTATGAAATAATGTCCATTAGGACAACATTTCATAGATTTGTAATATGAAATGTTGTCCTAGTTTATGAAAAATTGTCCCTGTTGAGACAATATTCCACATGATATTTTGTCCCTGTTTAGAAGACACTTCATGGATATTCACTATGAAATTTAGTCTTTATGGACAAAATTTCAAAGCAAATTATATTCAAGTCATTAAGATGTTGATGTTTCATCCTTAGATTTATTTGATGTATCTTTACAAGAAATGTTTTTGCCCAACAGAACTGTCGATGACAACACAATTGAGGTCCTAGAGACTGATATTCCTGTAACTCCGCCAACAAAACGCTGTAGAAAAAAGGACAGGAAGAACAGCATTTTTAAATATTACTAGATATAACGATAAAAAATGTTGATTAATTTGTATGATATATTTACATTTCATTACTAAATTCTTTTCTCATTCCATATTTTATTGTATTTATTTCTATATTGTGCCGTTTAAGTTTGGTAACATCTAATATTCAGAATTTCTCAGATGGAATTTATTTAAAAGATTTCTTTAGTACATTTTCTCAATGGGTAAGTTTTCCATTTGTAGACATTATTTTAAATGAAATATTTTCCATTGAATGGACAAAATTTTATAGCAGATGACAATATTTCATAGTGAAATATTGTCCCGGACAAAATTTCATAATAAAATTGAATGAAATTTTGTCCATGGACGATATTTCCTATTAAAATTTTGTCTCATGGACACTATTTCATAGAGGACAATATTTTATGATGCAATTGCACAGATAGTTGTAAATTCAACTACCATACGATCATGACTATGACGGTCCATTTAACCTACTTAAAGTATATCATTAGTTGACTGGAATGTATGGAAATGTCCATGCAGTTATACTGTTAATAAAACATCAGATCTATCATATTGTTTGATGCAATATCTGAAATTCAAAATAACATTCTTGTTTTTCCCCAGATATTGAGAGAAGGAGCAGATATGAAAGATATCAAATCACTGGAAAAAGTGGAGAAATTTCTGAAACTTTGTCACAGAGATATTGTATCAAAATGCTTTGGGTAAGTAAATGTTCTCCAAAAGTTCATAATCTAAATGAAGTTACATGTAGAAATTGGTATAGAACAAGAAATTTTTCCATAGGAGACAAAAGTCATGGTCACATGAAATTATCTCTCATGGATAAATGTCCAACCAAACATACTGATTTGTATGAGTGATTTGACGTCACAATTGCAATCGTCACAAAGAAGGGCAAGTTTTGCCTTCAATCCTTTGGTCTGTGGAGTTTTATTGTCATATTTTACTGAAGAAATAGGCTCTTACATTCATCCCAAAATGAGGATCTGGATATCTTCTACGTATAAATTTAATTTAATGTTTCATGATATACTAGTGGTAGGCAGTCTGTAAATTTGAATTTCCTGAAAGATCAGTAAGCATAGTTTAAACAAAAGGCCTTTAAATAATCATTACTATTTCTTGAAATTCTTCTTGATCATTCTATGAAAAGAAAATTTGAAAAAAGATGGTCAACAATTCTACCATTATCAACAACCTGATCAACCACCTCACACCTCAAATCATTGAACACAAAGAACACCACAACATAATTATGCAGACGGATATCAAGGTTCTTGCTTGGGACCGGCACAAAGATGTCGCTTAATTAAATCTGTTAATGTGATCCAGATGGATATCAAGGTTCTTGCTTGGGACCGACACAAGATGTGGCTTAATTAAACCTGTTAATGTGATCCAGATGGATATCAAGGTTCTTGCTTGGGACCGACACAAGATGTAGCTTAATTAAACCTGTTAATGTGATCCAAACCTTGCTAATCAGATCTCCAAAGATAACTCAGGTATAAACAAACAATAAAAAAACCTGCACAGATTTGCTTCTACTCAAAAAGATCATTCACTATTACGAAAATTCATGACAACACTACATAAACATGAACAGTACAATAGTCATGACAACACTACATAAACATGGACAGCACAATAGTCATGACAACACTACATAAACATGGACAGCACAATAGTCATGACAACACTACATAAACATGGACAGCACAATAGTCATGACAACACTACATAAACATGGACAGCACAATAGTCATGACAACACTACATAAACATGGACAGCACAATAGTCATGACAACACTACATAAACATGGACAGCACAATAGTCATGACAACACTGCATAAACATGGACAGCACAATAGTCATGACAACACTACATAAACATGAACAGCACAATAGTCATGACAACACTACATAAACATGAACAGCACAATAGTCATGACAACACTACATAAACATGGACAGCACAATAGTCATGACAACACTACATAAACATGGACAGCACAATAGTCATGACAACACTACATAAACATGGACAGCACAATAGTCATGACAACACTACATAAACATGGACAGCACAATAGTCATGACAACACTACATAAACATGAACAGCACAATAGTCATGACAACACTACATAAACATGAACAGCACAATAGTCATGACAACACTACATAAACATGAACAGCACAATAGTCATGACAACACTACATAAACATGGACAGCACAATAGTCATGACACCACTACATAAACATGAACAGCACAATAGTCATGACAACACTACATAAACATGGACAGCACAATAGTCATGACAACACTACATAAACATGAACAGCACAATAGTCATGACAACACTACATAAACATGAACAGCACAATAGTCATGACAACACTACATAAACATGAACAGCACAATAGTCATGACAACACTACATAAACATGAACAGCACAATAGTCATGACAACACTACATAAACATGGACAGCACAATAGTCATGACAACACTACATAAACATGAACAGCACAATAGTCATTTTTACCTGGAAACATTGGTCCACATAAGCTCTTACTATTTTTATGTATCAGTTACTTTTTTCAGTTACATTTTATTAGTGATTTTAATTTTCCTCTTTCAGTCAACAGGCCCAGTGTGTATCCTGTGAGAATCCTATAGAGGGAGCACCTGTTAGGCTACCATGTGATCATGTGATTTGTAGAAAATGTTTCTACGATTGTATGACGCTTAAAGAATATGAATGTCCAAATTGTCTGGAAAAATTTCCAAAGGACTTGAATCCTGATAAGTCTGCAAAAATGTATGTAAAATATAGTTAAGATTTGGAACTTGTAATGACATGAGCAAAATGAGTACACAGAGTAAAATGTATGGTTAAGTTTTATGTGATTGTCAATGTGAAAAAAAAATCCTTGTAAATAAAAACTAGGAGAGGAAATATTTCATATTAAGAAGGATTCATAATTAGGTTTAACCGCTGTAGTGTAATGCTTAACATGCTCGCCTCGAGTGGAGTAGATCATGAGTTCAAGCTCCGGTCGGTTCAAACCAAAGACTATAACACTGGTATTTGCTGCTTCTCCACTAAGAATGCAGTGTTAAAGAGTAAGAACAAATACTGGTTTGTTCAGAATAAGGATTATGTGTCCAAGTGGAGCAGCTGTTTTTTCAGTGAGCTACCACCATAAAGATCCAATTAAGCATGTTGATCAAGTACAGATATCATCTTCATAACATCAATGTATCTTATTCTCACCATAACATCGTCACCGTGGAAATGTAAGGTCGTTGCTGCCATTTCTTAATTTTCGGATATTGAGAAAAAACGTTTTGTCGTAACTGCCACTTACGACCTTACAATGTCAAATATCGGAAAATTTTGTTGATTTCTTCATGCAGATACGACCTTTTAATTCTACTTTAGAAAAGTAGTAGATACGACCTTTTTAAAATTTAGCTATTTCCAAAGGGATATTACAGGAACCCATTGTACCATCTTGTAGAGCTTTTGAAGCAGAGTCAAAATATGCAAAAATCTAAAAAGGTCGTATGTACCACTTACGACCTTGTAATACTAGGGGGACGACATATTACTCATTTGGCACTAAATAACTATCACTCACTCTAATAGGTTTAAGTAAACCTGCCAGACTCCACAAAATAAGTCAGAACACCACGGACCGTTATTTAAATTAATCGACATTCAATGTTCTTTATCATTATATTCAGCTATTAAAGCAACAACAATCTTTTTTTTAACAGCGGAGAAATAAAGAAGTACCACGACTACAGAAGAAGATGTAACAGTTTCTTTATGGAGGTAGTGTCACAGCTTTGTTTCTCAGACGGAACTCCACCTTCAAATGAAGTTGTTGATAAACTCTTGACTTATATAATAGACCAAACCAAAAACAAAAAAGTAGAGAGAATTGTTTCAAAAGAACTGACGATATTTGACGATTCCATCGGTATTGATCGTACACCTGTTGTTCGTTCATTCTTGTTACAACAGTTAATGCAAACCAGGTAATGTTTTGTTTTTTTTGGTTTTCCCCCCCAAAATTTGTAATTAAAAATGTTGTAAGGTGTTAATTATAATAATTCATTGACCCTGCCACTGTACTGTCCATGTTTATGTTGATAGTATAGTATGTTGTAAGGTGTTAATTATAATAATTCATTGACCCTGCCACTGTACTGTCCATGTTTATGTTGATAGTATAGTATGTTGTAAGGTGTTAATTATAATAATTCATTGACCCTGCCACTGTACTGTCCATGTTTATGTTGATAGTATGTGGTCTTTTTGAGTGGATACAAGTTTTTTATCGTTTGTTTATATATGTATTGCCATTGAAGATCCAGTTATTAAGAGGGAGAGGTGGGGGATCTATTAACCGGTTTAACCCTGCCACATTTTTGTTCCTGTTTCCAAGCCAGGACCTCAGTTACTGATGTCATATGTCGTGGTTCAGTTGGGATGAGAGGTGATTGTTCTCTTTGTTGATATTGGCAGAATTGATGACTATCACTGTTTAAACTTTCTTTTCATAATTGTAGATTTAGTCATGGGTAGAGCAGTTTATCAACTTTTTCATCAATATTTCAACCTTATTATAACTATCAAACTTATCAAGGGGGTTCGGGGTTAGGGGTTATGGTGTTTAACGCCACTTTCAACAATATTTCAGTTATATCGTTGCGGTCAGTTTTATTGGTGGATGAAACCTGAGTACCCGGAGAAAACCACTGACCTGGTGCAAGTTACTGACAAACTTTATCACATAATGTTGTACACCTCACCTTGATTGAGATTCGAACTCACAACATTAGTGGTGATAGGTACTGATTGCATAAGTAGTTGTAAATCCAACTACCATACGATCATGACCATAACGGCCCCTTAAACTTATCAAAGCCTAGACAGTATGTATTTATGGTATGACTACTCTTGCATTCCATATGTCAAAACTAATTCATGAGGAACCAAACAACACAGTAATTTATGAAAGCTTATTAGTACATAAGTGAATTGTGATTGTTGTTCGGTTATGAGCTAATAATAGTACCAACCACGTGAGTTGGGAAGGAGGGGGAGGAGTTAGACGACCCTCCTATCCCCCACACACACCTTTTCCACTTTGAAAAACAAAAAGACTTGTTAAAATATGACTATATTAAAATTGGGATTTCAGTTAAGCTATGTCTATTTTGAGTCTATCGAACCTCACTGGAATAATCCTGGCTACGTACCTACCAACATACCTATTATTTGTCAGCTCTATCCTTGCTGATCAGCTTTCAGTGGTTAAATGTTTAATACTGATATTGTAGCTAAGAGTATATTTGCAACTCTCAATTGTAAATTACTAAGGACAGTCTATTAACTGAAACCTTTTGTAAGCCCTGTTCCTCCCCCCCCCCCCCCCACACACACACACAAAGAATATCTAAATTCTGGCCATCAACAGTAGTTCCAACATACATATTGTTATAAAATGTATCCATCAAGACTGTTTTTTATTGTTTATTCTTTATAGGGGTTAAGGTTATGGTTATGGTGTTTAATACCACTTTCAACAATATTTCAGTTTTATCATTGCGGTCAGATTTATTGTAGGAGGAAACCGGAGAAAACCACAGACCTGTCGCAAGTCGCTGACAAACTTTATCACATAATGTTGTATTGAGTACACCTCGCCATGAGCGGGATTCGAACTAACAACTTAAGTAGTGATAGGCACACGTTGCACAGGTAGTTGTAAATCCAACTACCATACTATCACGACCACGATATGTTAAGTGTTAACTAACATCAACACACAAAGACATTCTAGTTCTAGGAGTATATTTGCAACTCCTGATTGTAATATAACTTAGAACTGCATCAGTGATATAATGTAGCGTGCTCACCTTGAGTGTGGTAGGTTGTGGGTTTGAGCCCTGGTAAGGTAAATGGTATTTTCTGCTTAGCACCCTGCATTAAGGAGTAAGAGCAAAGACGGGTTGGCTCGGAATCAGGATAATGTGTCTGAGTGGAATAATATGTCAACCAGTAGACTGTTGTTTCAGTCAACTAGCATTATGAAAATACAACTAAGCATGCTGGTATAGTACAAAGCAGACATCACCATCATCTCATTGAATGTAACTTGTTTTCGCCATGATATAGGTAAAAATTACCCAATAGGAGTTAAACAAAAATCGCTCATTATAGCATAGAATGGGTGTTCAATTTACACATTGTTTGTATATTTTAGTGGGCATGAAATAGAGAAGCATCTATTGGCATATTTTAACTCTGGAAGACTGTTACAAACTGCTGGAGATAGACATCATATGATTGAGCTTTGTCAACTGATTCTCCAGTGTATGGAGGTAAACTTAGAGTACTTTGAAATCATATTTGCCAAGAAGAACATGTTATAAAACATTTTAGGGTTTTGTGTATATCATGGGAATAAAATTCATACGGAAGCAAAATTAATGTCATTATAGTTTATTATAATGTCACGTTACTGTGTGTGCAACAATTATTTTTCCATTCTGAAATAAATGTCCACAGAGGAAAGCTACACAGACAGCTGAAGCGCCTGGAAAATGGAATAGAGTAGTAGTGTATCAAAGGGGTGGTTCAAATTTTGTCAAGTTTAGAAGAAAAAAAACATTTGTTAGCTAAAAAAAAATGTAATTCTAATACTGTTGCATTTAATCTTCAGGCGAATATATGATATATTCAACAGAGAGGAAACAATATACACATTTTGTATTTACAAGATTAAAAGCAACACTCTTACTAGACACTATTACTGCACAGCTGGGATTCAGTCAAACTCTTATATACAAAAATGTATGTTTTTTTCAAACTGGGATTCAGTCAAGATCTTGTATATGTTTTTTCAAGCTGAGATTCAGTCAAGCTCTTGAATATGTTTTTTTCAAACTGGGATTCAGTCAAGCTCTTGTATATGTTTTTTTCAAGCTGGGTTTCAGTCAAGCTCTTGTATATGTTTTTTCAGGCTGTGATTCAGTCAAGCTCTTGTATATGTTTTTTCAGGCTGTGATTCAGTCAAGCTCTTGTATATGTTTTTTCAAGCTAGGATTCACTCAAGCTCTTGTATATGTTTTTTTCAAGCTAGGATTCACTCAAGCTCTTGTATATGTTTTTTCAAGCTAGGATTCACTCAAGCTCTTGTATATGTTTTTTCAAGCTGGGATTCAGTCAAGCTCTTGTATATTTTTTTTTCAAGCTGGGATTCACTCAAGCTCTTGTATATGTTTTTTTCAAGCTGTGATTCACTCAAGCTCTTGTATATGTTTTTTCAAGCTGGGTTTCACTCAAGCTCTTGTATATGTTTTTTCAAGCTGGGTTTCAGTCAAGCTCTTGTATATGTTTTTTTCAAGCTGAGATTCACTCAAGTTCTTGTATATGTTTTTTCAAGCTGTGATACAGTCAAGCTCTTGTATATGTTTTTTTCAAGCTGAGATTCACTCAAGCTCTTGTATATGTTTTTTTCAAGCTGTGATTCAGTCAAGCTCTTGTATATGTTTTTTCAAGCTAGGATTCACTCAAGCTCTTGTATATGTTTTTTCAAGCTGCGATTCACTCAAGCTCTTGTATATGTTTTTTTCAAGCTGGGATTCACTCAAGCTCTTGTATATGTTTTTTTCAAGCTGTGATTCACTCAAGCTCTTGTATATGTTTTTTCAAGCTGGGTTTCACTCAAGCTCTTGTATATGTTTTTTCAAGCTGGGTTTCAGTCAAGCTCTTGTATATGTTTTTTTCAAGCTGAGATTCACTCAAGTTCTTGTATATGTTTTTTCAAGCTGTGATACAGTCAAGCTCTTGTATATGTTTTTTCAAGCTAGGATTCACTCAAGCTCTTGTATATGTTTTTTCAAGCTGGGTTTCAGTCAAGCTCTTGTATATGTTTTTTCAAGCTGGGTTTCAGTCAAGCTCTTGTATATGTTTTTTTCAAGCTGGGTTTCAGTCAAGCTCTTGTATATGTTTTTTCAAGCTGTGATTCACTCAAACTCTTGAATATGTTTTTTTCAAGCTGTGATTCACTCAAGCTCTTGTATATGTTTTTTCAGGCTGTGATTCACTCAAGCTCTTGTATATGTTTTTTCAAGCTAGGATTCACTCAAGCTCTTGTATATGTTTTTTTCAAGCTAGGATTCACTCAAGCTCTTGTATATGTTTTTTCAAGCTGTGATTCACTCAAGCTCTTGTATATGTTTTTTCAAGCTGTGATTCACTCAAGCTCTTGTATATGTTTTTTCAGGCTGTGATTCAGTCAAGCTCTTGTATATGTTTTTTCAAGCTAGGATTCACTCAAGCTCTTGTATATGTTTTTTTCAAGCTGTGATTCACTCAAGCTCTTGTATATGTTTTTTCAAGCTAGGATTCACTCAAGCTCTTGTATATGTTTTTTTCAAGCTAGGATTCACTCAAGCTCTTGTATATGTTTTTTCAGGCTGTGATTCAGTCAAGCTCTTGTATATGTTTTTTTCAAGCTCTGATTCACTCAAGCTCTTGTATATGTTTTTTTCAAGCTCTGATTCACTCAAGCTCTTGTATATGTTTTTTTCAAGCTGGGATTCAATCAAGCTCTTGTATATGTTTTTTTCAAACTACGATTCACTCAAACTCTTGTATATGGTTTTTTTACAATATGGAAAAGTTTACATGGTTAATCCTATAAATATAATTTCATTTCACCCATTTTCTATTACAGGACTCACTTCATCAACAGCATATCAATAGAAATGATGAAGTTACCATAGCAACCAATATGTTGCGAAAGGCACCATCATACCTTACCAGTGATGGTGATATCTTAGAAAAGATTGAACACATTTCTAGAGTTAGATTCTCCCTGGCAGTTGTCACTAAATATATCCACAAACTGTATTGTACATCAGAAAAATCTATGCCTAATCCGTCAGTTAGAAAACTCTTTGATGGTGCTGCCAAAATGTGTGAAGAAAGTGAATCCCCATGGCCTAGGTAAGATTTTAATTTTTTAAGGGGTAAATTTTCACTAATGGCAAAATTCTAATGAAATAAAAAAAAAACTTGCCAAAAAAAACTAAGAAACATGAAAAAAAGAAGTCAAATAACAAATGTAAGACAATTTCTAATATTAAACTTTGTAGTAGTAATAAACATAATACACCTCACTTAACTTGAATAATTGGTTGACTTGAAGTGAAAATAGTCGAATATACTTCCACATAACAAAGTTAAGGTATGACTATATGTTTTATTTTAATTTCAGGAGATATTTCGTAAAACAGTTATGTAGATGTTATGGTATAGACAGTTACCAAACAGTTCTTGCCAAAAGTGATGCAACTTTTCTAAGATGGATTCGTCTACCTGAATTAAAAGGAAACAAAGTAAGTTAGACAGAGGTACCAATGTATCAGATATCTGAAGGCCACACCTGTCAAGTTTGACCTATGACCTGTACCTATAAATTATTCCTAACCTGTTGGGTCATCATTATTAAGTGGAAATGATGGAATTTCTTCATATTTAAATAGAATCATCATTTCATTCATATTTCTTGTGTCTTTTCCTTGAATAAAAATTTAGCAATTACTCTGTTTCTATGGCAACTGATTGGCTTATTTTATGATGAGACCAAAACGAAGAATTTCATTACCTTGTCATATCAAAAAAAAATATACACAATGGAACAATGTTAATTTATTTGATAATGTAAAATTGTGGGAAGGTTAAAAACCTATGTATACTTTACCTCTCTGAAGTTGACCAACAAATCACCTAACAAATTTATTTGACTTGATTCACTAATCACCTAACAAATTTAATTGACTTGATTCACTAACCACCTAACAAATTTAATTGACTTGATTCACTAATCACTGAACAAATTTAATTGACTTGATTCACTAATCACCGAACAAATTTAATTGACTTGATTCACTAATCATCGAACAAATTTAATTGACTTGATTCACTAATCACCTAACAAATTTAATTGACTTGATTCACTAATCACCTAACAAATTTAATTGACTTGATTCACTAATCACCTAACAAATTTAATTGACTTGATTCACTAATCACCAAACTAATTTAATTGACTTGATTCACTAATCACCGAACTAATTTAATTGATATGATTCACTAATCACCGAACTAATTTAATTGACTTGATTCACTAATCACCTAACAAATTTAATTGACTTGATTCACTAATCACCGAACAAATTTAATTGACTTGATTCACTAATCACCTAACAAATTTAATTGACTTGATTCACTAATCACCTAACAAATTTAATTGACTTGATTCACTAACAAATTTAATTGACTTGATTCACTAACAAATTTAATTGACTTGATTCACTAACAAATTTAATTGACTTGATTCACTAACAAATTTAATTGACTTGATTCACTAATCACCTTTGTTTGGATTGATTCAGTTATCACCTTTGTTTGGATTGATTCAGTTATCACCTTTGTTTGGAAATTGGAGTACGATATATAAACTGCTTAAAAAACAGATTTATTATTAAATACAGGTCTATGATCAAATTGATTACCAGTAAATAGGGGCCTGTCATGGTCATGATTGTATGGTAATTGGATTTACAACTCCCTATGAAATCAGTACCAATCACCACTAACGTTGTGAGTTTGAATCCCACTCAGACGAAGTGTACTCGATACAAAATTATGTGAAAAAGTTTGTCAGTGACTTGTGGCAGGTCGGTGTTTTTCTCCTGGTACTCCGGTTTTCTCCACCAATAAAACTGACCGCCATAATATAGCTGAAATATTGTTGAAAGTGGCGTTAAACACCATAACCCTAACCCTAAATTAAACAAGATAAAACTTTTGAAGCTTTATGATTAGCTACTAAAGCAAACAATTTTATCTACTGCTATATTATTCAGGTAGAAGAATGTCATGACAGATATATTGTGATTGGTGATGAGTATCAAGAACTAAGGGAGACTGTTGTTACTACTGCACTGAGTGAAAACAGTGAAAAACTAGAACAGATATTAAAGGTATTACTTATAGTGAAAAAAAGAACAGATGATACAGGTATAAGTTATAGTTAAAACTAAAGTGAAAACAGATCTTGAATAGGCAGTCATCTTACTTATGTGCATGGCCATATTCCCATTGTCACAACATTGACAGTTTATACAGGTTTGACGCATGGTCATATTCCCATTGTCACAACGTTGACATTTTATACAGGTTTGACGCACGGTCATATTCCCATTGTCACAACATTGACAGTTTATACAGGTTTGACACATGGTCATATTCCCATTGTCACAACGTTGACAGTTTATACAGGTTTGACACATGGTCATATTCCCATTGTCACAACGTTGACAGTTTATACAGGTTTGACGCATGGTCATATTCCCATTGTCACAACGTTGACAGTTTATACAGGTTTGACGCATGGTCATATTCCCATTGTCACAACGTTGACAGTTTATACAGGTTTGACGCATGGTCATATTCCCATTGTCACAACGTTGACAGTTTATACAGGTTTGACACACGGTCATATTCCCATTGTCACAACGTTGACAGTTTATACAGGTTTGACGCACGGTCATATTCCCATTGTCACAACATTGACAGTTTATACAGGTTTGACACATGGTCATATTCCCATTGTCACAACGTTGACAGTTTATACAGGTTTGACACATGGTCATATTCCCATTGTCACAACGTTGACAGTTTATACAGGTTTGACGCATGATCATATTCCCATTGTCACAACGTTGACAGTTTATACAGGTTTGATGCATGGTCATATTCCCATTGTCACAACGTTGACAGTTTATACAGGTTTGACACATGGTCATATTCCCATTGTCACAACGTTGACAGTTTATACAGGTTTTATCACATGGTCATATTCCCATTGTCACAACGTTGACAGTTTATACAGGTTTGACGCATGGTCATATTCCCATTGTCACAACGTTGACAGTTTATACAGGTTTGACACATGGTCATATTCCCATTGTCACAACATTGACAGTTTATACAGGTTTGACACATGGTCATATTCCCATTGTCACAACGTTGACAGTTTATACAGGTTTGACACATGGTCATATTCCCATTGTCACAACGTTGACAGTTTATACAGGTTTGACACATGGTCATATTCCCATTGTCACAACGTTGACAGTTTATACAGGTTTGACGCATGGTCATATTCCCATTGTCACAACGTTGACATTTTATACAGGTTTGACACATGGTCATATTCCCATTGTCACAACATTGACAGTTTATACAGGTTTGACACATGGTCATATTCCCATTGTCACAACGTTGACAGTTTATACAGGTTTGACACATGGTCATATTCCCATTGTCACAACGTTGACAGTTTATACAGGTTTGACGCATGATCATATTCCCATTGTCACAACGTTGACAGTTTATACAGGTTTGACGCATGGTCATATTCCCATTGTCACAACGTTGACAGTTTATACAGGTTTGATGCATGGTCATATTCCCATTGTCACAACGTTGACAGTTTATACAGGTTTGACACATGGTCATATTCCCATTGTCACAACGTTGACAGTTTATACAAGTTTTATCACATGGTCATATTCCCATTGTCACAACGTTGACAGTTTATACAGGTTTGACGCATGGTCATATTCCCATTGTCACAACGTTGACAGTTTATACAGGTTTGACACATGGTCATATTCCCATTGTCACAACGTTGACAGTTTATACAGGTTTGACACATGGTCATATTCCCATTGTCACAACGTTGACAGTTTATACAGGTTTGACACATGGTCATATTCCCATTGTCACAACGTTGACAGTTTATACAGGTTTGACACATGGTCATATTCCCATTGTCACAACGTTGACAGTTTATACAGGTTTGACGCATTGTCATATTCCCATTGTCACAACATTGACATTTTATACAGGTTTGACACATGGTCATATTCCCATTGTCACAACGTTGACAGTTTATACAGGTTTGACACATGGTCATATTCCCATTGTCACAACGTTGACATTTTATACAGGTTTGACGCATGGTCATATTCCCATTGTCACAACGTTGACAGTTTATACATGTTTGATGCATGGTCATATTCCCATTGTCACAACGTTGACAGTTTATACAGGTTTGATGCATGGTCATATTCCCATTGTCACAACATTGACAGTTTATACAGGTTTGACACATGGTCATATTCCCATTGTCACAACGTTGACAGTTTAAACAGGTTTGACGCATGGTCATATTCCCATTGTCACAACGTTGACAGTTTAAACAGATTTGACGCATGGTCATATTTCCATTGTCACAACATTGACAGTTTATACAGGTTTGACGCATGGTCATATTCCCATTGTCACAACGTTGACAGTTTATACAGGTTTGATGCATGGTCATATTCCCATTGTCACAACGTTGACAGTTTAAACAGGTTTGACACATGGTCATATTCCCATTGTCACAACGTTGACAGTTTATACAGGTTTGACGCATGGTCATATTCCCATTGTCACAACATTGACAGAATCTTCGCTAGCCAAGGGTTACGATCTGCTCTACTCATCTTCACCCTTGGCATCACTTAGACGGATTTTCGAGGTCTCACGGTGACGGTTTATATGTAATGCAGCTAGTGGTAGCCGCTACCAATCAGAACGCGCTTTACAAAAAGCACATGTTCTGTAAGAAAAATGTCAACAAAATAAAAATGCGTGTACATATAAAATAATGTTGTAAGTTTGAAATAAAAGCACTAGCTTACCATTGAATAACAGTATGAGCCTTGTCAAATCTTCGCTTGAAAATCAGCCATATTATAATCTCGAGTCAATTTTCAGGGCATTCAAACGAAAGGTAATGAAAGCCTCACATCGATTGGCTAAAAATTACAGCATAATAAGGGGGGTAACTGTCAAAATCCAGCAGGTGGCAGTGCGCGGGAATTACGAAAATCCGACTAACGATGCCAAGGATGAAGATGAGTAGAGCGGATCGTAACCCTTGGCTAGCAAAGATGCGTTAACAGTTTATACAGGTTTGATGCATGGTCATATTCCCATTGTCACAATGACGACAGTTTATACAGGTTTGATGCATGGTCATATTCCCATTGTCACAACGTTGACAGTTTATACAGGTTTGACGCATGGTCATATTCCCATTGTCACAACATTGACAGAATCTTCGCTAGCCAAGGGTTACGATCTGCTCTACTCATCTTCACCCTTGGCATCACTTAGACGGATTTTCGAGGTCTCACGGTGACGGTTTATATGTAATGCAGCTAGTGGTAGCCGCTACCAATCAGAACGCGCTTTACAAAAAGCACATGTTCTGTAAGAAAAATGTCAACAAAATAAAAATGCGTGTACATATAAAATAATGTTGTAAGTTTGAAATAAAAGCACTAGCTTACCATTGAATAACAGTATGAGCCTTGTCAAATCTTCGCTTGAAAATCAGCCATATTATAATCTCGAGTCAATTTTCAGGGCATTCAAACGAAAGGTAATGAAAGCCTCACATCGATTGGCTAAAAATTACAGCATAATAAGGGGGGTAACTGTCAAAATCCAGCAGGTGGCAGTGCGCGGGAATTACGAAAATCCGACTAACGATGCCAAGGATGAAGATGAGTAGAGCGGATCGTAACCCTTGGCTAGCAAAGATGCGTTAACAGTTTATACAGGTTTGATGCATGGTCATATTCCCATTGTCACAATGACGACAGTTTATACAGGTTTGATGCATGGTCATATTCCCATTGTCACAACGTTGACAGTTTATACAGGTTTGACGCATGGTCATATTCCCATTGTCACAACATTGACAGAATCTTCGCTAGCCAAGGGTTACGATCTGCTCTACTCATCTTCACCCTTGGCATCACTTAGACGGATTTTCGAGGTCTCACGGTGACGGTTTATATGTAATGCAGCTAGTGGTAGCCGCTACCAATCAGAACGCGCTTTACAAAAAGCACATGTTCTGTAAGAAAAATGTCAACAAAATAAAAATGCGTGTACATATAAAATAATGTTGTAAGTTTGAAATAAAAGCACTAGCTTACCATTGAATAACAGTATGAGCCTTGTCAAATCTTCGCTTGAAAATCAGCCATATTATAATCTCGAGTCAATTTTCAGGGCATTCAAACAAAAGGAAATGAAAGCCTCACATCGATTGGCTAAAAATTACATCATAATAAGGGGGGTAACTGTCAAAATCCAGCAGGTGGCAGTGCGCGGGAATTACGAAAATCCGACTAACGATGCCAAGGGTGAAGATGAGTAGAGCGGATCGTAACCCTTGGCTAGCAAAGATGCGCTAACAGTTTATACAGGTTTGACGCATGGTCATATTCCCATTGTCACAATGACGACAGTTTATACAGGTTTGATGCATGGTCATATTCCCATTGTCACAACGTTGACAGTTTATACAGATTTGACACATGGTCATATTCCCATTGTCACAACGTTGACAGTTTATACAGGTTTGATGTATAAAGGGGACAAAAGTCAAAAATGCTGTAATGATTTTTTCTTTAGATTCTTTATGGAATTTCCTGCCTGTGTTTTTCAAATAGATTTGACCTAGCTCTTATAGTTTCTGTGATGGGGTCAAAGGGAGCAATGATTAAAAGAATATTTAAAATGGAATGATTCTTGTTTTGTCTTCTACTATATAGTTAACATAGTATTATAAAAAGAATTTTAAACAGTGTCACAATATCAGCAAAACTCAAATCATTGATAAGAAAAAAGACCATGACATATGCCAAAGAAAATCCATGTCCTTAAGACAAGCAGAAAAATGTGGCTAGATTAAGCGGATTAATTATATCCCTCTTGATAATATGATTGCCAATGTTTTTGTAAATCTTAGCAACTCACCTTTTTTAGAAACCTGATAATGACTGGCAGACCAGGATTAGATTGTTGCTGGCTTTACATAGGGAGATCACCATGAACATTGTGTATGGTGGAAATCCACAGAAGTTTACAGACAAGGTATGTAATATAATAGATTTATAGAGTGAATGACAATCCACGGAAGCTCACAGACAATGTATGTAGTTAACTGTGAATAGTGTATTGTAATCCACAGAAGTTCATAGTGTGTTGTGAACAGTGTGTATTATGATATTCTACAGAAGTTCACAGACAAAGTGTGCAATCATCTGTTCTGTGAACAATGTATTGCCATATTCCACAGAAGTTCACAAACAATATAAATATAGACAATATTGGTGACAAATATGAAATTTATTTATACAAGAAGTAAAGCAAGCCTCCAATTTTGAAATGGAGATTATGTTAATGCATAGGTCACCAACCACTATCCTGCTGCAAGACTAACTCATTTATTTGTATCCAGTACATGTACACCTCGCTATAGATGGGAATCAAACTCGCAACGTTAGTGATATTGATTACATAGGTAACTGTAATTCTAATGTAGTTGTTTAATATTCCTGGTTTGTGATTGGACAATGCTGTAATTTTCATGGTATCGATTCCACGGTTGAAATATCATGAGATATTTTTAGAATTTTAGCCGATTACCGCTTACGTCATCTTGTCAATAATGTGGCAATACACATGATCACATTAGAATGGAGATAACTCTATTGTATTTGAAAATTTCACAGCATCAATTGTCGATTTAATGGAGTAAATTTCATGGCATCAATTCCATGGTTGAAATAGCATGAGATATTTTTTTGAATTTTTGCTGATTACCGCTCACGTCATCTTGTCAATAATGTGGCAATACACATCTAAATGATTACATTAGAATGGAGATAACTATTGTATTTGAAAATTTCACGGCATCAATTGTCGATTTCATGGTCGCAAATATCGCAAATATCCGTTTACTGGCTCAATTTGCGACCATCAAATCTCCAATTGATGCTGTGAAATTTTCAAATACAATACAGTTATCTCCTATATCCAACCACCATGCGATCGTATGTGTATTCTGCACAAAACTAGGGAAAGACTCAGTGAACCTCGCCTTTATCCCAGTGTGCCTCTTAAACCTTTATATTTTAAGACACTGCAATAATATTGTCTATTTCTCTTTAGATGTTGTTAGTTTACATTTGCAGATTGTGTTAAAATAATATCAGTATCTCTTGTATCAAATTGTATCAAACTTTGACATAGAAAAAAATAAGTTGTTTCATGTCATTTCTACTTTTATTTTGCAGGCTAAAGCATTCCTGAATGAATTTGTAATGAATTGCGCCATGATAAAAAATAAGGTAGTAATAATATTTTTATAATTGTGTTTTTCATCTACTTTAGACAGTAAATTTTTAGGACGTTTTCTTGAGATATTATAATATATTTTGTAAATCACAATTTAATGTAAATAGTTTTAGTTAAAATAACAGCAAATATATTGAATGGATCTGTTTTATGAAATACATATAGATCTAGCATGAAAAAGGATAACTTGATTTTGCTTGTGTAACTCTGAAGTGAAATAAGAAGAGTTTGAAGATACCAAAGGGAGGTAATCAAAATGTGTATATCAAAGAAGAAAAGACAACACAAAAGAAAAAGTACAAAAGGAGAAAACAACGATCTACAAAACATAAATAACAAAATTATTGAACTCCAAACAATCTTCCAAAGGGAAACTAAAGATCAAGTAACATGAAACCCACAAACTCAGGTGCTCTGGAAGTGTAAGCAGTTCCTGCTCCACTAGTGGCACCTGTCTTGTTAATCTAGTTACAAACCGGTGATAAGTCATGATTGAGGTAAGGCCCGGGAAGTGTTTACGACAAGTGGAACATATGCATGGTCATTTGTGACACAGATATTCCATAACGGTCAACCAAGTCATGGTGGCAATCGTAAAACTTCCGGATTACACTTTATATACATAAGATACATAGATTAGTAGAATATTTTTTAAGCAATATTTTTTAGGAGCTTACAAAGAATATTTTAAATAATACTGTATGGAGACTACATGGAAATATTGTGTCAAGGATGGACCTGGCTCAACAGAATATTTCCTGTTTACTAACACACTTTCTTGTACTGATGGTGGAGATTCCAGGGAAGACAACTCTGTTAACCCCATTACAAGATATAGCTCTTCGACCTCAAAACATGGTGGTAGGTATCAACATCTGGTCCACACAAATATATTTTTTTCTTTTTGATATATGCACTTTATTGAACAATCTCCTGCATTATGGGGACATTGTGGCCGTGATCATATGGTAGTTGGATTTTGAACTACCTATGCAATCGATGCCTATCACCACTGATGTGGGTTCGACTCCCGCTCAGGGTAGTTCACTTAGGGTCCCTGCTTGTTTACAAACTCATTTGTACAAGGAAAAAATTAGCACATTATAAAATAAAATTCCCATTTGGTTTTTTCAACATACACACATGTTTTGAAAAATGAGCTATTTAATGATGAATAATATAATTACATAAAATAATGACCATATAATGACTCACAAAATTTTAAAAAATCTCAAAAACAAAATAAAATATATATGATATCAGAAATGGTTAACATAAAGCTGCTCAGAAAACAATTACATAGTTTGTGTGTCCTGGAAATGGATACTTATTTTTGTGTAGTCAATGTCCCTTTCAGCTAGATAGATCCTTGAACCTTTACAGAACATTTTCTAACATATAGAAATTGTAAACCTCACATTATAGAAGAGTTTCAAGGACAAATTCAGGGGAGATCACCTATTTTGTGTTTTCAATTCTTTACATATTTTCAAGACTGCATCAGTGGTGTAATGTGTCTGAGTGTCTACAGACTGATAATGTGTCTGAGTGTCCACAGACTGATAATGTGTCTGAGTGTCTACAGACTGATAATGTGTCTGAGTGTCCACAGACTGATAATGTGTCTGATTGTCTACAGACTGATAATGTGTCTGAGTGTCTACAGACTGATAATGTGTCTGAGTGTCCACAGACTGATAATGTGTCTGAGTGTCCACAGACTGATAATGTGTCTGAGTGTCCGCAGACTGATAATGTTTCTGAGTGTCCACAGACTGATAATGTGTCTTGAGTGTCCACAGACTGATAATGTGTCTGAGTGTCTACAGACTGATAATGTGTCTGAGTGCCCACAGACTGATAATGTGTCTGAGTGTCCACAGACTGATAATGTGTCTGAGTGTCTACAGACTGATAATGTGTCTGAGTGTCCACAGACTGATAATGTGTCTGAGTGTCCACAGACTGATAATGTGTCTGAGTGTCCACAGACTGATAATGTGTCTGAGTGTCTACAGACTGATAATGTGTCTGAGTGTCCACAGACTGATAATGTGTGTGAGTGTCTACAGACTGATAATGTGTCTGAGTGTCCACAGACTGATAATATGTCTGAGTGTCCACAGACTGATAATGTGTCTGAGTGTCCACAGACTGATAATGTGTGTGAGTGTCTACAGACTGATAATGTGTCTGAGTGTCCACAGACTGATAATGTGTGTGAGTGTCCACAGACTGATAATGTGTGCGAGTGTCTACAGACTGATAATGTGTCTGAGTGTCCACAGACTGATAATGTGTGTGAGTGTCCACAGACTGATAATGTGTGTGAGTGTCTACAGACTGATAATGTGTCTGAGTGTCCACAGACTGATAATGTGTCTGAGTGTCCACAGACTGATAATGTGTCTGAGTGTCCATAGACTGATAATGTGTCTGAGTGTCTACAGACTGATAATGTGTCTGAGTGTCTACAGACTGATAATGTGTCTGAGTGTCCACAGACTGATAATGTGTGTGAGTGTCTACAGACTGATAATGTGTCTGAGTGTCCACAGACTGATAATGTGTCTGAGTGTCCACAGACTGATAATGTGTCTGAGTGTCCACTGACTGATAATGTGTCTGAGTGTCTACAGACTGATAATGTGTCTGAGTGTCCACAGACTGATAATGTGTCTGAGTGTCTACAGACTGATAATGTGTCTAAGTGTCTACAGACTGATAATGTGTGTGAGTGTCTACAAACTGATAATGTGTCTGAGTGTCTACAGACTGATAATGTGTCTGAGTGTCCACAGACTGATAATGTGTGTGAGTGTCTACAGACTGATAATGTGTCTGAGTGTCTACAGACTGATAATGTGTCTGAGTGTCTACAGACTGATAATGTGTCTGAGTGTCTACAGACTGATAATGTGTCTGAGTGTCTACAGACTGATAATGTGTCTAAGTGTCTACAGACTGATAATGTGTGTGAGTGTCTACAGACTGATAATGTGTCTGAGTGTCCACAGACTGATAATGTGTCTGAGTGTCCACAGACTGATAATGTGTGTGAGTGTCTACAGACTGATAATGTGTCTGAGTGTCTACAGACTGATAATGTGTCTGAGTGTCTACAGACTGATAATGTGTCTGAGTGTCTACAGACTGATAATGTGTCTGAGTGTCCACAGACTGATAATGTGTCTGAGTGTCCACAGACTGATAATGTGTCTGAGTGTCTACAGACTGATAATGTGTGTCTACAGACTGATAATGTGTCTGAGTGTCCACAGACTGATAATGTGTCTGAGTGTCCACAGACTGATAATGTGTCTGAGTGTCTACAGACTGATAATGTGTCTGAGTGTCCACAGACTGATAATGTGTCTGAGTGTCTACAGACTGATAATGTGTCTGAGTGTCCACAGACTGATAATGTGTCTGATTGTCTACAGACTGATAATGTGTCTGAGTGTCTACAGACTGATAATGTGTCTGAGTGTCCACAGACTGATAATGTGTCTGAGTGTCCACAGACTGATAATGTGTCTGAGTGTCCGCAGACTGATAATGTTTCTGAGTGTCCACAGACTGATAATGTGTCTTGAGTGTCCACAGACTGATAATGTGTCCGAGTGTCTACAGACTGATAATGTGTCTGAGTGCCCACAGACTGATAATGTGTCTGAGTGTCCACAGACTGATAATGTGTCTGAGTGTCTACAGACTGATAATGTGTCTGAGTGTCCACAGACTGATAATGTGTGTGAGTGTCCACAGACTGATAATGTGTCTGAGTGTCCACAGACTGATAATGTGTCTGAGTGTCTACAGACTGATAATGTGTCTGAGTGTCCACAGACTGATAATGTGTGTGAGTGTCTACAGACTGATAATGTGTCTGAGTGTCCACAGACTGATAATATGTCTGAGTGTCCACAGACTGATAATGTGTCTGAGTGTCCACAGACTGATAATGTGTGTGAGTGTCTACAGACTGATAATGTGTCTGAGTGTCCACAGACTGATAATGTGTGTGAGTGTCCACAGACTGATAATGTGTGTGAGTGTCTACAGACTGATAATGTGTCTGAGTGTCCACAGACTGATAATGTGTGTGAGTGTCCACAGACTGATAATGTGTGTGAGTGTCTACAGACTGATAATGTGTCTGAGTGTCCACAGACTGATAATGTGTCTGAGTGTCCACAGACTGATAATGTGTCTGAGTGTCCATAGACTGATAATGTGTCTGAGTGTCTACAGACTGATAATGTGTCTGAGTGTCTACAGACTGATAATGTGTCTGAGTGTCCACAGACTGATAATGTGTGTGAGTGTCTACAGACTGATAATGTGTCTGAGTGTCCACAGACTGATAATGTGTCTGAGTGTCCACAGACTGATAATGTGTCTGAGTGTCCACAGACTGATAATGTGTCTGAGTGTCTACAGACTGATAATGTGTCTGAGTGTCCACAGACTGATAATGTGTCTGAGTGTCTACAGACTGATAATGTGTCTAAGTGTCTACAGACTGATAATGTGTGTGAGTGTCTACAAACTGATAATGTGTCTGAGTGTCTACAGACTGATAATGTGTCTGAGTGTCCACAGACTGATAATGTGTGTGAGTGTCTACAGACTGATAATGTGTCTGAGTGTCTACAGACTGATAATGTGTCTGAGTGTCTACAGACTGATAATGTGTCTGAGTGTCTACAGACTGATAATGTGTCTAAGTGTCTACAGACTGATAATGTGTGTGAGTGTCTACAAACTGATAATGTGTCTGAGTGTCTACAGACTGATAATGTGTCTGAGTGTCCACAGACTGATAATGTGTGTGAGTGTCTACAGACTGATAATGTGTCTGAGTGTCTACAGACTGATAATGTGTCTGAGTGTCTACAGACTGATAATGTGTCTGAGTGTCTACAGACTGATAATGTGTCTGAGTGTCCACAGACTGATAATGTGTCTGAGTGTCCACAGACTGATAATGTGTCTGAGTGTCTACAGACTGATAATGTGTGTCTACAGACTGATAATGTGTCTGAGTGTCCACAGACTGATAATGTGTCTGAGTGTCTACAGACTGATAATGTGTGTCTACAGACTGATAATGTGTCTGAGTGTCCACAGACTGATAATGTGTCTGAGTGTCTACAGACTGATAATGTGTGTGAGTGTCTACAAACTGATAATGTGTCTGAGTGTCTACAGACTGATAATGTGTCTGAGTGTCCACAGACTGATAATGTGTGTGAGTGTCTACAGACTGATAATGTGTCTGAGTGTCTACAGACTGATAATGTGTCTGAGTGTCTACAGACTGATAATGTGTCTGAGTGTCTACAGACTGATAATGTGTCTAAGTGTCTACAGACTGATAATGTGTGTGAGTGTCTACAAACTGATAATGTGTCTGAGTGTCTACAGACTGATAATGTGTCTGAGTGTCCACAGACTGATAATGTGTGTGAGTGTCTACAGACTGATAATGTGTCTGAGTGTCTACAGACTGATAATGTGTCTGAGTGTCTACAGACTGATAATGTGTCTGAGTGTCTACAGACTGATAATGTGTCTGAGTGTCCACAGACTGATAATGTGTCTGAGTGTCCACAGACTGATAATGTGTCTGAGTGTCTACAGACTGATAATGTGTGTCTACAGACTGATAATGTGTCTGAGTGTCCACAGACTGATAATGTGTCTGAGTGTCTACAGACTGATAATGTGTGTCTACAGACTGATAATGTGTCTGAGTGTCCACAGACTGATAATGTGTGTGAGTGTCCACAGACTGATAATGTGTGTGAGTGTCTACAGACTGATAATGTGTCTGAGTGTCCACAGACTGATAATGTGTCTGAGTGTCCACAGACTGATAATGTGTCTGAGTGTCTACAGACTGATAATGTGTCTGAGTGTCCACAGACTGATAATGTGTCTGAGTGTCTACAGACTGATAATGTGTCTGAGTGTCTACAGACTGATAATGTGTCTGAGTGTCCACAGACTGATAATGTGTCTGAGTGTCCACAGACTGATAATGTGTCTGAGTGTCTACAGACTGATAATGTGTCTGAGTGTCCACAGACTGATAATGTGTGTGAGTGTCTACAGACTGATAATGTGTCTGAGTGTCTACAGACTGATAATGTGTGTGAGTGTCTACAGACTGATAATGTGTGTGAGTGTCTACAGACTGATAATGTGTCTGAGTGTCTACAGACTGATAATGTGTCTGAGTGTCCACAGACTGATAATGTGTCTGAGTGTCTACAGACTGATAATGTGTCTGAGTGTCTACAGACTGATAATGTGTCTGAGTGTCTACATACTGATAATGTGTCTGAGTGTCTACAGACTGATAATGTGTCTGAGTGTACACAGACTGATAATGTGTCTGAGTGTCTACAGACTGATAATGTGTCTGAGTGTCTACAGACTCATAATGTGTCTGAGTGTCTACAGACTGATAATGTGTCTGAGTGTCTACAGACTCATAATGTGTCTGAGTGTCCACAGACTGATAATGTGTCTGAGTGTCCACAGACTGATAATGTGTCTGAGTGTCTACAGACTGATAATGTGTCTGAGTGTCTACAAACTGATAATGTGTCTGAGTGTCCACAGACTGATAATGTGTCTGAGTGTCCACAGACTGATAATGTATCTGAGTGTCCACAGACTGATAATGTGTCTGAGTGTCTACAAACTGATAATGTGTCTGAGTGTCCACAGACTGATAATGTGTCTGAGTGTCCACAGACTGATAATGTGTGTGAGTGTCTACAGACTGATAATGTGTCTGAGTGTCTACAGACTGATAATGTGTCTAAGTGTCTACAGACTGATAATGTGTCTGAGTGTCCACAGACTGATAATGTGTCTGAGTGTCCACAGACTGATAATGTGTCTGAGTGTCTACAGACTGATAATGTGTCTGAGTGTCCACAGACTGATAATGTGTCTGAGTGTCTACAGACTGATAATGTGTCTGAGTGTCCACAGACTGATAATGTGTCTGAGTGTCTACAGACTGATAATGTGTCTGAGTGTCTACAGACTGATAATGTGTCTGAGTGTCCACAGACTGATAATGTGTGTGAGTGTCCACAGACTGATAATGTGTCTGAGTGTCCACAGACTGATAATGTGTCTGAGTGTCCACAGACTGATAATGTGTCTGAGTGTCTACAGACTGATAATGTGTCTGAGTGTCCACAGACTGATAATGTGTCTGAGTGTCTACAGACTGATAATGTGTCTGAGTGTCCACAGACTGATAATGTGTCTGAGTGTCCACAGACTGATAATGTGTCTGAGTGTCTACAGACTGATAATGTGTCTGAGTGTCCACAGACTGATAATGTGTCTGAGTGTCTACAGACTGATAATGTGTCTGAGTGTCTACAGACTGATAATGTGTCTGAGTGTCCACAGACTGATAATGTGTGTGAGTGTCTACAGACTGATAATGTGTCTGAGTGTCTACAGACTGATAATGTGTCTGAGTGTCTACAGACTGATAATGTGTCTGAGTGTCTACAGACTGATAATGTGTCTGAGTGTCCACAGACTGATAATGTGTGAGTGTCTACAGACTGATAATGTGTCTGAGTGTCTACAGACTCATAATGTGTCTGAGTGTCCACAGACTGATAATGTGTCTGAGTGTCCACAGACTGATAATGTGTCTGAGTGTCTACAGACTGATAATGTGTCTGAGTGTCTACAGACTGATAATGTGTCTGAGTGTCTACAGACTGATAATGTGTCTGAGTGTCCACAGACTGATAATGTGTCTGAGTGTCCACAGACTGATAATGTGTCTGAGTGTCTACAGACTGATAATGTGTCTGAGTGCCCACAGACTGATAATGTGTCTGAGTGTCTACAGACTGATAATGTGTCTGAGTGTCTACAGACTGATAATGTGTCTGAGTGTCTACAGACTGATAATGTGTCTGAGTGTCCACAGACTGATAATGTGTCTGAGTGTCTACAGACTGATAATGTGTCTGAGTGTCTACAGACTGATAATGTGTTTGAGTGTCTACAGACTGATACTGTGTCTGAGTGTCTACAGACTGATAATGTGTTTGAGTGTCTACAGACTGATAATGTGTCTGATTGTCTACAGACTGATAATGTGTCTGAGTGCCCACAGACTGATAATGTGTTTGAGTGTCTACAGACTGATAATGTGTCTGAGTGTCTACAGACTGATAATGTGTCTGAGTGTCTACAGACTGATAATGTGTCTGAGTGTCTACAGACTGATAATGTGTCTGAGTGTCCACAGACTGATAATGTGTGTGACTGTCTACAGACTGATAATGTGTCTGAGTGTCTACAGACTGATAATGTGTCTGAGTGTCCACAGACTGATAATGTGTCTGAGTGTCTACAGACTGATAATGTGTCTGAGTGTCTACAGACTGATAATGTGTCTGAGTGTCCACAGACTGATAATGTGTCTGAGTGTCTACAGACTGATAATGTGTCTGAGTGTCCACAGACTGATAATGTGTCTGAGTGTCCACAGACTGATAATGTGTCTGAGTGTCTACAGACTGATAATGTGTCTGAGTGTCCACAGACTGATAATGTGTGTGAGTGTCCACAGACTGATAATGTGTCTGAGTGTCCACAGACTGATAATGTGTCTGAGTGTCCACAGACTGATAATGTGTCTGAGTGTCCACAGACTGATAATGTGTCTGAGTGTCCACAGACTGATAATGTGTCTGAGTGTCCACAGACTGATAATGTGTCTGAGTGTCCACAGACTGTTGTTCCAGTGAGCTAGCACTATAAAAATCCAACTGGACATGTTGGTCTACTACAAAGCTGACATCATTATCATCTCATTGAAATATAACTTGTTCTTTCCATGTTATAGCTGAAAAAATGCTGATTGGTGTTAAACAACAATCACTGACTCACTCCATTTCCTATCTATGTATTGAAATTTTAAATAAGATGTAACAATTGCATGAAAATTTAATATTTGACAGAAAGTAACTCTTGTTTTTCTTAATGCAAAAATGGATTTGAAGTCTTTGAAGAACAACAAATGATGGTAACATTTAGAATTTTTGTAATGTAAATATAACTTTTTGTTTGTTTTTCAGAATTCACTTTTTCCCACAATGCCTCAGGATGAACTATCAGAAATTAAGGAAGCCGTTTTGGCAGCAAGGAGACTTCATCCAGGTGAAAACCCAGTGTTTTACAGTAAGTAATATATGAAATACATACTATTTAAGATGCTGCTTTTCTAACTGATTTGTAGCAAATTGTATTAGTAAAGTTTTTCAGAGATGATCAATAGTAGTACTGACTCACTGTAAACTCCCAAAATACAGAAAAATATATCTAGGTTCTGATTTGGAATAGACACAAGAATGTATCCCAATGTTGATGCCAAACTCTTCACGCTGAATAGCTGACTGGATTTCCAACTTTTTTTGGTCGTGAGATCTGTCCACGTTTTTATTTTTTGTTCACCTATACTGCTATTTTATTTATTTCAGGATGCCCAAATGGTCACCCATATATAATTGGAGATGTGAGTACTCTTTAATACATTCTATTGTATCAACACCCCATGTAATTCAACCGAGAGCTGTAACCAAATGATACAGATTTCTATGCTTGTTTCATGCTCCATATGGTTGTCATGGCAACATTTATCTCACTGAATTTACAAATATCTTGGTGCAATCATATTTTAAGAACACTATTTCCAGACTTCTACAGTTGTTGAACTTTTTAGAAAGTGGACAACACTATGGAACACCATAGCTGTCTTCTGATATTCATTTTTTTCTGTGCTTTTTACATTATGCTCAGTAGTATTCACATTATGCTCAGTAGTATTCAAATTATGCTCAGTAGTATTCACATTATGCTCAAAGTATTCACATTATGCTCAGTAGTATTCAAATTATGCTCAGTAGTATTCACATTATGCTCAAAGTATTCAAATTATGCTCAGTAGTATTCACATTATACTCAGTAATTTTTGGAATATGTGATCAGTTGTTACAACTTTATGTTTGGTGGATATGACATTATGTCCAGTGGTTTTGTCTTAATGTTTGGCAGTTTTTACATAATGTTCAGATCATATGACATCATATTCTGTGGATCCAACTTTCTTCATGTTTGGTCCAAGCATCATTATGTTCATCAAAATCATCATTATATTCAGTAGATTGTTTATTTTATTATATTTTATGTAAATTTAAGTTTGTCACCCTATGGAGCGGGTGAGAATTTGTTTGTCTGTCACCCTTTCGTGAGTCTCAACTGGTTCCCTCTGTAATTGATGGTACCAGATATGAAAAAATTTGTGTGTTTGACAAAGTTTGAAAACACGTTGTAATCTTAAGTTTGTCATGAGATAAATTGTCTCAGTTGACCAGGATTTCTCAGGGTTACAATATACTATGTCACCCTCTCAAATATATGTTATTTATATAATGTTGAGTGGTAGTAAATTATTTACATATGTTTGGTTCATTTAAGATGATATGAGATTATATTTTGGTTAAACAATTTTCTACTCATAAACTGCTTATAATATATTAAGCTTGGGCTAAATGGTTCTGTACCAATATTATGTTTTATGTTACTTGACATTTGAAATCGCTACTACAGAACTTTCTTATAAAAATACGTCACTAATTTAATTTAGACAATTTTATAACCAAGTGGACCTTTGGTTTGTCATATAAATGTAACTTGTTGTTTTATTCTTAAATTATGTTGTAGTGTGGACGAGCAGACAGAGTTGGTACATGTAAGGCTTGTGGTAGAGAAATTGGTGGTGTTGGTCATCAGTTACGATCAGACAATGCGTTAGATGCTGGGTAAGCTACAAAAGGTTATACGTTACCACCAAGCAATGAGTTAGATGCTGGGTAAGCTACAAATGGTTATAAGTTCTACCAGGCAATGAGTTAGATGCTGAGTAAGCTACAAAAGGCTATAAGGTACATCAGGCAATGGGTTAGATGCTGGGTAAGCTACAAAAGGTTGTAAGGTACATCAGGCAATGAGTTATATGCTGGGTAAGCTACAAAAGGTTATAAGTTCTACCAGGCAATGAGTTAGATGCTGGGTAAGCTACAAAAGGTTGTAAGGTACCACCAAGCAATGTGTTAGATGGTGGGTAAGCTACAAAAGGTTATAAGTTCTACCAGGCAATGAGTTAGATGCTGGGTAAGCTACAAAAGGTTATTAGGTATATCGGGCAATGGGTTAGATGCTGGGTAAGCTACAAAAGGTTGTAAGGTACCACCAAGCAATGAGTTAGATGCTGGGTAAGCTACAAAAGGTTATAAGTTCTACCAGGCAATGAGTTAGATGCTGGGTAAGCTACAAAAGGTTATTAGGTATATCGGGCAATGGGTTAGATGCTGGGTAAGCTACAAAAGGTTGTAAGGTACCATCAGGCAATGAGTTAGATGCTGAGTAAGCTACAAAAGGTTATAAGGTACATCAGGCAATGAGTTAGATGCTGGGTAAGCTACAAAAGGTTATAAGGTACACCAGGCAATGAGTTAGATGCTGGGTAAGCTACAAAAGGTTATAAGGTACATCAGGTAATGAGTTAGATGCTGGGTAAGATACAAAAGGTTATAAGTTCTACCAGGCAATGAGTTAGATGCTGGGTAGGCTACAAAAGGTTATACATTACCACCAGGCAATGAGTTAGATGCTGGGTAAGCTACAAAAGGTTATAAGGTACATCAGGCAATGAGTTAGATGCTGGGTAAGCTACAAAAGGTTATACATTACCACCAGGCAATGGGTTAGATGCTGGGTAAGCTACAAAGGGTTGTAAGGTACCACCAGGCAATGAATTAGATGCTGGGTAAGCTACAAAAGGTTATAAGTTCTACCAGGCAATGAGTTAGATGCTGGGTAAGCTACAAAAGGTTTTTTATAAGTTCTACCAGGCAATGAGTTAGATGCTGGGTAAGCTACAAAAGGTTATAAGATACCACCAGGCAATGAGTTAGATGCTGGGTAAGCTACAAAAGGTTATAAGGTACACCAGGCAATGAGTTAGATCCTGGGTAAGATACAAAAGGTTATAAGGTACATCAGGCAATAAGTTAGATGCTGGGTAAGCTACAAAAGGTTATAAGGTACACCAAGCAATGAGTTAGATGCTGGGTAAGCTACAGAAGGTTATAAGTTCTACCAGGCAATGAGTTAGATGCTGGGTAAGCTACAAAAGGTTATAAGGTACATCAGGCAATGAGTTAGATGCTGGGTAAGCTACAAAAGGTTATAAGGTACACCAGGCAATGGGTTAGATGCTGGGTAAGCTACAAAAGGTTATAAGGTACATCAGGCAATAAGTTAGATGCTGGGTAAGCTACAAAAGGTTATACATTACCACCAGGCAATGGGTTAGATGCTGGGTAAGCTACAAAAGGTTATACATTACCACCAGGCAATGAGTTAGATGCTGGGTAAGCTACAAAAGGTTATAAGGTACATCAGGCAATGGGTTAGATGCTGGGTTAGCTACAAAAGGTTATAAGGTACATCAGGCAATGAGTTAGATGCTGGGTAAGCTACGTAAGGTTATAAGTTCTACCAGGCAATGAGTTAGATGCTGGGTAATATACAAAAGGTTATAAGGTACATCAGGCAATAAGTTAGATGCTGGGTAAGCTACAAAAGGTTATAAGGTACACCAAGCAATGAGTTAGATGCTGGGTAAGCTACAGAAGGTTATAAGTTCTACCAGGCAATGAGTTAGATGCTGGGTAAGCTACAAAAGGTTATAAGGTACATCAGGCAATGAGTTAGATGCTGGGTAAGCTACAAAAGGTTATAAGGTACACCAGGCAATGGGTTAGATGCTGGGTAAGCTACAAAAGGTTATAAGGTACATCAGGCAATAAGTTAGATGCTGAGTAAGCTACAAAAGGTTATACATTACCACCAGGCAATGGGTTAGATGCTGGGTAAGCTACAAAAGGTTATACATTACCACCAGGCAATGAGTTAGATGCTGGGTAAGCTACAAAAGGTTATAAGGTACATCAGGCAATGGGTTAGATGCTGGGTTAGCTACAAAAGGTTATAAGGTACATCAGGCAATGAGTTAGATGCTGGGTAAGCTACGTAAGGTTATAAGTTCTACCAGGCAATGAGTTAGATGCTGGGTAAGCTACAAAAGGTTATAAGGTACATCAGGCAATGAGTTAGATGCTGGGTAAGCTACAAAAGGTTATAAGGTACATCAGGCAATGAGTTAGATGCTGGGTAAGCTACAAAAGGTTATAAGGTACATCAGGCAATGGGTTAGATGCTGGGTAAGCTACAAAAGGTTATAAGGTACATCAGGCAATGAGTTAGATGCTGGGTAAGCTACAAAAGGTTATAAGGTACACCAGGCAATGAGTTAGATGCTGGGTAAGCTACAAAAGGTTATAAGGTACACCAGGCAATAAGTTAGATGCTGGGTAAGCTACAAAAGGTTATAAGGTACATCAGGTAATGAGTTAGATGCTGGGTAAGATACAAAAGGTTATAAGTTCTACCAGGCAATGAGTTAGATGCTGGGTAAGCTACAAAAGGTTATAAGTTCTACCAAGCAATGAGTTAGATGCTGGGTAAGCTACAAAATGTTATCAGTTCTACCAGGCAATGAGTTAGATCCTGGGTAAGCTACAAAAGGTTATAAGGTACATCAGGCAATGAGTTAGATGCTGGGTAAGATACAAAAGGTTATAAGTTCTACCAGGCAATGAGTTAGATGCTGGGTAAGCTACAAAAGGTTATAAGTTCTACCAAGCAATGAGTTAGATGCTGGGTAAGCTACAAAATGTTATCAGTTCTACCAGGCAATGAGCTAGATGCTGAGTAAGCTACAAAAAGTCATAAGTTACCACCAGGCTATGAGTTTGATGCTGGGTAAGTTACAAAATGTTATAAGTTACCAACAGGCAATGAGTTAGATACTGGGTAAGCTACAAAAGTTTATACGTTACAACCTGGAAATGAGTTTGATGCAGGGTAAGCTATAAAGCTAATCTTACAATTTTTGACAAGGCAATGAGTTAGACTCTGGGTAAGATACAAAGCTATTCTTATAAGCTATGATGGAGTAATGGTTAGCATGATGGCATGAGTGTAGAAGATCATGGATTTGATCTCTAGTAATGTCAAGTAAAATACTATAAAATTTATATCTGCGGCTTTTCTGATAAACAACTAGCATTAAGGATTAATGGTAAAGACTGATTATGTTTCAGAGTGAAGTGGCCTGTCTTTCTATGGACTGCTATGTAAATGAGCGAGCACTATTAAAATCAAGAACAAAACAGGCATCCTCATCATTTCCTCAGTTAGTAATGTTTTTCTTGGTAAGATATAGCTGAAATATTTCTCACTTGGTGCTAAACAACAATCACTCTATCATATACTTGTAATGTCTTTCCTTTTCAGAATTGACAGAACAGAGACAGGACATGTACTAGGTAGAGCTGCCAAATTAGGTCCTATATCTGCTCCAGAGAGAAAGTTAAACAGAGCAACATTTTCTATTCTTAGACTGTTGACACACATATCTATGTATATTGGAGCAAATACGAACTCAGTGGTAAATATTATTAAGAAATATCCTAAAACTACACAGGGCCGTTGTGGTCATGATCGTATGGTAGTTGGATTTATAACTAACTATGCAATCAGTGCCTATCACCGTTGTGAGTTTGAATCCCACCCAGGTGAGGTGTACTCGATATAACATTATGTGATGAAGTTTATTAGTGACTTGCGACAGGTCATGGTTTTCGTCGGGGAATTCCGGTTTCCTCCGCCAAGAAAACTGTCCACCATGATATAACTGAAATATTGTTGAAAGTGGCATTAAACACCATAAACCAACCAACCACATTTTGAACAAAATTGGACATTTGCATGCCGCTGCTGCAAGGTGTCCTGGGCATTAACTTTTTTCCATGTTCGTACTTCATACGTAAGTCCATGCATCTCTCCAAGTATCCCTCATTTTGTTTCCGCTCTATAACTGAAGTTTCCCTTAAGGAAATCATTTGAAATTAATACTCAAGGTTGACAAGGGACCATAAAAAGAAGACCATGATCGATTTCAGACTTTACCACTTTTTCCTACCCTCGGGTTATGCCCCTTTATTGTATGCCGGGTCATAATACGAAAAACCTGTCCGTGAACCTCAGTGGATTCCGTGTTTGGAGTGGCCATGCCCGATAAAGATGAGGCACATTGTAGCCGCAACAACAAAAATAAACTCTTGGCCCCTACTCTCCACTTTTTCCTCCTATTCCTCCCTCATTTCTGTATAATATATATATATTGTTGAGCAAGTTCTCATCCTGAATATGTGTGGAATATTTTACGGTGGATGTTAAACAACAATCAATCAATCAATCTTATTTGTTAGTAAGCTATTGCTTTCTTCGATATATTTACTGTAAAACATTGAAATTTTTGCAGGCAGTATGTCAGTCTATCAAACCTAACATAGAACAGGGAGATGTTGGTGCATATTTACTGGAACACATTGACCTAGATCTGACCTCAATTCAGAAAGTCCTGGGTCAAAACAAAGATGATGTTCTCATCCTGATACACGTCCTGTTGACACAGATCATGAACAGACACACAATGGCAGTTATAGGTAAGCATCAGATTATCAGATACACAAACAAACAAAACTGCATCGGTTGTGTAATTGTTAGCATGCTTATCTCGAATGGGAGTATTGGTTGGGTCAAACCAAAGACTATAAAATTGGTTGGTATTAGCTGCTTTTCAGCTGAGCATGCATCATTAAGGAGCAAGAGCAAAGACTGGTTGGCTCGTTATCAGGATAATTTGTCAGAGTGAAGCAACATATCTACCGACTGTTGGTTTTCTCTGAATACTCTGTTTTCCTCCACCAATAAAAGTGACCACCATGGTATACCATGATATAACTGAGATTACTGAAAGTGGCATTAAATGTTATAACCCTAACTGCTGTAAGGCCACCCATTTTGAAATGAAATTGTGGCTTTATGAGAGGGGTGGCCTCTTTTGAGAGGGACAATTTTGTAGTATTTTCCTATCTAAGCATCTGAAATCTCATGTGATAAGAGGGGCATCCTTTGGTGGGAGTGGCCTGATAAGAGGGGCATCCTATGATGGGAGTGGCCTGATAAGAGGAGCATCCTTTGGTGGGAGTGGCCTGATAAGAGGGGCATCCTTTGGTGGGAGTGGCCTGATAAGGGGGGCATCCTTTGGTGGGAGTGGCCTGATAAGAGGGGCGTTCTTTGGTGGGAGTGGCCTAATAAGAGGGGCATCCTTTTGTGGGAGAGGCCTGATAAGAGGGGCATCCTTTTGTGGGAGTGGGAATAACTTAGTGACTATAATATATGATTTCTACATTTTTAATCTTGTAGTCATTTTTCTGTTTTTATAAATTTCAGGAGAAAATCATCCTCCAAATATTTGTAGATTATTGGACAAGAATTCAAGATCAAATTGGGAGGAAGATTTTGCCAAGAGATACATTGAACCAGTTCTTCAGGTTCATTTTCTGTTGTTTTTTTAATGTTATTTTGTAAGGATCAAGTCAAATTGAAATATATTATTGTAAATTGAAAAGTATATTAAAATTGTGTTGCTTATTTTTATAAAGATTTTACTAGTAAATCAGTTGCTCAACGATAAGGTAGAGATTTAATTGTCAATATGTATATTTAGCAAATGGGGGGATTCCTTTCATGCATTACACCAATTAATGAGAGGATTATAAAACTGATAAATTGCATTTGCTTGTGGCTATTGGACAGAAGAGTGCTATATTAGTGATTTAGGGAAGAAATAAAATATATGCGTATAGATAGGGTTGTGAAGTCTTCAATATTCCTATGCATAATTTTCTTTGTTGAAGCAATATATTAATTCAATAGTTACCGGTACTTCTTTTAATCAGGTTTTTGCTTCAGATATGATATTGCATTGTAAAATATTGTTGTGTACATTTTAGGACTTACAGAATATCATAGGACGTACTAATAACAGAATATTGAAAGATCAAAGATTGGGTAAGATTTTTATTTAAATACATTTATCTGTAATTTGGACATTTTCCATTTGATCTCATCAATTGTTATTATCAGCATCAACTAAATATCTCTGATATTGGAAATTATTGGTCGTTGTGAGATCAAACACATTATTGGTCGTTGTGAGGTCAAACACATTATTGGTCATTGTGAGGTCAAGCACATTATTGGTCATTGTGAGGTCAAACATATTATTGGTTGTTGTGAGGTCAAACACATTATTGGTCATTGTGAGGTCAAACACATTATTGGTCATTGTGAGGTCAAACACATTATTGGTCATTGTGAGGTCAAACACATTATTGGTTGTTGTGAGGTCAAACACATTATTGGTCATTGTGAGGTCAAACACATTTTTGGTCGTTGTGAGGTCAAACACATTGTTGGTCGTTGTGAGGTCAAAGTTGTGAGGTCAAACACATTATTGGTCGTTGTGAGGTCAAACACATTATGATGTTACTGATAAAAACAATGACGTCAGTTTTAAAGTCTCAACATATATTATCACTAGTATTGCACCACGTTCTATTGGACATGCTGTCGCGACCTTCAAAATTGCCGTTATTCTATATATAACAAGTGGAAATGTAACTTTTATAACATTTCTTTTCTACCACAAATACGGTAGATGCAGAAATATTTGTGTAATTTTAATAATGCTAATCCATGATTACTGGCAAAAAAAGCAAGGTTAAATTATTAAGATTGATGTCATGATAAGAAAAATAATAAAACAGTTGACATATTGGTTAAGCTTACCATATACTTTTTGGACTGAAAGCCACCTCCTAATTTGATACACGAGACTGAAAACCTTCGATGACAAATAACAACCGATTTTGGAACATGTTCATTGTTATTTCTATGTACACACATTTTTGTATTGTTGGGCCTTACACATAGCAGCATGTAAACATACGTGTTAATTTCTTTGACTAATTTTACATTTCTAAATGGCTGAGACAATAAGTTATAATTACTCCTTCCTGTATATTTTTGCACATTTTCTTTCAAAGTAATTTTTTTTATGTTTTTATATGCAATTAATGTCAAACAGGTTAGTCATTATCATTAGTGGCAAGAAAAGAACAAAAATAAGAAAATCAAGAATAGAAATATTAGAAATTGCAGATTTTGGTTTGTTTATGGTGTTTAACTCCACTTTCAGCAATATTTCATTTATATCGTGGCAGTCAGTTTTATTGGTGGAGGAAACCGGTGTACCCAGAGAAAACCACAGACCTGTCGCAAGTCACTAACAAACTTTATCACATAATGTTGTATCGAGAACACCGCGCTATGATCAGGGTTATAAATCCAACTACCAAACAATCATGATCATGATGGTCCCCAAAATGGTTGGGCATTGTCATTAGTGGTTAAAAAGTTTAATAAAAAATCAAGTTTAGAAATTAGAAATTGCATAAAATATTTGTTTTGATAGCAAAAATTTATGCCAACTATGTGTCAAGAATGTAATAGTCAACTCAAGGTTCACAAGGATATTAAAATTCTTGTTCAGGAATTCCTAAAATTTTAGAATTAAATCAGTTATTATTATTTTTCTAGGTTCTGATCCATTACTACAGATACTGTATGAGACAGATAAACCACAGGAAACACATGATGTCATGGCATTACAGGATATACCAGCAGTATGGGGGTACCGTGCTATGATCTCTGTAAACCATCTTAGACAACATATAGGTGCTGAAAAGCTGAAATTACCTGTACTAAGATCATTCCTTCAAGAGGTAAGGGTAGATTTTTAGAATTTAAATTTGAGATTATTTTGTGACATTGCAGTTTAGACATGAAGGCAAAGAGTGGTATCACAAATAATACCATTTTTGTGCAAAAACAAACAAACAAAACAAAAAAGAACGGTCTTGTTTGTCAAATTTTTGGAGATGAAAAAAAAATCCACTAGACATTTATTATTAAGAAATGTACATAGAATATAGGATACAAGAACATAAATTGAATTTAATGCAAATTAAAAAAAAAAAATCATAATTTCTGTAAAATTCTCTGAATATGTGATTTATTTCTCTGCAGGAGCACCACTTGAGAGCAATTAGATTTGTTCCCAGTATCATACGACTACAGAAAATGTTGATACAGAAATACAGTAGGAAGTTAGACAGAGCAGAAGCTACAACATTGACTATACAGGAGGTTAAACAACAAATGAGACAAGGTTAGAAATACATGACATTAAACAACAAATGAGACAAGGTTAGAAATACATGATGTTAAACAACAAATGAGACAAGGTTAGAAATACATGACATTAAACAACAAATGAGACAAGGTTAGAAATACATGATGTTAAACAACAAATGAGACAAGGTTAGAAATACATGACGTTAAACAACAAATGAGACAAGGTTAGAAATACATGACATTAAACAACAAATGAGACAAGGTTAGAAATACATGATGTTAAACAACAAATGAGACAAGGTTAGAAATACATGACATTAAACAACAAATGAGACAAGGTTAGAAATACATGATGTTAAACAACAAATGAGACAAGGTTAGAAATACATGACATTAAACAACAAATGAGACAAGGTTAGAAATACATGATGTTAAACAACAAATGAGACAAGGTTAGAAATACATGACGTTAAACAACAAATGAGACAAGGTTAGAAATACATGACATTAAACAACAAATGAGACAAGGTTAGAAATACATGACGTTAAACAACAAATGAGACAAGGTTAGAAATACATGACATTAAACAACAAATGAGACAAGGTTAGAAATACATGATGTTAAACAACAAATGAGACAAGGTTAGAAATACATGACGTTAAACAACAAATGAGACAAGGTTAGAAATACATGACGTTAAACAACAAATGAGACAAGGTTAGAAATACATGATGTTAAACAACAAATGAGACAAGGTTAGAAATACAGGACGTTAAACAACAAATGAGACAAGGTTAGAAATACATGACATTAAACAACAAATGAGACAAGGTTAGAAATACATGATGTTAAACAACAAATGAGACAAGGTTAGAAATACATGATGTTAAACAATAAATGAGACAAGGTTAGAAATACATGACGTTAAACAACAAATGAGACAAGGTTAGAAATACATGACATTAAACAACAAATGAGACAGGGTTAGAAATACATGATGTTAAACAACAAATGAGACAAGGTTAGAAATACAGGACGTTAAACAACAAATGAGACAAGGTTAGAAATACATGATGTTAAACAACAAATGAGACAAGGTTAGAAATACAGGACATTAAACAACAAATGAGACAAGGTTAGAAATACATGATGTTAAACAACAAATGAGACAAGGTTAGAAATACATGATGTTAAACAACAAATGAGACAAGGTTAGAAATACATGATGTTAAACAACAAATGAGACAAGGTTAGAAATACATGATATTAAACAACAAATGAGACAAGGTTAGAAATACATGATGTTAAACAACAAATGAGACAAGGTTAGAAATACATGACATTAAACAACAAATGAGACAAGGTTAGAAATACATGATGTTAAACAACAAATGAGACAAGGTTAGAAATACATGACGTTAAACAACAAATGAGACAAGGTTAGAAATACATGACATTAAACAACAAATGAGACAAGGTTAGAAATACATGATGTTAAACAACAAATGAGACAAGGTTAGAAATACATGACATTAAACAACAAATGAGACAAGGTTAGAAATACATGATGTTAAACAACAAATGAGACAAGGTTAGAAATACATGACATTAAACAACAAATGAGACAAGGTTAGAAATACATGATGTTAAACAACAAATGAGACAAGGTTAGAAATACATGACGTTAAACAACAAATGAGACAAGGTTAGAAATACATGACATTAAACAACAAATGAGACAAGGTTAGAAATACATGACGTTAAACAACAAATGAGACAAGGTTAGAAATACATGACATTAAACAACAAATGAGACAAGGTTAGAAATACATGATGTTAAACAACAAATGAGACAAGGTTAGAAATACATGACGTTAAACAACAAATGAGACAAGGTTAGAAATACATGACGTTAAACAACAAATGAGACAAGGTTAGAAATACATGATGTTAAACAACAAATGAGACAAGGTTAGAAATACAGGACGTTAAACAACAAATGAGACAAGGTTAGAAATACATGACATTAAACAACAAATGAGACAAGGTTAGAAATACATGATGTTAAACAACAAATGAGACAAGGTTAGAAATACATGATGTTAAACAATAAATGAGACAAGGTTAGAAATACATGACGTTAAACAACAAATGAGACAAGGTTAGAAATACATGACATTAAACAACAAATGAGACAGGGTTAGAAATACATGATGTTAAACAACAAATGAGACAAGGTTAGAAATACAGGACGTTAAACAACAAATGAGACAAGGTTAGAAATACATGATGTTAAACAACAAATGAGACAAGGTTAGAAATACAGGACATTAAACAACAAATGAGACAAGGTTAGAAATACATGATGTTAAACAACAAATGAGACAAGGTTAGAAATACATGATGTTAAACAACAAATGAGACAAGGTTAGAAATACATGATGTTAAACAACAAATGAGACAAGGTTAGAAATACATGATATTAAACAACAAATGAGACAAGGTTAGAAATACATGACGTTAAACAACAAATGAGACAAGGTTAGAAATACTGGATGTTAAACAACAAATGAGACAAGGTTAGAAATATTATCAAATAATTGTAATGACAGAAAATACATTATGTAAGAAAGAATTTTATACAGATATATCATGTTTGGGAGGGGTATTTGGGAAAAATACCAGTCGAGAGACGAAAAATGTCCCGAGCCGAAAGGCGAGGGAAATTTAGTCTCTCGACTGGTATTTTTCGCAAATACCCCTCCCAAACATGATATATCTGTTTAATTACACCGAATATTATTTAGAACACTGGCTAAATAAATAATACCTTTTGTTTGTCGTTTTCAGGACCTAACATGATGTATCTGTTTAATTCTACCGAATGATGTTACATAAAACGCACAACTGATAACGTTTTACAAATTTTGTTACGAGCGTCTCGGTGAAGGGTAAAAACGGCAAATATGATTGTCACATAAAACGCACAACTGATAACGTTTTACAAATTTTGTTACAAGTGTCTCGGTGAAGGGTAAAAACGGCAAATACGATTGTTACATAAAACGCACAACTGATAACGTTTTACAAATTTTGTTACAAGTGTCTCGGTGAAGGGTAAAAACGGCAAATACGATTGTTACATAAAACGCACAACTGATAACGTTTTACAAATTTTGTTACAAGTGTCTCGGTGAAGGGTAAAAACGGCAAATACGATTTTGCAAATACCATGAAAAAAAGTAAAATCTTATGCAAATACACCTACATGAAGTAAAAATTCTGCAAATTCACAATGCAAGGCCTGAATTTGTAAAAAAAAATATCACGGCTATTAACCAATCAGAATCCAGCATTATTATATAAGGTGTAATTAATATGTAAATGAACATGAGAGACTATTCAGCACTACACTTAGACACAAATTAAAGTAAAGAAACATTGTTGTTCTACATTTCACTGTCACTGTAGAGTCTTCAATAATAAGTATAACTCTTGCCTTAAAATGAATGTGAAACAGCATTTAGTGTAGTCTTCAATAATAAGCATAACTCTTGCCTTAAAATGAATGTGAAACGGCATTTAGCCTAAGGTTAAAATGATATCCTTTACTATTGTTGATAAGTGCTACATTTGGATATCTAAAAATTCAGACATTTTAAGGGGAACAAAATCTTAAATAAATCTCACCTGTATAGATATACATATGCAATCAGTGCCTATCACCACTAATGTTGTGAGTTCGAATTTCGCTCAGACGAGATGTACTCGATACAACATTATGTGATAAAGTTTGTCATTGACTTGCAGCAGGTCAGTGATTTTCTCCGGATAATGCGATTTTCTCTACCAATAATTCTAACTGACACGATATAGCCGAAAACACCATAACCGAAATATTGTTGAAAGTGGCATTAAACACCATAACCCTAACCCTGTGTAGATAACCCCCAAACTGAAGAAAAAATTCAGGGCTCTTACAACAAAAATATTGTATGCTATTTTTTTATATTTTAGAAAGAAGATCAAAAGAATTTAACCACTTATTAGAAGAATTTACTGAGGCCTGGAATTGTGTGAGGGAAACATTAGAAACATATAGTGAGTAACTTCCATTTCTTTGTGTTATATTACATCAAATTAATAGTAAAAACATACCAACATTTAGGAGATTACATATTAAACATGGATTGTGTATGTATTAGGGTTATGGGTTTATATATTAGGGACTGAAAGGATACCACAAGACACCTGAAATTTCGACACATCAAATTTTGAGAAAAGAGAAGTAAATTAAGTTGAAAAGCACTGCGTTTAAAATAGGACTTAATAGTGACTTAACCAAAATTTTGAGTAAACCAATTTAGACATAAAGAGATGTATAAACAAATATTGGTTATTTCCCTTTTAATACACGATTTTACAGTCGAGTCTCATTTCATCAAAATCCAGAGGAAAAACTTCAAAATGGCTGATAGTTATCTCTGATAAATTAAATTAAAAGTTATTACCAGGGATAAAATGTTCACTTTGTTATACCCCCGCTCCACCGGAGGGGGGTATACTGTTTTACCTCTGTCCGTCCTTCCGTCCGTCCCTAGGTATTTTTCGTCGCATTTTTCTCAGCAACTATTGATGGCAGTAATCTGATATTTGGTCACAAGCTTCATATAGGTATGCCATATTGTGGGAAGCGTTTTTGGACCTGTCAGATTCCTACTTCCTGTTTTGCTGCCTTAGTTGGTTTTTTTACACATTGAACATATATGCGGGGGGTATCATAAGTGAGCATTAGCTCACAGTTCATCTTGTTTTCCAAAGAAACAACTTATCTGAGGTTCAACTGTAGATATATTTGTATGGCATTTAATTTTCTACTATTATTTACAGCATGCCCAGCAAATGAGAGTTTAGTAACAGTTGCCAAGGAGTACTGTAGATCAGATATAACAGATGAGTCTCCAGTATCTCGACTACTACCTACACATAGAGATGCAGGCCTATGTTCTTATGTACTGCTGTTCTACCTGTTGAAGAAACAAAATTTGTTTTTACAGAACTATTGTGTTCAGAGTAAACAAAAGTATGTATCAACAATTGAACCACTTACAAACAAAATTTTTCCTTAACCTAAAAATATAGGTTATAGAATTCTTACATCGAAGTATTGTCTTATTAAATATCATGGTAATTATGTGTTATGTCAAATTAAACCTGTCTGAACCGAACCTCCTTTGGATCAACTTTTGTGTTCAAAATAGACAGGTGTTCGATTTATACAGGTTAATAAACAAAGATTTACTACATTGGGACTGCATTTAAAGTTCAGTTTAGACAGGATTCTAGTTTATTCAGGGTTCGGTGTAGACAGATTTTACTGTATATGTATGAAAACAAATATGAGACGGTAACCAAGGATCTCCTGTCAATTTTTTTGTATCACAGGTTTCTTTCTTCAAATGTATGTAGTTGAGAATTGGATTATCTGATAAAGCTCATTCTAATATGACATCCTTCATTCACTTTGTAAACAAATGAGCGATTTATTTAGATGGCAAAATCTCAGTAGCACATGTGCGGTGCACACATTAAAGCCAGGTGATAAAATCACAAAATAAAATTATTTACACTTTTCAACATTTTACACATCCATATTTAATTAACATATCCAAAAATTAATAAACATGCAATCTGCAATAAAAACATGCCAACACAATAATATTGTTATGGCTGTTCTATCAATAAGACTTTCCCGTTTTAAAAGCATGTGTTAATGAGTTATCGTCTGCTCACATTTGGCAGGTTGAAAGACAGAGCAGCCAACCTGCACTGCATATATTGTGTGTGACTTTGCCAGCATACAAAAATATTAATTACTAGCATTCCCATCAAAATGTACTACCATATTTGTACATATCAGACTCGAAATAGTACATGGAAGCCATACTGTGATGTGAGTTTTAACATGGGTTGACAGGATATTAGTAAATTTGTTGTGAGTTTTAACATGGGTTGACAGGATATTAGTAAATTTGTTGTGAGTTTTAACATGGGTTGACAGGATATTAGTAAATTTGTTGTGAGTTTTAACATGGGTTGACAGGATATTAGTAAATTTGTTGTGAGTTTTAACATGGGTTGACAGGATATTAGTAAATTTGTTGTGAGTTTTAACATGGGTTGACAGGATATTAGTAAATTTGTTGTGAGTTTTAACATGGGTTGACAGGATATTAGTAAATTTGTTGTGAGTTTTAACATGGGTTGACAGGATATTAGTAAATTTGGTCTCTCACTACCTCTCAGGATAAAATACTAATATCAACCAACCAATATTAAAACTCACAACACAGTATGGCTTCTATGAATTATTTTTTAAATAGTACATGAAGATAAACCTGAGTGATGATTACACATTATAGCTATTGACAATGGAAAAAAAGAAGCTAAAAGCATCGTTGAAAGGTTTTGCTATTATTTTTCACCTCCTTAGTAACAACTGAGCAAATTACAATGTAAAACAAAATGGTTGTTTCATTTTTAAATCTCTGCTATAATTTAACAGTTAAACTTAATTATATTTTAAAAATATTTTTAGAATATCAAATCAAATATTGATCCGAGACTGTCCTCCAGTAGCTGGAGGAAGATATAGAAAAGAAGTTGCCACCCAGACAAGATGGGTTTTTCATTCTATGTTATTTTTCTTTCAGAGAGGACAATTTACCCAAGGTCCATGTAAAGGACATATCCTCTGCCCATTTGATAAGTTACCACCCAGACAGAGATTTGTTACCCATGATCCTTTATGTTTTATCTTTCAGAGAGGACAGTTTACCAAAGGTCCATGTAAAGGACATATCCTAAGCCCATTTGATAAGTTACCACCCAGACAGAGATCTGTTACCCATGATCCTTTATGTTTTATCTTTCAGAGAGGACAGTTTACCCAAGGTCCATGTAAAGGACATATCCTCAGCCCATTTGATAAGTTACCACCCAGACAGAGATCTGTTACCCATGATCCTTTTTTTATTTTTCAGAGAGGAGAGTTTACCCAAGGTCCATGTAAAGGACATATCCTCTGCCCATTTGATAAGTTACCATCCAGACAGAGATCTGTTACCCATGATCCTTTATGTTTTATCTTTCAGAGAGGACAGTTTACCCAAGGTCCATGTAAAGGACATATCCTCAGCCCATTTGATAAGTTACCATCCAGACAGAGATTTGTTACCCATGATCCTTTATGTTTTATCTTTCAGAGAGGACAGTTTACCCAAGGTCCATGTAAAGGACATATCCTCTGCCCATTTGATAAGTTACCATCCAGACAGAGATCTGTTACCCATGATCCTTTATGTTTTATCTTTCAGAGAGGACAGTTTACCCAAGGTCCATGTAAAGGACATATCCTCAGCCCATTTGATAAGTTACCACCCAGACAGAGATTTGTTACCCATGATCCTTTATGTTTTATCTTTCAGAGAGAACAGTTTACCAAAGGTCCATGTAAAGGACATATCCTAAGCCCATTTGATAAGTTACCACCCAGACAGAGATTTGTTACCCATGATCCTTTATGTTTTATCTTTCAGAGAGAACAGTTTACCAAAGGTCCATGTAAAGGACATATCCTCTGCCCATTTGATAAGTTACCACCCAGACAGAGATTTGTTACCCATGATCCTTTATGTTTTATCTTTCAGAGAGAACAGTTTACCCAAGGTCCATGTAAAGGACATATCCTCTGCCCATTTGATAAGTTACCACTCAGACAGAGATTTGTTACCCATGATCCTTTATGTTTTATCTTTCAGAGAGAACTGTTTACCAAAGGTCCATGTAAAGGACATATCCTAAGCCCATTTGATAAGTTACCACCCAGACAGAGATCTGTTACCCATGATCCTTTATTTTATCTTTCAGAGAGGACAATTTACCCAAGGTCCATGTAAAGGACATATCCTCTGCCCATTTGATAAGTTACCACCCAGACAGAGATTTGTTACCCATGATCCTTTATGTTTTATCTTTCAGAGAGGACAGTCTACCCAATGTCCATGTAAAGGATATATCCTCTGCCCATTTGATAAGTTACCATCCAGACAGAGATCTGTTACCCATGATCCTTTATGTTTTATCTTTCAGAGAGGACAGTTTACCCAAGGTCCATGTAAAGGACATATCCTCAGCCCATTTGATAAGTTACCATCCCAGACAGAGATCTGTTACCCATGATCCTTTATGTTTTATCTTTCAGAGAGGACAGTTTACCCAAGGTCCATGTAAAGGACATATCCTCAGCTCATTTGATAAGTTACCACCCAGACAGAGATTTGTTACCCATGATCCTTTATGTTTTATCTTTCAGAGAGGACAGTCTACCCAAGGTCCATGTAAAGGACATATCCTCAGCTCATTTGATAAGTTACCACCCAGACAGAGATTTGTTACCCATGATCCTTTATGTTTTATCTTTCAGAGAGGACAGTTTACCCAAGGTCCATGTAAAGGACATATCCTCAACCCATTTGATAAGTTACCACCCAGACAGAGATCTGTTACCCATGATCCTTTATGTTTTATCTTTCAGAGAGGACAATTTACCCAAGGTCCATGTAAAGGACATATCCTAAGCCCATTTGATAAGTTACCACCCAGACAGAGATTTGTTACCCATGATCCTTTATGTTTTATCTTTCAGAGAGAACAGTTTACCAAAGGTCCATGTAAAGGACATATCCTCTGCCCATTTGATAAGTTACCACCCAGACAGAGATTTGTTACCCATGATCCTTTATGTTTTATCTTTCAGAGAGAACCGTTTACCAAAGGTCCATGTAAAGGACATATCCTAAGCCCATTTGATAAGTTACCACCCAGACAGAGATCTGTTACCCATGATCCTTTATTTTATCTTTCAGAGAGGACAATTTACCCAAGGTCCATGTAAAGGACATATCCTCTGCCCATTTGATAAGTTACCACCCAGACAGAGATTTGTTACCCATGATCCTTTATGTTTTATCTTTCAGAGAGGACAGTCTACCCAATGTCCATGTAAAGGATATATCCTCTGCCCATTTGATAAGTTACCATCCAGACAGAGATCTGTTACCCATGATCCTTTATGTTTTATCTTTCAGAGAGGACAGTTTACCCAAGGTCCATGTAAAGGACATATCCTCAGCCCATTTGATAAGTTACCACCCAGACAGAGATCTGTTACCCATGATCCTTTATGTTTTATCTTTCAGAGAGGACAGTTTACCCAAGGTCCATGTAAAGGACATATCCTCAGCTCATTTGATAAGTTACCACCCAGACAGAGATGTGTTACCCATGATCCTTTATGTTTTATCTTTCAGAGAGGACAGTCTACCCAAGGTCCATGTAAAGGATATATCCTCAGCTCATTTGATAAGTTACCACCCAGACAGAGATTTGTTACCCATGATCCTTTATGTTTTATCTTTCAGAGAGGACAGTTTACCCAAGGTCCATGTAAGGGACATATCCTCAACCCATTTGATAAGTTACCACCCAGACAGAGATCTGTTACCCATGATCCTTTATGTTTTATCTTTCAGAGAGGACAATTTACCCAAGGTCCATGTAAAGGGCATATCCTCTGCCCATTTGATAAGTTACCACCCAGACAGAGATCTGTTACCCATGATCCTTTATGTTTTATCTTTCAGAGAGGACAGTTTACCCAATGTCCATGTAAAGGACATATCCTCTGCCCATTTGATAAGTTACCATCCAGACAGAGATCTGTTACCCATGATCCTTTATGTTTTATCTTTCAGAGAGGATAGTCTACCCAAGGTCCATGTAAAGGACATATCCTCTGCTCATTTTATAAGTTACCACCCAGACAGAAATCTGTTACCCACGATCCTTTATGTTTTATCTTTCAGAGAGGACAGTTTACCCAAGGTCCATGTAAAGGACATATCCTCTGCCCATTTGATAAGTTACCACCCAGACAGAGATCTGTTACCCATGATCCTTTATGTTTTATCTTTCAGAGAGGACAGTTTACCCAAGGTCCATGTAAAGGACATATCCTCTGCTCATTTTATAAGTTACCACCCAGACAGAGATCTGTTACCCATGATCCTTTATGTTTTATCTTTCAGAGAGGACAGTTTACCAAAGGTCCATGTAAAGGACATATCCTCTGCCCATTTGATAAGTTACCACCCAGACAGAGATTTGTTACCCATGATCCTTTATGTTTTATCTTTCAGAGAGGACAGTTTACCCAAGGTCCATGTAAAGGACATATCCTCAGCCCATTTGATAAGTTACCATCCAGACAGAGATTTGTTACCCATGATCCTTTATTTTATTTTTCAGAGGAGAGTTTACCAAAGGTCCATGTAAAGGACATATCCTCTGCCCATTTTATAAGTTACCAACCAGACAGAGATTTGTTACCCATGATCCTTTATGTTTTATCTTTCAGAGAGGACAGTTTACCAAAGGTCCATGTAAAGGACATATCCTCTGCCCATTTTATAAGTTACCACCCAGACAGAGATCTGTTACTCATGATCCTTTATGTTTTATCTTTCAGAGAGGACAGTTTACCCAAGGTCCATGTAAAGGACATATCCTCTGCTCATTTTATAAGTTACCACCCAGACAGAGATTTGTTACCCATGATCCTTTATGTTTTATCTTTCAGAGAGGACAGTTTACCCAAGGCCCATGTAAAGGACATATCCTCTGCTCATTTGATAAGTTACCACCCAGACAGAGATCTGTTACCCATGATCCTTTATGTTTTATCTTTCAGAGAAGACAGTTTACCCAAGGTCCATGTAAAGGACATATCCTCTGCTCATTTGATAAGTTACCACCCAGACAGAGATTTGTTACCCATGATCCTTTATGTTTTATCTTTCAGAGAGGACAGTTTACCCAAGGTCCATGTAAAGGACATATCCTCAGCCCATTTAATAAGTTACCACCCAGACAGAGATCTGTTACCCATGATCCTTTATGTTTTATCTTTCAGAGAGGACAGTTTACCCAAGGTCCATGTAAAGGACATATCCTCAGCCCATTTGATAAGTTACCACCCAGACAGAGATTTGTTACCCATGATCCTTTATGTTTTATCTTTCAGAGAGGACAGTTTACCCAAGGTCCATGTAAAGGACATATCCTCTGCCCATTTGATAAGTTACCACCCAGACAGAGATTTGTTACCCATGGTGTTAGCTAACTGTAATTACTCATTTGAAGTAGGACAGGGTACAAAAGTGGATTATAACTTTACGAACCTAGAAAGACAGTTAATGGACAGATTTCTGTTTTCAAAGTCTATTATAAACGAAATTCAAGAGGTAATGTAAATTTTATTGACGGCATTTGCTGGACTATAATTATACAGTCAATCTTGCCTTGACAGTCTTCTTAAACCACGACAGGGGCTGTCGTGGTCGTGATTTTGTGGTAGTTGGATATACAACTACCTATGCAATCACTGCCTATCACCACTAATGTGAGTTCGAATCCCGGTCAGGAGAGATGTACTTGATACAACATTATAAAGTTTGGCAGCAGGTGTTTGGTTTTCTTCGGGTACTCCAGTTTCCTCCACCAATAGAACTGACCACCACGATATAACTGAAATATTGTTGAAAGTGACATTAAACACCGTAAACCAATATAATTACACAGTCAAACTTGAATGGTCTTCTTAAATTAATGATCACCTGCTGTAAACGGTCACTTTAAAACCCTCCCCACCGGATTTATTTTAACTCAAATAAGTGGTTACCTCACTAGTGCAGTAAACGGCCACTCAAAGTTTATACCATCATATCAGTTACCAGTATTTAATGGTCACATTTCATTCTGGACTTTAAAAAATCATTGAGAGTTTGTTTTCGAGTTGTTCTCAATACCACATGGTTCTACTTATTAAGCTATAAAATTTTTGATTTTTGAATAATTAACTGTAAGAAGAGTTTGAAGACAATTACATAATAAATGTAAACATCATGTTTTTGTTTATTTTTTTTAAAGTAATATTCAATAAAAATTGTTATTTCAGATAGAAACAATTACATACAGGTCAGAATCTACAAATGCTGTGGTGTTCAAGAGTTTATATGGTAGAGTTAAACAGGTAAGGAACATTTTACTTATACAGTACAGTCAGAGACATAGCATGATAAATCACTGTGATAGACATATGTAGGTTTGAATCATGTCATGGAATGGGTGTGTTTTTCTGCACTTGTTAATATGTGATTTGAATAAGTTTTAAAATAAATCGTAGCTATTCGGCTTTCATACTACGTTTTGTCAGTAATGTTAAGATATAAATTACTTCACTTTCTATTGTACTGGATCGGAGTAATCGATAATCAAACACACTGATTACTTGTTTTATAAATAGTTATATCTGTATAAAGCAAATCTTATTGGAACCAGCATTTGTGTTTGGAATAGACACCTGTTCGGTCTATACAGGTAAAATTAACAAGATTTCCTACAGTCTGACTTTATTTAGAGTATGATTTATACAGTATTCCGGTTGAGTCAGGGTGGGGCAGTCATGGTCGTGATCGTATGGTAGTTGGATCTACAACTATCTATGCAATCAGTGCCCATAACCACTAAGGTTGTGAGTTTGAATCCCGCTCATGGTGAGATGTATTCGATACAAAATTATGGGATAAAGTTTGTCAGTAACTTGCGGCAGGTTGGTGGTTTTCGAGCTACTCCAGTTTCCTCCACCAATAAAACTGGAGTAGCTCGAAAACCATGATATAACAGAAATAAGAAAGATATAAAAAGAGATAACTATAACCCTACCCCTAATAAAAACATTGTATAGTGACAGTTAAAATCCAACCTCGCGGTAATAAAAAATGACTAACACAAAATTTTGTTCTGAGAATTTATGTTCTTGATGGTTTAATATATATTACATTTTTTTTCTCAAAGTTATGACATCAAAGATTTTACTTTTACTTTACTTTTGATACTTGTATTAAATAAATAAAAATACTAAATACAAATAATTTAATTTTATGTGAATACTGCAATCTGATTGGCTGATATGCCTGGAGCAACATTGGTTATACTTGATAACCTGGGTTGGTATTGTGAAGTTGCCAATATATTCATTTGCCAACTACAAATTGAAATATTCTGATGAAATAATCGTAATTAAAATCGAAGAATCATTAAATTTGTTGTAAAAATTACATTATAAGGAATATGCTCAATTTTTGAACAGGTCATACTTGTATAACTTGGTTTGGTACAGTTTATGCTTTTCATAAACCATGAACCGCTTCATGGTTTATTAGGCGTAAACTGCCCCAAATCAGGTTATATCGTATAACCTATTCAAAAATATTAGAAAAAAAACTTAAAGTAGTCAGTACATTACATTTTTTTAAAGTAACAATAATTTTGATTTTGCCTATTGCAGTTTTAGTTCAATCAAATTCAAGTCCAGAATGTTATTTATCTAAGTTTGACATGGTAACTAAACAGGTATTGCAGGAGTATAAAAAAAAATAAAGAAATATTTTGTTCTCGTTAGAAGTTTTCTTTATAAATTAATTCTCCCCCCAGTACACAAACACGTCTTTTTAGAGGTTAATTTAATTTTGTTCTGTGTTATTAAGCCCATTTTGCAATTATTTTTATTAGATTTTGCCAGGGAAGCAGTTAGCTCACACTTTTCTATTTCTTTATCCAGGATAGATTAAATCCAGCAGTACAAAGTCAGATATGTGGAGAGCTATGTCTGAAGTCTTACCCTGATCTGTGTGAGAGTCTTGATAAACTAGACATTGCCATCAGCTTCTTGAAGTCAGTAGGATCTGATCCTGAGAGTTCTCTGTATCAATTTATGTCTAATACACTGAAGATGGACAAGCCATTCCCAAGTCCAAAGGTGATATAATAATAAGTTTTCTTTACAAACATGTCCGCCAGTCTTTATAATCATAAAACTTGACCGCATTGGTGGTGTAATAGTTAGCATGCTCACCTCAAGTGTGGTTGATCGTGGGTTCGAGCCCCATTCGGTCAAACCAAAGACATTAAGGAGAAAGAGCAAAGACAGGTTGGCTTGGAATCAGGATAATGTGTCCTAGTTGGGTGACATGTCTATCCGCAGACATTTGTTTCAGTGAGCTAGCACTATAAAAATCCAACTAAGCGTGTTGGTCTTGTACAAAGCGGACCTCATCATCATCTCATCGAAAATTAACTTGTTCTTGCCATGATATAGCTGAAAAATTGCTGAGTTGGCATTAAACAACAATCACTCACTCACTCACTCTGATTTGATGATTTTGGAATATGAATGTGAAACTCATACTTAAAATGTGAAAATAGAGCTGCATTCCTTGCACCCAGAGAAATGGCAAATATCAAAGTTAAGGTCTTTGGTTTGACCAAACCAGATATTGAACCCAGGGTATCCCAAATGTGAAGTCAACATGCTAATTATTCATACATGTGATAGAGTTGCTATGCTACAACTGGAGATTTGTAAATTTTTGGCTGGAGATTTGGTCTCATAACTGGAGATTTTTTATCGACGTATTTGATGCATGTTTTTATTGTTTATTGATGTTTTCCTTTTGTTTGTTTCAGTATTGAACCAACTGCATCCCATTTCAAATATGTATTGTTTACATTTTTCTGTCTTAAGTAGTGTTTCAAATGATGAATGAAGGATAAAAACTGTATTGATAATTTATTCATAATCATTCATAATCATAAGGTTATAACAAAGCAATAACAATGAAGACAGAATGTTCTGAACAATAAAGTCATAGAGCATTAAAATTAAAAAGTCACTATTCATCAAGGTACTTGGTCTTCTGACTTTGCTGCTGGTGTGTTGGGTGATAACATACGTTTCGGCAATTTTGTGGTTTATCAATTCCATCCTGGAACTTAGTCCTTAAATAATACTTTGATCGGCTTTGGTCCCAAACAAGCCATAACAACTCAATCCGAGATGAATTCATTGCACGTTTGATCGAAATAAGAAGTTTTCCTCGGCATCAAAGATTGTCCGACTCGTGTTTGCAAAACGGTTTATAACTATTTTTAATTGCCGCTATCACACTTCTAATCATCTAAGCTTGTGCCACAGACACACTTCCTTATCCCCAATTAACTGTCAATCAGTGGATAATTGTTGTATAATCATCAACACCTTAACTAATCAACATGAACCAATTTACCTGTAAAGGTGTCAAACAGATCAATAACCGGATATCATTAAATATGACATTCACCTTTACCATTCGTATCTCTCTGCGTTTTTCTTCAGCGCAGGAGTTCCAAATGGGGAATTTCCAGAAATATTGATCGCAAAATGTAGGTCAAGATTTTTTGGTACTTGATTTTTTTCACGGGCGGAAGATTTTGAAAGTTGACGGAAGGGACCCTCAAAATCGGGAGAAAAATGCCCCCGCCGGAAGGTTCACATGTATGATTATTACACCACTGGGGAGGTCCATTTTTATCAAGTACATGTGCATAAGTTAAAAGTAAATTTATACACATTGCACAATTTTGTGCTCAATAAAGATGGCTGTGTATGCAAAACATCTTTATATATTATTCATACATACTGGTATATATAGATACAATTTTAATAGAACATTAATAATTAATTTATATATTTCAATATCTCATTTCAGGCAGAACAGGCCAGCAAGTGTAAGCATACCATGTCCTTGTGGATAACATTAGCATTAGAAAGAGCTAAATTCCTGGCTAAATATGACAAGGTGAGTAGATAAAAACCAATGTATTTGTTAAGATATGTTAAAATTGAAGAAATATAATCAATAATATCAGGTGGATCAATAAATTTTATACCATTATGTTAATTTGTTCATTCGTCCCACTTCATTTTGTGAATGAGGTCATTGGTCAGATAGCTGTCATATTTGGTATGATTATTAGTCATGATGTGTAGTTAATCATATTATTCCACTCTATAATATTTATTCTACTTATATAGAAATTTGATTGGTCGGAAAAATCCCACATGACATTTATCAAAACATCGTATTTCCCTCTCAACAACATCGTATTTCCCTCTCAACAATATCGTATTTCCCTTATTCGAAATTCTCAAGATTTAACGCTTTGGTCATATAATGGTATTCCATGTTAGTAAAGATAACTCCAGAGATGTTCCGAAATAATAATTTTGTAAACAAAGATGGCCAAAAGATTTCATTTTCCTTGCATAAGGGAGATATGAAAATTTATTCACCCTCGAAATAGTCATATTTCCATCGGGCATTGCAAGGGAAATAAATGTATATTATCCCACCATTTTGATTCAACATTTTTGTAGGAATCATGGTCATTTTCATGCATTTTCAATATAGTTATATTGTATGAGCACATAATGGCAAGGCATATTGTCCTTTGGACACAGTAAATTCTTGGTTTAATTTTTAATTCTGGTTTTACACCAACATCTAACAAATCCCTTTTCAGGTTTGTGTCCAGTAATCTTTCAGTTGTCTTTGACCATCCAATCATATGCAAAACAGTTAAATATATTGTCAAATCGGACAAAAGCTTTTGTAGTGTACTCAGTTTTAAAAAGTAGGCTCATCTCTGATTCGTCGAATGAAGATATGAACCCTAACTCTAGATTCAAATTTGTCGAAGATTAAGAAACTTATCATGGTTTCATTTATTAGCTATTTTTATACTGTATGCGATTTTAAACATTTCTGTCTTCTAAGAGAAATATTTGTAATTTTTATGTTTAATGTACAATACCACTTGCATAAAGTAAGAAATGGAAAGTTCCAACAATAAAAATGGTGGAACCTTATGTTTGTTGTGTATAGCTACCTTAACAGCAAATGCCATTATATTTTGTATGTATAGGTATTAGGTAATAGCGGCATATACCTTGTATAAAATCGAGGTCAGTGTAACATTGATCTTAGATGTCAAGGTCAATATGTTATTTTTTATTTGTGGTATATGTTGTCTTAAATGCTAAATGTTTTGTGCTTTGTGACAAGGTCATGTAATTTTTTTATCAGTGATAGGGCCAATTGACGTGGAGACATATGTTTTAATTCATAAACACTAAACAGGGATGATTTTTTCAGTTATTTAACTGATTTCAGCTATTGTCCTCTGAAAGTCTGTTTTTCTAAAGTTGCTGGACACGGTCAGAACAGGTCAAAATTGACCATTTTAAAAGAGGGTGTAGATGGTTTCAGTTATTTTTTGTATTGATTTCAATTATTTGATTTTCTAACCAGGATCATTCCTGACTTAAGTTTTGTGTGTGATATACAAATGAAAAACCCCAATCAAAACTTGTTGCAGACAATATTTCATGACTCATTTTTGTAAAGTATTTTTTATCATTCTTTCAGAAAGCTTTTGAAGGGATATCTGACAACTTTAAAAAGCCATTGACAGAGGAACAAAGACAAGCTATAGAGGAGATTTTGAATAAACTCCCAGTAGAACAGATAGACATACTGGTAGAACTGATATTTGAATGTATTGTGTTAAAGATTGATGTTCCACAGAATAAAGATGATGAAGATTATGTTGACATGTCTAAGATCAGGTAACTTTCTGATCGTTATATTTTACGGAAGAAATAGATTCTTTCGTCGAAAATTGACGATCAGAATATCTTTCAATCGTGCTAGAAATTATCTGTCTTTAACCCTCATTTCGCTGTGCTCCACTCATGAAAACACAGAATTTCTCACACTCATGGAAGATATATAGGGTATAACACAGAGGAGGTGCAAGACAGTAAAATTTGTTTCACCCGAGGGTAAGTTTTAAATCGCATCGGACGAGGCTTGTCCAAATCAGATACGATTTAAATCTTACCCTTAGGTGTCTCAGATTTAACAATTTTTCACCTTGCACAGTGATTGACTCTCTTTCTCATCCTTCCTATCGTGTCAATGTTTGTTTACATTGAGAAAATATAGAGTGCTCTCCCTTGTTAGTAACTAAAGTAAATAAAAAAAATTGCCTCCCTTTGACCAACGTCAAATAACTTTTTATGTAAGTAATTTATCACTGTTGTGGTAGCATTTAAAGATACTGTCTATACATTTTATTATTAAATACATTTAAAATACTGTCAAGAAACGGGTGTATATCAATAAATCGACAATTTACTTCGACAATTTTGCGGGAAAAAGCATGTGTAGCTTGTCTTACACCCGGAGATAGAAAAATCTTTTTCACATAAATTAACGGAATACTTTATCCAAGGGGTGAGAAATTTCTAATCTTCAATATGGAGTTTTGTAAGAAACTTATTCTCGACTCTCACATTTTTTTTGCTGGTATGTTTATTTGGTAAAATACTCCCCTCATAAAAATTTAAAGAATATAGATGAAAATTCTTTTTAAGAGTAACGAAAGAAGATGCCATTAAATGAACATTCATTGATTCAGACCTAAGATGTGTTTGCTTAATGCTATAGAAGTTTTTTTATGCAATTAAGTTTGGATTTGTTCATGTTGTCATAGAAAATAAATGTATTTCAAGTAAAAAAAATGCATTCACATTCATTCATTCAATATTGAAGACTATGCAGTGACTGTGAAATGTAGAACAGCAATAAGAGTACTCACTATTTGTTTACTTTAATTAATTTGTATTTAAAGATGGACAGTCTCTCATGTTCATTAACATCAATATCTTTTCTTACTAAGGACAAAATAAAAAAATTGTTTGTTTCCCGCACCCGACCGACCGTTAGAAAACGTTGCGACTTGAAATATTTTTTGGGTGATTTGCGACGACTTTTTTTTTTTTTTGGGGTTACCGGAAATCATGACCGGAAGTTCCGATATTGTTTCAGAATTTACGTTCGGAACTGGTTTACACTTTTAAATGAACAAAATCCGTTGCTCGACTTTGAAGGAACCAGATTTGTGAATGAACTTTGAAAAAAAAAAAAAAAAATCCCCCTACCTACCGACCCATTAGTGAAATGGAGGGTCGGGTGTGGGAAACGAACATATTTTTAAGGGTGGCCTAATATATCAACGCTTGGATTTTCATAATTTATTTGATCATACCTTCCATATGTTAAACATACAAATAAGAAACCATTGTGGTCGTAATCGTATGGTAGTTGGATTTATATGCAATCAGTGTCTATTACCACCAAAGTTGTGAGTTCAAGCTGCACTCAGACGAGGTGTACTCGATACAACATTATGTGATAAAGTTTGTTAATGACTTGCGGCAGGTCGGTGGTTTTCTCTGGGTACTACGGTTTCCTCCACCAATAAAACTGACCGCCATTATATAACTGAAATATTGTTGAAAGTGGTGTTAAGCACCATAACCCCTCCTTTAAACCTACAAATATGAATTTTTGAAATAATTAAAATATTTATTTTCAGTTTACGAGACGCATTGATTGGATATTTAGATGTCTGTCCATACGAGGAAGAATTAACAATAGATGACTCCTTAATGGCAGCAATAGGACAGCTACCTTCAGATACAAAAGATCCACTTAGGGTTCTAACAGCACACTCTGTAGAGATATGGAATCTAGTTTATCAAGTATTCACAAATAAACAACGTCAGAGACATTAAACTCTTTATAAAGAGATGGTACTATAGACATAGAAAGCTCTATGAATACAAGATGGAGAAAGAAGTTTGAAAATACGATTGATGATAAACATTATTCGTTAATTATCCATTGATTTATTCAAAGTGGTTTTTGAAACAATTTTGATTAAAAATGACCAAGAAATAAAATTATTATTGATTTAATGTGATAAAATAGTGATATATATGTTATGACTTGTCTCAGCTACTCTTTGTATTTTGTTTATACAGTGAAACCTGTCTAAACTGAACCCTGAATGAAACAGAATCCTGTATAAACCTGTCTAAACTGAACCCTGAATGAAACAGAATCCTGTATAAACCTGTCTAAACAGAATCCTGTATAAACCTGTCTAAACTGAACCCTGTATAAACCAAATTTAAAATAAAGTCCCAATGTAGGAAATCTTTGTCAATTTAACCTGTATAAAGCAAGAACCTGTCTATTCTGAACACAAAAGCTTTTCCTACAGAGGTTCTCTTTAGACAGGTTTCACTGGGTTTTTTTTGCTTTTGTTTTTTTTCTCTCGTCATTTCAAAATATCTTTCTACACAGTTGTCTTTCCATTTAATGTTGCAATATTAGAAATATTTAAGCTTTACAACATATTTTTGTTTCTTGTGAAATTGTTGACTATTAAGCAAAGTTTTTGTTTTTTATTCTTTTGTCTTTTTTTCACAAATACAGTGAAAACAGTCTAGTTAAATGTATTAATGGAACTTGTATGAGTAACAGTCAAACCTGCCCATGATGTCACCTAGGAGCTATTAAGCAGTCACCTGTATTGAAAGGTCACATTTTTCTTGTCCTGTCATTGAAAATTTCATATGAATTGAAACTCTTTTAAGAGGTCATCTGTCTTATAAGGCCACTTTTGCTTTGTCCTAAATGTGACCTCTTAATATTTATAAATTGAACAAGTCTTATCTTGCAAACAAGAAAAAAAATGTTCCACATGTGTTTTGTTTAGTGCAGATTTCTTTGTTTTATATCTTGCTTTATATTACGTTGATAGATTTTTTTTTTAATGTTTTATATTTGTTAATTTCATTCAGTATGTAAATGCATAATATATATGTACCCGATATTATAGGGGACAAAATGACAACAATTTGAAATTGCTTTGTATGTAATATATTTTTACCATTAGTGATTTAAAAAAAAAGTGATTGGAAAATGGACAATGGAATTTTTTTTTCTAGTGTCATCTCTCTGGTTGTTGAGCGATCATCATTTTCAAACTCATCTTTGTAGACTTTACCTAAAGAACTAACCGGCTGGACACCAGTTAAACCAGTTGTGCTGACAACTGTATTTACTATTCTACATAATCTAATAAGGAATTGCATGCTATTTCTCTACAGACAGGCACTAAACGAAAAACTAATAACACTTAATATATTGCATTTCATTTGCTTTTTACATTAAATAAAAAAGTTTCAGGGATCACAAGTAGAGGTTAGATGTTACAAACCTTACTGTACAATTACACCCATAGCATGCAGGTCATGGTTTATATACTAATGCCCTGTCATACACACCAAAATAATACAGAAAAAATATATATATAAAGGGTTCCTAAATTTCAGTAGGTTGCTACATAGATGCTGAGATAAAGAAAATCAACTAATAAAATATTTCAATATGATTAGATATTAAAACATGCATGGTTTTATAGATTTGTTGTATCTGGATCTCTGTCCATCAGTATTTTCTGTACTTTGATTTCTTGAATTCATTTTTGTTTGTTTGATTTACATATGTAACATCATAACAGAGAAACAATTTGACAATCATATAATAAGATTTATTTATTGAACTGCTTTTCATATTTACTACATCTCTAATATCACAATACAAGATGATGGAAATAAGTTGCCATACCAACAAATGATTTCACCAGTCAATTCTTTTATAATTAAATTGACATGATGATTGAAATCTCAAAGTATTTTTTGGTGTAATTGATAAAACCTGGGTTGGTCAGGCTAAGGCAAAAAAGTACCTGTGTTCCAACCAGCATTCTTGAATAAAATAGGGTACGATTGCCACCTGTTTTATTTATTTTTGTAATTTTTACCTGTGTTTCATCTCTAATATCACAATACAAGATGATGGAAATCAGTTGCCATACCAACAAATGATTTCACCAGTCAATTCAAAGAAAATGCACATCAAAAGTGATGAAAAATAAAAGTTCTGTATACACCTTGCAAATACATTGTATGTGAAATTTCGGAATTTTGACCTCTTTTGCAATATAAATCAATATTCGAGAATACCAAAGGGGCAATAAAAAATTGACAATCCAGAGAAATGGCAACATATATAGGTACACAAGAAAAAAAAATCACAACACAATATGTGTTGGACACCACTATGCAAACAAACACAAATAACGTAAATAAGACATGAGCCCTCCTACAAACAACTGGAGGTAAAGACGAACAGAACATTGTTTTATGCAGAAATCGTAATGGACATTACAACACAGAACTTAGAATATAAAGACACATAATATGACAACAAAAAAAACTTAAAAAATGAGCAACACCGACCCCACCAAAAATAAATTGCAATGCCTAAAAATAACCCGTTTGTGAGGCCTGCATTAGTCGGTATTGCTCATCTGGTTGTCTACAATGTAAATTGTCTGATAACTGGAGGGGAAAAGCTGATCCAAAGTAATAAACAAAAACATGGTCAAGTCTCAGAACTGCTGCATTTCTATAGAGTTATGACCACCAAATACTGGGGTTATATATGTACTTAAAATTATCAGAACACATTTTCAGCTAGATATCAGACTACTATCAAACACCAACCTTCTAAATAAACCAATGAAATGCCACAGATTGGAACATGGAAGAAGGTGGAGTGTTAACACCAACCCTTCACAGATTACAACACATGCACTTGCACAAATGCTTTATTTCACAGTATCTTCATCTAACCTTTATAGACAGAATGCTTAGTATTATTTTTCAAAACAAGGATTCAAACGCATATCAGCTGTCTATCAAAGGTATCAATATTTCTACTTGACGGTGATACGCGGCATACAGCAGGTTGTCTCTGATAAACCGAAAGCTTCAAACCGTGTCCGTGGTGTAATCAATTCAAGTAGATCGTGGATTCGAGCCCCTGTCAAGTCAAACCAAAGAGTATATAGAATTGGTACTTTTACGCCAAGCATGCATCATTAAGGAGTAAGAGCAAAGCTAAGACTGGTTGGCTCGTGATCAGAATAATGTTTCCGAGTGTAGTGACATGTCTACCCTCAGATTGTTGTTTCAGTGAGCTAGCACTAAAAAAATCCAGCTAAGCGTATTGGTCTATATATAGCCAGTACAAAGCGTCATGAAAGCGGACATGATCATCATCTCATTGAATGTAGCTTATTCTCGTCATGATATAGCTGAACAATTGTTCATTTGGCGTTAAACAGCAATCACCCACTCACTCCTGATATATGTACGTGCAGAAAGAAGTTTTTTTCATAAGTCATTGCGATCGTCTTAGCTTAATACCATACATAAAGTAAATGAGGCAGAAAATCTAAAGAAATCTTACAAATACAACTGAAACACCTTGCAGTTGATCAATAAAAAACTGTTTTGTATTTTTTTTCCCCAAGATTTATAGGATAACAATACTTTTTTGAAAGGAAAAAAAACAAGTAGTAAAAAATCGAAAAGGAATTTTATTTGAGTTGTGAAATCAGAGAAAGAAAACTTGGATATAATGACAATTACAAAGGTAAAATAAAATGTCATTTTGAGAAATAAGAGCTTTATTACAAATTATGATATAGTTAATATGTAAATATTTCTAATATACGAAGATGATTTCAAATTGTCTGGGTCGTATTTCTGGTGTAATGGTTAGCGTGTTTGTCTTGCTTGAGGTAGTTCGTGGGTTCGAGTCCTGCGTAAAAACAAAGACTATGAAATTAGTATTTGCTGTTTTTCCGCTTATAGACGGCAATAAAATCAAAGAGAAAGAGCAAAGACTGATTGGATCGGAATTGGGATAATTTTTCGAGTGGACTGTTGTTTCAGCACTATAAAAATTGAACTACATGTTAATGGTCGACAACAAAGCGGACATTGTCATTTCATGGACAATGTTCTCGTGATTTAGCTGAAGACGTGCCCTTTTGACGTTAAGACAACATTCATTATTGAGTGTCACAAATGAAGACTTTTTTTTATTATTAAAAACAAAATCAGGGACAAAACATAACATTTATTTGCTGTAGTTGCTAGCTGGACTCCCTAAAACAACACATTTAGTATCCCAAGGAAATTCTTAGGGCCCAGCAACCGACTTTAGAAATGAAATAGTTAAAATTTCAGTAAACAGCTGGGCTACTGTCTGATCATTAATTTTCAGGGACCCTGGGCTTATTAATGTTAGTGGTCTTGTTAAAATTTATCCCTGAAAATGTATTTGTATTATATACATGTATTAAAATTAAAATTATTTCAATATACCACAAATGTATTTTAAACCTTAAAAATGTAAATATCATAATAGGATACACTAGTGGATCACTTATTGTCAATCTCATAAATTGGCTAGTGACACCATTTAAAACATACATTATATTTTAACAATTTGACTTTTAATGATGAAAAAATATTTATATAAATCATACATAAACAAGAAGTATCAAGTTAGTTACTTATTCCTTATTCCCGATTCAATGTGGAATAAGTATAACCAGTTACTTATTCGACATTGAATAAGGAAACAATAACTAGCTCCTTATTCGACATCGAGTCGGGAATAAGGAATAAGTTACTAAATTGATGTTCCTGCGAAAACATCCCGTCGAGTGGTCTCGGAAATTACACGAGGGCTACTTGAGGTAGAATTGGATACGGTGGTGCCGCTGGAATTAAAAAAAACCCCATCCCAATTCATATATTCCCTCAACATGAAAACCACACCTATTCATATATGCGAAATACTAAACTATACCCATTCATATATTATTCAATTATTGGTGACCCATTCAAATATTAGATGGTTTGGTTTGGTTTATGGTGTTTAACGCCGCTTTCAACACTATCCGAGTTATATCGTGGAGGTCAGTTTTATTGGTGGAGGAAATCGGATTACCCGGAGAAAATCACAAGTCACTGATGTCAGATGTTGTATCGAGTACACCTCGCCATGAACGGGGTTCGAGCTCGCCACTTTAGTAATGATAGGCTCAAATATTAGACTACTAAAATCTAATATTAACACACATATATACATTTTGCACGTTATGGTAAATTATATCATAATTATAGACGAAATTGTCTTGGCAATAGAGAAGCTGCGTGTTTGTAAGAATATGACCGCTTAAAAACTCTACCACCCATTGATATATTGAAATGGAAAATTTACGACCCAATCATTTATTTGAAAGTTGAAAAGACGAACCATTCCAGCGGCACGTCTGTATATTCCTATATATAGGAACTATACCCTTTCCCCCGTGGGCATATATAACTATAAAGTACTGTATTACTAGTATTTGGTAAGAAGTGATGAGGGTAAATTGGGTAATGGAATTCTGACCCTTCCATCCATTTTACACATAAAGACGTCAGTGGGAGAATGAATATGAGTGAGATGTACTCATTTGTTTTCTGGTTCGATACCACCCATTTTGTGATATTTAGACGAGAACTTGATGGAAAATTAAAAAGAAGTTACCCTTACACATATCAAAGTGAGTAATTCGATCTCCCCGTTGTCGCTACATAATAAAAGATTGTTTATGATGTCATGTAAACCAGCATATTTTGTTGTTACAACACGAGGTCGTAATCCAATAAAACTATTTACATCATTGAGTTTAAGCTACAATCCATAACGAATAATGCAGTGGAATCTGTCTAAATTTTGGCCGAACTTTGAATAAACCGGAATACTGTATAAACAGAATTACCACCTCTGCTGGTAGACTATTAGTCCCCGAGGGTATCATCCACCCAGTAGTAAGTGCTTCGGCACTGACATGGTTTATTAGATACATGTATATTTATTATTGAAATTTACGGTTCTTAAATAATGTAATTATTATCAAACCTATTGTTGTCCTCCCTCAGGCATAGTATTGTCCTGTGAAAATGTGTCCGATTGTATCTTTTTCAAATGAAAAATCCTCAACAGACCAAAAGAAGTCACCTCTGTGCTTTATTTCGTCCTCGGACTTTATCATAGAAAACAATTGTAACAGAGACAATATTTCACGGCGGACACTATTTAATCCTACAGATTTTGCTATCCTCCTTTTTAGGCACTTCTGTTTTATTGCGCCCAAACACTTTTGAATGATTTGGTTTTCCAATCTTTCGATTTTGAGAATACCTGATAAAGGTTTATTCCAGAAACACATCTTTGAGAATACCTGATAAAGGTTTATTCCAGAAACACATCTTTGAGAATACCTGATAAAGGTTTATTCCAGAAACACATCTTTGAGAATACCTGATAAAGGTTTATTCCAGAAACACATCTTTGAGAATACCTGATAAAGGTTTATTCCAGAAACACATCTTTGAGAATACCTGATAAAGGTTTATTCCAGAAGCACATCTTTGAGAATACCTGGTAAAGGTTTATTCCAGAAACACATCTTTGAGAATACCTGATAAAGGTTTATTCCAGAAACACATCTTTGCACTAAATTTCATAACTACGTTTGCATAGATAAAGTTCTAATGTAGAAAATCTTTGTTAATTTAACCCGTATAAACCGAACACTTGTCTATTCCGAATCTTTTTTTATTTATTTATTTTCATTGTTATCATAATACAATTGTATACAGTTATAAGTTTTCTTTTCAGATGTATAGGATATTGTTTGTGTTGATGTTTCCTTTTCTGCAAACGAATACCATATTATTGGAAGAAGAACTACCTCGAGGCATGATCGAATGTCTCAAAATGTTCCGAAACCATGCTTTAACACAGCAAGCATCAATAGAACAATTCTGTTGGAAAGTTTTTGATTGGCAGGATTTATCAAATTACACAAATGTTATTGGTCCAGAAGTCTTTGTGTATATTGAGAAACTTCTAAGCCGATTTTACGGAATGAATCCATTGGAAACGCAACCTAGCATTCGCAAAGAATACAGACGTATGACGGACAGAGAAAGGGAGGATTTTCATACGGCCGTACGGATGCTTAAAGAAGATAAAGTATGTTATCAGCTTTCTATAACAATAATAAATTTTATTTTTAAGAATATTCTTAAGTTTATAAACTATGCTCAATTTCAGTAAAATTAGGACTACAAGAGAATTTTTTAGGTAGTACTCACTCCTTACATTACAAAATAAACATATATGGTGTAATGGTGTACGTGGTAATGTTAAATGTTTCAATATACCGCATCGGTTGTGTAATTGTTAGCGTGTTCGCCTCGAGTAAGGTAGATCGTGGGTTCTAGCCCCGATCGGATCAGACCAAAGACTATAAAATCGGTTCTTGTTGCTTCTCCGCTAAGCACGCAGCACTAAGGAGAAAGAGCAAAGACTGGTTGGCCCCGAATCAAGATAATGTGTCCGAATGGGGCGACATGGCTATCCGCGGACTGTTGTTTCAGTGAGCCACCACTATCAAAATTCAAGTCAGCGTGTTGGTCTAGTACACAGCAGACCTCATCATCATGATTCATCTTATTGAAAAATCATCTGTTCTCGCCAAGACTGATATAGCTGAAAAATTGCTGAGGTGGAGATAAGCAACACTCACTCAATCAATCAATCACTGTACCAATTGTATATTTTTTGTGGGATTTTCAAAACATGCTGTGTCCAAACTATTTCTTGTTTGAATTTTGTAAAAAAAAAAAAAGGAGAGAAAAGATCTCATCTAACGCAAATGAAACTGCTACTCTAAATTAAATTTTATCTTCAAGTTTTCTTTTGTGCCATGTATTATGATTGGGTCGTGTTGACTCTATGATATTCTTTATTTGCTATGGTGTACATGTAGAACATCTATGATGTAAGTATTCGCGACAGATGTAAGTGTTCATGACAAGTTGTACGAACATTTTCGGATTAATTTAATTGTAAACTACCGGAATACAGACACAGGGGCTAGGTGCGTCCGTAAATAAAAAAAAAAAAAAATACTATATAATACTACAAGGGGGCGAACTCACTTGCTTCCATATTTTTAAGTCGTCGTGTTAAATTTATCGTAACTTCGGAACGCCTTAATATTTTCAAAAAATGTTTCCACCAGTCGAAAGTCAAGTAATTTTCCTTTCCAAAGAGACCCCAATAGGTAGCGTAGGCCTCCGAACTGCTGAGGTATCATACACGAACCAAAACAAAACGGCGTGAAAATCCGAAGTCGTACAAACGCTGGGATGACCACTTCCCATCTGTGTACAGACTTTCCCATGCGTAAACGAGTCATTTTGACTAGCTAAATACTTTCATCCATTCAAATTATGATAAAATTTCTTACCTTACGCAAATTTATATGTCCTTTAAGTCTGTTCTTGTTCAGCCAATCAAAAAGCCCGTTAGAACTCTCTCAATTTTCACGTCTATGGCGTTTGTCAAGGATGCAAATGGGATTTCTTTCAAAAACAGACTTAAAGGACATATAAATTTGCGTAAGGTAAGAAATTTTATCATAATTTGAATGGATGAAAGTATTTAGCTAGTCAAAATGACTCGTTTACGCATGGGAAAGTCTGTACACAGATGGGAAGTGGTCATCCCAGCATTTGTACGACTTCGGATTTTCACGCCGTTTTGTTTTGGTTCGTGTATGATACCTTAGCAGTTCGGAGGCCTACACTAACAATTGGGGTTTCTTTGGAAAGGAAAATTACTTGACTTTCGACTGGTGGAAACATTTTTTGAAAATATTAAGGCGTTCCGAAGTTACGATAAATTTAACACGACGACTTAAAAAAATGGAAGTATGCGAGTTCGCCCCCTTGTAGTATTATATAGTATTTTTTTTTTTTTTAATTTCGGACGCACCTAGCCCCTGTGAATACAGACACCGTTACTGAAACCATTATAATAATTGTTACCCAAGTAAAGACATCCCAACAGATGATGGTGTTTGTACCGTTGTTTTAATAAGATTTCAACTTTGCATGGATACAATAGATTTAAAATGATTGACAGGAATGAACTACTAGATAAATGCAACAATGTAAATCAAGGATCGTTGATAAGACGTTATACACGATGCTATTTAGTAACCCCCCCCCCCCCCCCCATATAGATGCACTAAACGAAGAATAATAAGAGTGTATGTAGGAATATTTTACCCGTTCCAACGTGGCTTTATCAACTTTGTTTTAATGATTAAGCATAATGTTGCCCCAAAGGGGCTGAAGGCATTTAACACAACACTATACAATGTAAATATTCAATTAAAGTTATTGCTCAATCAAAATCTGTAGCTGAATACATGATGTATTTGTTCACCAATACACAGCACGGTCAATATGTAATTATTTATATCATTTTCTTTTTTCAATTCTAGTCTGTTCCTCCAAATAAATATGATGCAATCGCCAGCCTGCATTCCAATGCAATTGCTCCTGGGGCACACACTGGACCAAACTTTCCAGGATGGCATAGGATATTCCTATGTTTGTAAGTCAAGAAACATTAAGTACAATTATGTATTATATATACCATGGATTTTACGAATTAACTTATTTAAACCAACGAATCCGAAGGATGAGTTGGTTTAAATAAGTTCATGAGTAAGATCCATGGTATATATGTTTTGTAATAGAAATTACATGATTGACAGATTTATGACGTCAAAATCATGGAATAACAGATCTAATACGTCAAAATCATGGAATAACAGATCTATGACGTCAAAATCATGGAATAACATCAAGATCTTCATGTTAGACCATGGTTTGTAAAAGTTCACTATTTTTAAGTTGATTATTGCATAAAAACATCAAAGGAAAAATGCGTATTTATGTTACAAAATGATATTACCTGTATTACCAGACACAAGACAATAAACTGCAAGTACAGGAAATTAAAACAACAAAAGTATACGATATCACCTAAAAGGTTACACAACTAAGTACACGTCTGAAAGTCACATGAAATCACTCGAAGGTCACGCAATTAATGCTTCGTCTGCTAAGATTGACACTGTCTATAAGCGCAAAGAAAAATAGTATCAATTGTAATATTCGTAAGAGATGATGGATGCGCTTGCAAAGAAACAGAATCAAAAACCACCATGAAAAAAACCGAAACCCCCCCCCCCCCTCCCCCAACATTCCAAGCTACCAGTTAATTATGTAACGATTCTGTATCAGCCTTGTTCTTGGTCCTTCGCCAGGTGGCAAAGCAGCAGATTGATGCTTCTATAAAGAAGACGAATGTCAAGGTCAATACACTAAATTAGAAGAACAAAAACGGGGAGGGTCCGGTAGTCCGACGGCCCATTAGTCCGACATCCCATTAGTCCAACGGCCCATTAGTCCGACAACCCATTAGTCCGACAGCCCGTTAGTCCGACAACCCATTAGTCCGACATGACAGTTCGTCACGGTGGGGGACTAAATTCTACATTGTATTACCATTTTTACTATTAGGTTCCTTTTCTGGTTTAGTTTCTTTCCTTGTAATAGTAGTCCCCGTCTTTATGGAAGTCTTCGGGATGTCAGTTAGTTGGGAAACAGAAAAATCGTACGCTCGGGTGGTACATACATGTGTACATGCATGTTTAATTACCTTTTGGGTCAGTTAGGAATGGGGACTACTATTACAAGGAACAAAACGATTTTTAGTGGAGTTCGTGTTGTCTGTTCTTTTTAGTTTGATGTGTAACGGATTTGTCATATGTGTCCCTTGACTTTCGATTTCCTGTTTAACGGATTGGTTGTGTTTGTCTCATAGCCAAACCGGTTAATCAACTTGCATTATTGGGAAATTGTTTCAATATATTTCCATTCTAAAAACTGGATACAATCCATGACAAGAAGACGGGTGAAAACGGGTCATTCACCGAATTCCCAGGATCCGTCGGGTGATTGAAAAATCTCGGGTGAGAGGACACATTTCGGCAAATTCATGACCGGTGTGACCCGCAAAAAAAACGGGTGAGTTGACATGAATGGACGACGTTCAGTTATATCAGTTATATAGGAACCACCCTCATGGTCTGTCGGAATGCCTTGAAGGATATTAATGAGACTTGGTGTGCCTCTTGCATTTATAGGTTGTCGGACTAATGGGCTGTCGTACTAATGGGTTGTCGGACTAATGGGCTGTCGGACTAATGGGTTGTCGGACTAATGGGCTGTCGGACTAATGGGCCGTCGGACTAATTGGCCGTCGGACTATCGGGAGGACCCCAACAAAAACGTGTGTTAATACCGGTGTCAGCGCTGGATATTTTAACAGATTTAGCTGTTAATGGTTTTTATGAAGACTTAATCCATATTAACTTGAAACCAAAATTAAGATTAACGGGGATTTCGGTGTATAAATGCTACTTCTTTCAACACTTTATAAGTTAAATCGTGACAGTCAGTTTTATTGGTGTAACGAACCGGAGTACATGTACTGATATGAAACAACCTTCCGAAAGTCACTGATAAATGATATCACATTAACTTATGCTAACCATCTACCGACTTTGACTTTTGTAAATTGTTGTCTTCCGGCGACGTAGTTTCGAAGGAACACTGGTGGCATTGACACCTGTTGGTCATAAATGATTTATTTTACGATTTCTTTTTTTAGCATTTTACATTTTTAAGTGGGTAAAATCAAAAAAGCCATTAAGTAGCTTAATAGTATGACAGGCTATCTATAAAAAAAAAATGTTAACATGAATATTTGTGGATTTAATTTGTTATGAAATGTATTTATGCAAGTTAGATGTAGTATTAGAATCGAAATAATTCATGGCAGGCCATGTTTGTAATACCTTTTAACATGGGTAACATTATTTTCGCTGGATTCCATCCTTCGCTATCCCCCAGGATAAAGCTTTTTAGAAAATAATGTTACTCATGTTAAAACTACATACAAATTATGGCTTCCGTACAAATAGACAAGAATTGTAGAATACTAAAGGTCGTGCTGGAATATGAATATAAAGAACCAGAACAAGTGAAACCTGTATTGAGTCAGATTATGTTAGACACTAACAGATAATCTAAATATGAAGATATATTCGAGTAAAGGGAAAACCTGGATACAATAACAACAGATTATAAATAAAGAGCGAACACACGAGCAGAAGCCCAAAGAGTACGATATAACAAAAAGCAAGAGTGAAGCCAGGTTCCTTCAAAAGGGTTTTCGTTTTCTGTCTCATTGATGGCTCCCATCCTGAAGTCATAATTTCCAAAAACAATTAATAAGGAGAGAGTTTATATTAGAAACCAATCTGTTCAAGCACTGAAATTCCGGATGAAGCATGGGAGGTTTCTCCTGAAATATGCGTGTCACCGATGGCAAGAACCTTACTCACAATGTGTAAAAGAATACATATACACTATTATACCGGTGTTACATACTCATTTTTCCCCCATACTCATTTTTCTCCCCGGGAAAATGAGTATATACTGAGTTTTCCCCCCCGGAAAAATGAGTATATACTGAGATTTCCCCCCCGGAAAAATGAGTATATACTGAATTTTCCCCCCGGAAAACCAAGTATGTGTTAACACATACTCATTTTTCCCCCCATACTAGTTTTTCCCCTCTCCTATTTTAATAGGGTTTTTCTTGTGTACACTTATATACATGTATATGGTGGAAGACATAATAGTTAAATGTGGACGAAAGAGGGTATCAACAATGATGATAGTAATAACTAAGGCAAGCATGAACATGGAGTGAGAACGGATAAGGAGGTAGGAGGAAAGGAAGGGAAAAACACTTGAGTGATAAAGCGATCTTCCTTAGTGCAAGTGAGAACAACTCAAGTTTGCTAAGTGCTGGAAGGCACAGCTGTCAGGTATGAGGAAGAGGGCAGGAAGGAAGGAATATAAAGAGAAGGATAGAGAGGACGGAGGGAGAATGGTAAAAAGATGACGGAGAGGAAGGAGAGATAGAGGTATAAAATAAGGAGGATGACGGGGAGGAATTAGGGAGGGAGTCAATATGGAAAAGGATGGAGATAGTGAGGAGGATAATGATGAGGAAGTAGTGAAACAGGTAGTGAAGAGGAGATTTGAAGGAAGAGGATAGAAAGGACGAAGTGACAAAGGTAAACGAGAAGGAGAGAAGTAGTGAGGAGGAGGTAATAAATACATACGGAGAAGGTAATTAGGAAGAGTTAATAAGGAGGATGGAGACGGAAGAAAGACAGAGGTAATGAGGTGGATGATAATATTACAGGAAAGAGAAGAGGTAATGAGGTGGCGGATTGAAAGGAATGAAGGATGGAGAGGTGGTAAGGATGTCTGAGAGGAAGGAGGGAGAGAGGTAGTGAGAAGGATGGATAGGAATGAGGGAGAGGAAGCAAGGAGAGAAGTTGAGAGGAAGGAAGGAGAGCGGTAGTGAGGAGGATGACAGAGGAAGGAGGGAGAGAGGTAGTGAGGAGGAGGATGGAGAGGAATGAGGGCGAGGAAGGAGAGAGAGAGGCAGTGAGGAAGAGGATGGAGAGGAAAGGTGAGAAAGGTAGTGAGGAGAACGACTACTTTAATAAATTTCCCCCGACAATGCCTTCAGTGGTTCTTGAAAATCGATCAATCAGAATGTTCAAAGTCTCCTATCAATCTGCACCAAAGAAACAACACTTGTGTAGTACCTCATAGTGAACACCCTCAAAGTTAAATTGGTTAAATTATGTTCAGTGGTTCTCAAGGATATTACGAAAATGTAATTCATAGGTTTTCAAAGCAATTTTGACTTTCGCTGTCGACCATTTTGAATTTCCGATCGGCATTAAAAACCATTATCACCTGTAAAGGACTCTGAAATTTCAAGACAATGTTTACAACCATAATATGCAGGTCAAGTTCAATTTCAGCCAGATCCCATATACGGCTTGGAAGTTAGGCCCACTTAGCTGAAAGCGGAGAACTCCGTGTCCTCGGACACATTCTTCTTTTATTCATTTTTTTAACAAATCGGCATGAAAAGTAACAACACTTGCGTAGGACATAATAGTGAACACCTCTGCCAAGTGTGGTTAAATTCTGTTCAGTGTTTTTCAAGTAGACCATGAAAATGTTGCTTTACATATGGTTTCAAAGCAAACTTTGACCTCCGCTGGCAACGATTTTGAATTTCCAATGGGCTCAAAAAGTAACAAGACCTGTCAAAGACCATAAAATGAACATACAAATCACGTTTCCATACCATCGCTTCAGTGGTTCTTGAAAAAAGATTATTGAAAAACTAACAATGTTTCCAATGTCTCCTGATGACCATTTGTTGACGAATCGGAAACAATCCCTCATCCGATCTAAACAAACACCAGATCCCTCGGTACAATTTCTAGTCAATATGCAAACCACAGATAAATTCAATGCAGACGAACAATTACGCATTGGTTGACCATATGCGAACGCTAACTGATTTCAAATCCGATACGACAATTATAACGGATTTAAATTCGATTTAATGATTCGATTTCAATCCGGAATACGTGTGAATATGGTATTATAGTGCTACCACTTTCGGTAGATCAATAAAAAAAGATGGAGGCAAACGCATTTATCAAGATGGCTCAATTTTATAATAATTTGATCATGAAACGAAGCAAAAAATAGTTGTGCTGATATAGTAGAGGGGGTTAGGAGGGGGTCTGACCCCGAAACCCCGAACTAAAAAACTTGAAATCCCCTTAGTCCCGAACTAAAAAAACTTGAAATCCAGAAGTCACGAATATAATAAAATTTCAATCCCGAATCCCGAAATGGTCAATCCCGAATTCTCGAGCTTAAAAAAAACACCATACCGGAGTCCTGAAAAGGGTCCTTCCCCCCTCATAGTAGTAATTTAATTTAGAGAATACTGTTACCGTTTAGTTCATCATTTGAAATGAACATAATATGATAAATTGGTATAATTATGTTCGGTAAAACAAATCCACACTAATAATTGTATCATTCATAGTTATGCGTCATTGATGGACACTGCCATTCTATAGTTACTGATCTTTATTTAAAATGATCGATTACAAACAAACAAGCTACCACAAAATAGTTTGTTTAGTTTAAAGCTAATTATGTTGTGTCTCGGTGTAGTGTAAACAGTTAAAATTCTTAAGAATAAATTAACAGATAACCATTGGCGGATCCAGGGGGGTTCCGGTGGTCGGAACCCCCCCCACCCTCCTTTTGCTCGGCAAAATTTGAAAAATCCGTGAAATTCGGCAAAGATTAGACTGCAACCCTCCTTTTTAGCTCACCTGACTAAAAGTCCTCACAACATCTGATCCAAACTTTATTTTCAGATTCGAAAGTGCCATTAAGGAAATGGTTCCAGATGTCATCTTGCCATATTGGGATTCAACATTTGAACGTAATATGAGAATTCCGGAATTATCAGTGATGTTTTCAGAGCATTTTGCCGGAAACGGCAATGGATACGTTACAACTGGTCCATTTCAAGGTTTCGAGGGAATGAAAACTGGAAGACTTTACAGAAACCTTGGACAATCTATCCATGGTCCGATTTCTTCAATGAATGCGGGAAATATTTTAAGGCAGATGCGCACAGAACAAATAACATTTCCAACAGCAGATCTAGAAAACAGTTTGGAACAAGCACACAATGACGTCCATGATTGGGTCGGAGGTCAAATGGGAAAAATTGACACATCAGCAGACGACCCATTATTTTTTGTTCACCATTGCTTCATAGATTATTTATGGTCATTGTTCAGACTAAAACAAAAAAATAATGACATAGACCCGGAGTTTGATTATCCCGAGGGTGCTGACGGAGAACACCACCCGCTTGCTACTATGAAACCCTTTCAATATTTTCGTAATATACATGGCTATTCAGATTATTGGACTAGCCACGTCTTTAAGTATGAAGTTTCGCCGTACTGTAGCCCAGATCAGCCGTCGTGTCAATCAAAATGGCTGACCTGTGACACGGTGAATTGGAGATGCATTTCTGCGCATACGCCATTCCAAACAGATATAGAAAAATGGATTCATAATGACTTCGTGATAAATGGAATACAAAACAAAGAACAATGGTGTTACATTTCTGTGGAAATTCAATATGGAACATTTTCAAGTAATCTACAATCTTCATATTTTGGGTCTAACATGCTTGACAATACTGGAACATACCAATCTAATGTTTTTGAGAATGCAGACTGCATTCAAAAAGACAGAAGCAAAATTGATATTTATGTAGAAGCAGATGGTATTTCATATAGGGGACGCTATCTAGATTTCGTGGTTTTGGAAAAGAATAAGGCATCTGCAACGGCCTACTTGAAAATAGCCATGGCTAACATTGACAACTCCACCACATACATTTCAGCGTACGATTCATGTGGACGTATATGCTCCCCATTTTGTATGGTTTACAATTCAAACCCACCCGAATATAGACCATGTTCAGGTGTTATTACCAACAGAAGAGGACCTCCGAACTATTGCATAAAAGAAAATGCAAATGATTATGAACATAGTTTGTCATTCATAAAATTTTATTGTGATAAATCTGGTACATTAAGAAATATTCAAGATCCTAACTTAAATGTAGAGTTAAATCATCAGAAATATCACTTATTGTAGATTAAAACAATACTAAAAATCAAATAATCTATCGGTAATTTAGGCATTTTTCCTTTGATCTCAACAAGTGATTTTGTCAGTATCAACACACTGACTCCGATACTGAAAACATTATGACGTTACCGATAAAAGTAATAACGTCCGATTTGAATGTCTCGACATACAGTTTCTCTAGTATCGCAGCTCGTTCTACCGGACTCGAAGAAATACTAGTAATAATGTCTGTCTCGACCTTCAAAACGGACGTTATTCTATATATTTTTATTACAAATCTCCATGTTTAAAATATCGGACCAACAAGGTTTTGAATATATAGGTATGTCGATTAGTGGGACGAGTGTAACAGCTACCTGTGCAATCAGTGCCTATCACCACTAAAGTTGTCAGTTCGAACCCCGTTCGTGGCGAGGTGTACTCGATACAACATTAAGTGATAACGTTTGTCAGTGATTTGCGACGGGTGGGTGGTTTTCTCCGGGCACTCCGGTTTCCTCCACCAATAAAATGACTGCCACGATATAACTGAAATATTGTTGAAAGTGGCGATAAACACCATACAACAACTTTTAAGTTTTTGAAATTTGTTATTTGTTTTATTAAAATTATTAAAATTGTTTCATCTTTTCAGTACTTCTATTGTTTTATTATATTCGTTATACAACATTGAGTCGAACCAGTTAAAAGGTCTTAGATGACGTAACCACTTTGGTGGTGTAATGGTTAGTGTGCTCGACTCGAAGGCGGTAGATCGTGAGTTCGAGCAACGGTCGGGTCAAACTTTTTGCATTTGTATTTGCTGTTTTTCTGTTAAACATGCCGTAAGTAAGATAAAATGTTGGTTGGTTCGGAATTGAGATAATGTGTCCCGAGTAGTGCGACATGTCTACCAGCGGACTGTTGTTTCAGTGAGCTTGCATTATACAAATCCAACTAAGCGTGAATGGTCTAACTGTCCATAGCGGACATTCATCGAAATGCAACTTGTTATTGTCATGATCCCCTATAGCTTAAACATTGCCCACTTGGTGTTAAACAGCAATCTGCACTCACTCCTTGTCACTTTTTGACATGTGACTTAAGGAGAAGAATTTTTTACTCCAGTCAATCAAAGACTAATGTGTCTCTTAGAGACAATATTTGACGTCGGATCATTTTAAGGATTGCCTATATAATTGACCATCAAGTGTCAATCAATGGTTTCTGAGAAGAAGAGTTTTGCATATTTCAGCCTTTCACAAACTGCTACACATACATATTAACTTATTTTGATTTTCACAGTTCAAAATCAAAATTAAAAACATTCTATAGCGTGGCTGGGCAGTGGCGTAGCAATAGTGTGTGCCGCCTGGGGTAGTCATTAAGACCACAGCACTTCCACATTTAAAAGCTTTGATTTGATAAAGACACTCTTCGGATTTTTTAAAGGGTTATAACTACGATCACGTGACTCCGAAGATCTCTCTGCCAGTCTACCCACGTGTGATGAGTGGAGAGTAATCAAAGCGTGACCAGCTGTGGGTTACAGACGATAGTTCCATTGAAATTCTCTAGCTTTTACATTATCAATATGTAAATATATATTTGCAATTTTAAAGGCCAAATCAATAAATATGTGTGTTGGACATAAAAGTTTTCTTTCCGTGAAACGATAAAAAGGTGATATTTTGTGGTCAGCCTAGTTCATTTCGATGCATTTATGAAAGAAGGCACGTACATATGATAATTCTACATTTTTGCAACATCACAGAAGGTGTATTTTAATAGAAGGTACCAAAGTCTTCCGAAAAGAACTCGAATGGGTAAATAAATATTTGAAAAGAAATCCTTTTCCTCCTCCAGCTGATAAAAACAAGAAATTAAGGTAATAAAGAGCCAATTTGAAAGTCATAATTTAAATTTTTTAATAAAATGGGCGTACTTACAATGAAGACGACATTAATTTTACGTGATTAGATAGCAAAGATATGTTTCACATTGTAATATTATTGATTTCCTTAAGGAGCATTTATCGCTGATCAAAGTTCAATAGAGTTTAAAGTTGTTAATAGTTGGGAATATTTGAGTGTCTTTTATCAGTTTTGTGTATTTACTTTGTTACATTTGATTATTTTATTGATGCACCAGGAAGGAACGGTGTTGTGATAATATTATTTTGGATTTGATAATGATCAGATATATATTTATTATATAGATTTTTTTCATGGAATTTTCAAAATGGTAAGTAAAGACCATATATCATACCTACAACACAGCATTGGTATATTTTTATCAAGTTTTTTTTTAAATATACAGTCAAGCCCACCTTAAAGGGCACCTCTATATAACAAATCATTGTCTATATAAAGGGCAGCCTCATTTTCCCATAATGAATATAGTGCATATAATTTTAACCTGTATATAAAGGACACATTTCCAGGTTCCATTGAGTGCCCTTTATATACAGGTACTTCTAAATGAAGAGATATTCATCATTATTTAGTAATATAATTTGTATATATATATATCTATACATACATGTAACAATTTAGTTAACTGCTGTTACTATACACAGAGATAAGAACAGGAGAGAAACACGGTTTATAGAAATTAGGTGTGCTCTGCTCTGGAAAGGACATTATATGGTCGTGTGGGATGAATCAATACACCACTCATCCATAAGTGCACCGAGGTGTACATTAGTGTTTGAAGAATGCACCGTAAAAGGACAACTTGCAGCAGCTTCTAATAGGCAACAATTTGCCTTCGAGATGTCGTCGATGGCCCGATGCAAGGCAACTTTTTGTCGACTCTCCATTTTCTTCCCTTTTCTTGTGTCAACCGTAACATATCAGCCCATAGGCCGATACTAGTTACACCCTTTTCCCTTTTTGATGTATTGCTTGTAAGCTTGTCTCGCCATAAATATTGACGAGAAACTGTCCACCTTATGTTGAAAAACAACTATTAGCTTGATGATCAAAACAACAATAAGCTTGATGATCAAAACAACAATCAAAACAACAATCAGCTTGATGATCAAAACAACAATCAGCTTGATGATCAAAACAACAATTAGCTTGATGATCAAAACAACAATTAGCTTGATGATCAAAACAACAATCAGCTTGATGATCAAAACAACAATCAAAACAACAATAAGCTTGATGATCAAAACAACAATCAAAACAACAATCAGCTTGATGATCAAAACAACAATCAAAACAACAATCAGCTTGATGATCAAAACAACAATCAAAACAACAATAAGCTTGATGATCAAAACAACAATCAAAACAATCATTAGCTTGATGATCAAAACAACAATCAAAACAATCATTAGCTTGATGATCAAAACAACAATCAAAACAATCATTAGCTTGATGATCAAAACAACAATCAGCTTGATGATCAAAACAACAATCAAAACAATCATTAGCTTGATGATCAAAACAACAATCAAAACAATCATTAGCTTGATGATCAAAACAACAATCAAAACAACAATCAGCTTGATGATCAAAACAACAATCAAAACAATCATTAGCTTGATGATCAAAACAACAATCAAAACAACAATAAGCTTGATGATCAAAACAACAATCAAAACAATCATTAGCTTGATGATCAAAACAACAATCAAAACAATCATTAGCTTGATGATCAAAACAACAATCAAAACAACAATCAGCTTGATGATCAAAACAACAATCAAAACAATCATTAGCTTGATGATCAAAACAACAATCAAAACAATCATTAGCTTGATGATCAAAACAACAATCAAAACAACAATAAGCTTGATGATCAAAACAACAATCAGCTTGATGATCAAAACAACAATCAAAACAACAATAAGCTTGATGATCAAAACAACAATCAAAACAATCATTAGCTTGATGATCAAAACAACAATCAAAACAACAATAAGCTTGATGATCAAAACAACAATCAGCTTGATGATCAAAACAATCATTAGCTTGATGATCAAAACAATCATTAGCTTGATGATCAAAACAACAATTAGCTTGATGATCAAAACAACAATCAGCTTGATGATCAAAACAACAATCAGCTTGATGATCAAAACAACAATCAAAACAACAATAAGCTTGATGATCAAAACAACAATCAAAACAACAATAAGCTTGATGATCAAAACAACAATCAAAACAATCATTAGCTTGATGATCAAAACAACAATCAAAACAATCATTAGCTTGATGATCAAAACAACAATCAAAACAACAATAAGCTTGATGATCAAAACAACAATCAGCTTGATGATCAAAACAACAATCAAAACAACAATAAGCTTGATGATCAAAACAACAATCAAAACAACAATCAGCTTGATGATCAAAACAACAATCAAAACAACAATAAGCTTGATGATCAAAACAACAATCAAAACAATCATTATCTTGATGATCAAAACAACAATCAAAACAATCATTAGCTTGATGATCAAAACAACAATCAAAACAATCATTAGCTTGATGATCAAAACAACAATAAGCTTGATGATCAAAACAACAATCAAAACAACAATCAGCTTGATGATCAAAACAACAATCAGCTTGATGATCAAAACAACAATCAAAACAATCATTAGCTTGATGATCAAAACAACAATCAAAACAACAATAAGCTTGATGATCAAAACAACAATCAAAACAACAATAAGCTTGATGATCAAAACAACAATCAGCTTGATGATCAAAACAACAATCAAAACAACAATAAGCTTGATGATCAAAACAACAATCAAAACAACAATCAGCTTGATGATCAAAACAACAATCAGCTTGATGATCAAAACAATCATTAGCTTGATGATCAAAACAATCATTAGCTTGATGATCAAAACAACAATCAGCTTGATGATCAAAACAACAATCAGCTTGATGATCAAAACAACAATCAAAACAATCATTAGCTTGATGATCAAAACAACAATCAAAACAACAATAAGCTTGATGATCAAAACAACAATCAAAACAACAATCAGCTTGATGATCAAAACAACAATCAGCTTGATGATCAAAACAACAATCAAAACAACAATTAGCTTGATGATCAAAACAACAATCAAAACAACAATTAGCTTGATGATCAAAACAACAATCAAAACAATCATTAGCTTGATGATCAAAACAATCATTAGCTTGATGATCAAAACAATTATTAGCTTGATGATCAAAACAATCATTAGCTTGATGATCAAAACAACAATCAGCTTGATGATCAAAACAATCATTAGCTTGATGATCAAAACAACAATCAGCTTGATGATCAAAACAATCATTAGCTTGATGATCAAAACAACAATCAGCTTGATGATCAAAACAATCATTAGCTTGATGATCAAAACAATTATTAGCTTGATGATCAAAACAATCATTAGCTTGATGATCAAAACAACAATCAGCTTGATGATCAAAACAACAATCAGCTTGATGATCAAAACAATTATTAGCTTGATGATCAAAACAACAATCAGCTTGATGATCAAAACAATTATTAGCTTGATGATCAAAACAACAATCAGCTTGATGATCAAAACAACAATCAGCTTGATGATCAAAACAACAATCAGCTTGATGATCAAAACAACAATCGGCTTGATGATCAAAACAATCATTAGCTTGATGATCAAAACAATTATTAGCTTGATGATCAAAACAATTATTAGCTTGATGATCAAAACAACAATCAGCTTGATGATCAAAACAATTATCAGCTTGATGATCAAAACAATCATTAGCTTGATGATCAAAACAACAATCAGCTTGATGATCAAAACAACAATCAGCTTGATGATCAAAACAACAATCAGCTTGATGATCAAAACAACAATCAGCTTGATGATCAAAACAATCATTAGCTTGATGATCAAAACAATTATTAGCTTGATGATCAAAACAATCATTAGCTTGATGATCAAAACAACAATCAGCTTGATGATCAAAACAACAATCAGCTTGATGATCAAAACAACAATCAGCTTGATGATCAAAACAACAATCGGCTTGATGATCAAAACAATCATTAGCTTGATGATCAAAACAATCATTAGCTTGATGATCAAAACAATTATTAGCTTGATGATCAAAACAACAATCAGCTTGATGATCAAAACAACAATCAGCTTGATGATCAAAACAACAATCAGCTTGATGATCAAAACAACAATCAGCTTGATGATCAAAACAACAATCAGCTTGATGATCAAAACAACAATCGGCTTGATGATCAAAACAATCATTAGCTTGATGATCAAAACAACAATCAGCTTGATGATCAAAACAACAATCAGCTTGATGATCAAAACAACAATCAGCTTGATGATCAAAACAACAATCAGCTTGATGATCAAAACAACAATTAGCTTGATGATCAAAACAACAATCAGCTTGATGATCAAAACAACAATCAGCTTGATGATCAAAACAATCATTAGCTTGATGATCAAAACAATTATTAGCTTGATGATCAAAACAATTATTAGCTTGATGATCAAAACAACAATCAGCTTGATGATCAAAACAACTATTAGCTTGATGATCAAAACAACAATAAGCTTGATGATCAAAACAACAATCAAAACAATCATTAGCTTGATGATCAAAACAATCATTAGCTTGATGATCAAAACAATCATTAGCTTGATGATCAAAACAACAATCAGCTTGATGATCAAAACAATCATTAGCTTGATGATCAAAACAACAATCAGCTTGATGATCAAAACAACAATCAGCTTGATGATCAAAACAACAATTAGCTTGATGATCAAAACAACAATCAGCTTGATGATCAAAACAACAATCAGCTTGATGATCAAAACAATCATTAGCTTGATGATCAAAACAACAATCAGCTTGATGATCAAAACAATTATTAGCTTGATGATCAAAACAATTATTAGCTTGATGATCAAAACAACAATCAGCTTGATGATCAAAACAATCATTAGCTTGATGATCAAAACAATTATTAGCTTGATGATCAAAACAATTATTAGCTTGATGATCAAAACAACAATCAGCTTGATGATCAAAACAATTATTAGCTTGATGATCAAAACAATTATTAGCTTGATGATCAAAACAACAATCAGCTTGATGATCAAAACAACAATCAGCTTGATGATCAAAACAACAATCAGCTTGATGATCAAAACAACAATCAGCTTGATGATCAAAACAACAATCAGCTTGATGATCAAAACAATCATTAGCTTGATGATCAAAACAATTATTAGCTTGATGATCAAAACAATTATTAGCTTGATGATCAAAACAACAATCAGCTTGATGATCAAAACAATTATTAGCTTGATGATCAAAACAACAATCAGCTTGATGATCAAAACAACAATCAGCTTGATGATCAAAACAATTATTAGCTTGATGATCAAAACAACAATCAGCTTGATGATCAAAACAATTATTAGCTTGATGATCAAAACAATTATTAGCTTGATGATCAAAACAATTATTAGCTTGATGATCAAAACAACAATTAGCTTGATGATCAAAACAACAATCAGCTTGATGATCAAAACAACAATCAGCTTGATGATCAAAACAACAATTAGCTTGATGATCAAAACAACAATCAGCTTGATGATCAAAACAACAATCAGCTTGATGATCAAAACAATCATTAGCTTGATGATCAAAACAATCATTAGCTTGATGATCAAAACAATTATTAGCTTGATGATCAAAACAACAATCAGCTTGATGATCAAAACAACAATTAGCTTGATGATCAAAACAACAATCAGCTTGATGATCAAAACAACAATCAGCTTGATGATCAAGCAATTGATTGTTAGGAAGGGTTGTTTGAATTCTTTTTAAAGGCAAAATTTCACAAATCCTATCATTTTGCCTGCGCCAACCATATACAGCACCCGGCATTCCATTCTAGTGCTGAAATTGTACCCGACTAAATAGGGCAGGGTCGGGAATATTTGACTTGATCAACGAATCTATTTCCCAACGTTCCCTCGGGAATTCTAAATGGGAACCTCCTTATGTACGAGATAGATTTTTTACTAATAGGATTTTTGAATAAATGTTAATAATTCACACATAAAATAAATACTGATTGAAATGAAAATGCTATATAAATCAAGTTTAATTCGTGCTTAGATTATAAGCGGTCCAATTCATTTATGACCGGGTTTCCAAAAAAATATTAAGATTCTCAAAATTGTTAAATTCTATGAAATATTTTTTATATTATCAAATCTGTGAAATTCTATAAAATATTAAGATTCCCAAGCTTGTGAAATTCTGCAATTTAGAATCTATCTCCCAAGACTTGAAGAAAACCATGATAGTCAAGAAAACGTTAATATTTTTGTGGAAGTTGTGTTTCAGCAACCACAGGACTTGCCTCAGTGAAACGATTAGATTATTTTACCTACTACCTGAGTTTATCCTCGGCTTTTTGGTGTTGCTAATTTTTTTAGTTTTTTTGTGGGGTCCGGATTGCTCATCTTTTTAGTTATTTGTGTTTTCCTATTATGTGTCTTTACGTTCTGAGTTCCAGGTTGTGATGTCCGGTACGATTTCTACACAAGAACGATGTTCGGTTTGTCTTCACCTCTAGTTGTTTATATGAGGACACATGTCTTATTTACGTTATGTGTGTTTGTTTGCGAATAGTGGTGTCCAACATATATTGTGTTGTGATTTTTTGTCTTCGTCATGTCGGTTTTTCTGGATTGTCAAATTTTTAATGCCCTTTCAGTATTCTCTAACGTTTATATAAACTATTATAATTTATAAGTTTGTAAAATTATACATCATACAATATAGCAACCAAGATGTGAAAAATAACATGGCTGCCATTACAGCGTTAAAGTGTTTGTATCTTAGAAACTATTTGATATTTCCCAATGAAAATTAAGAATTGCTTGATCATATATAAGATATTAAGATTCGCAAGTCTGTAAAATTCTACAATTTCAAATATGGCTGCCACGAGAAAAACTGATTCCTAATTAGTCGTTAAAGCATTAGTGAACATTGTATATCAGAAACCATTGGTTATACCTACATCAAATTTAAAATATGTTGCGCCTACTTTCAAATTTTGAAATTCCTAGGTTCGTAGGATTCTACGATTTCAAATAGGGCTACCAAAACGTGAAAAATAACAGGGCTGCCAAAACAACATTAAAGTTTTTGTGCAAGCTGTGTCTCAGAAACCACTGGATTGACCTTAATGAAACCACGTCACCCACCATACAATACAAAGGTACTATTAAGGTTTGTGGAATTCTACTAAATTTCAAATATGGATTCCGAGTCCTGAAGAATAAGATAACTGACAATACAGCATTAAAAGTTAACTATATCTCAATGAAAATGTATGATTACTTCACCTACTATAAAATATTCATATTAAGCTTGTGAAATTCTACGATTTCAAATATATGGTAAACAATATGTGAAAAATAACATGGCTGCCGATACAAAGTTTATGTTTTTGTCTCAGAAAGCACTGCATTTACCTAAATGAAACTTGAATATTATTTTAACTACTATAAACTATTAATGTTCATAAATTTGTGATCATATAGACAAGTATGTTTTATTTGTGATCATATAGACAAGTATGTTTTATGTGTGATCATATAGACAAGTATGTTTTATTTGTGATCATATAAACAAGTATGTTTTATTTGTGATCATATAGACAAGTATGTTTTATTTCTAAGGGTCTTGTAGATATCTAATAATAAAAAATGTTCACGCCACGATATAACTGAAATACTACTAAAATTGGCGTTAAACACCAATCAATCATGAAATTATGTGAATTGAAATACGACAAACAAGATGTGAAAAATAACATGGTTGTCAATACATCGTTATTAATGTTTTTGCTGAAGATTTGTCTCAAAAGTCACTGGACTTACTTACCTCAATGAAACTTTGATAAAATATTCAGATTTACAGTTTGTGAAATTATAAGATTTCAAATATAACTGCCAAGACTTGGTAAAAACATGACTGCCGGGCTAGTAACACAGCGTCCAGGTTTTAATGCAAACAGTATCTCAGAAACCACCGGGCTTACCTCAATGATTGGCCCAACATTACCTTCTATGGAATATTAAGATTCAATTTCAAGGGAATCAATTTCATCTACCGTTTGACATCCTGCACAGTTAATGGTAAATTTGAAGCTTTTATATTGTTTATTATGAAAATTTGTATTTCACTGTCAAATAGTTTAAGCACGTGGGGGTTAATTAATGTAGAATTGGGTACGATGGAGCGGTTAGAGTTCGAATAGACATCCCGCACGTGGGGGTTAATTAATGTAGAATTGGGTACGATGGAGCGGTTAGAGTTCGAATAGACATCCCGCATTCATAAATATATCACTCAGCATGAAAATATACCCATTCATATATTGGAAATACAAACTACATGTAGTTTTTGAAAATATTGCGGGATAGCCTTCCCCTCTTCCTGACTAGATGCTATATTGTTTATCAGAGAAAACGAATATATATATTTTAACAAATACCCATTTCCTTAACAAGGATCATTTAAATCTTATTTCTATAATTCAGCTGAAAAGAAGACTTAGTAAAATATGGAAATATAACAAATTGCATTTAATCTATTTTTTCTCCTTTGAGTTTTTTTAAGACTTCCTGCTAGTATTGATTAAAACTATTTGAATGTTGGGGAAAATATATACAAGACATTAAAAATTAATATATTCAGCTGTTATATTACTTTTATAAGATTTCATAACTTTTTATATGTATCGAAATCATAGTTACAATGCTATTTATCATCTCATAAAACCCTCTTACATAATGTACATTTTTTAGATACATTCGGTTGTCTAGTTTTCAAATGTATACCCTATAGAATAGAATCGATAACGGAATACCAATACAATGACTTAGTACTTCAATAGATTGTATAAAAAGCTGTCAAAAAGATAACGACATTTAATAATATACACAGGTTGTATAAATCATATTTTTTATTTTCCTGCTTTTATTTGATCATGGAGACGAGAAAATGTATTCTAATGTAGGGAACATTGGGTCAGATAGAAAGCAAATATTTAGTTTCTTCGCTGTTTTGTACAAACCCCAGAAATGGCAGAACGCCAATCACAATTCACAAGCCGATCATTTCTTCATTAATTTCTTATCACCGGGTTTGTAAAAAGAGTATTATGACGGGTGGCACTAGTGGAGCAGAAACCGCTTACCTTTCCAGAGAACCTGAGTTTATTCCCGTTTTCATTGGGATTCGTGTTGCTCAATCTTTAGTTTATTTTATGTGTACTGTTTTGCAGATTATTGTTTGTCCTTTTGTCCTTTTTTGGTCATTGTGTTGTCTGTCCTTCGATTTACGGCTTCTGAATGCCCCTTTGGTGTCTTCGGACTTTTCTTGATCCAAGTTCTGTGGAAAGAAAAAAAAATCAGTAACGTATGTATGGCGAATTTCACGATCCTTTCACGTAAAAAAAAGCATCTTACAACACTAACTAATAAACAACAGGATGCTATGTGTGGTCGTTGTTGACCTATTGCAAGGCAAAATATTCCGACATCATCCATTTTGTCATCTTTTTTTCTTGTGGCAGTATAAACCTGCACCCATAGGCTATCTTTTTACAAACATGATTTATTTTTTGTAATATGAAACACTGTAAAACACTTGACGTGAACAAAAATTAATCAACAACAATATAATGTGATTATTAGCAAAACTAAGGTTCATATCCCAAGTCATAGGTAACCTTAACCGGGTTTGGATATCCCGCGTAAGTCCTTTGGGTTCCTTGCTCACAAAGAATTTAAGAATAGTTTGAAGATACCAAAGGGGTAATCAAAAATCCGTATTCGAAGGACGGACTACTCAATGACTAAAAGAAAAAAGACAAAAGGACAAACAACGATCTACAAAACATACATATAAAGTAAAAGATCGAGTAACACGAACCATTTGATTTTCTATTTCCATTGCTAGTGGACTATTAGTCCACGAGGGTATCATCCGCCTAGTAATCAGTGTTTCGACATTGACACGGTTTAGTGGATATATTTATTATTGAAATTATTAAGTTTCTAAATAATGTAATTCTCTAACTGCAGAGGCATGGATAACCCCAGCCGATTTTGGCTCCTCCCTCAGATATATTAGCCAGTTTATGGCTCCTCCCTTAGATATATTAGCCAGTTTTTGGCTCCTCCCTCAGATATATTAGCCAGTTTTTGGCTCCTCCCTTAGATATATTAGCCAGTTTTTGGCTCCTCCCTCAGATATATTAGCCAGTTTTTGGCTCCTCCCTTAGATATATTAGCCAGTTTTTGGCTATCCCTTAAATATATTAGCCAGTTTTTGGCTCCTCCCTTAGATATATTAGCCAGTTTTTGGCTATCCCTTAGATATATTAGCCAGTTTTTGGCTCCTCCCTCAGATATATTAGCCAGTTTTTGGCTCCTCCCTCAGATATATTAGCCAGTTTTTGCTCCTCCCTTAGATATATTAGCCAGTTTTTGGCTCCTCCCTTAGATATATTAGCCAGTTTTTGGCTCCTCCCTCAGATATATTAGCCAGTTTTTGGTTATCCCTAAGATATATTAGCCAATTTGTGGCTCCACCCTTAGATATATTAGCCAGTTTTTGGCTATCCCTTAGATATATTAGCCAGTTTTGGGCTCCTCCCTCAGATATATTAGCCAGTTTTTGGCTCCTCCCTTAGATATATTAGCCAGTTTTTGGCTCCTCCCTCAGATATATTAGCCAGTTTTTGGCTCCTCCCTCAGATATATTAGCCAGTTTTTGGCTCCTCCCTTAGATATATTAGCCAGTTTTTGGCTCCTCCCTTAGATATATTAGCCAGTTTTTGGCTATCCCTTAGATAAATTAGTCAGTTTTTGGCTATCCCTTAGATATATTAGCCAGTTTTGGGCTATCCCTTAGATAAATTAGCCAGTTTTTGGCTATCCCTTAGATATATTAGCCAGTTTTTGGCTATCCCTTAGATAAATTAGCCAGTTTTTGGCTCCTCCCTCAGATATATTAGCCAGTTTTTGGCTATCCCTTAGATATATTAGCCAGTTTTTGGCTATCCCTTAGATATATTAGCCAGTTTTGGGCTATCCCTTAGATATATTAGCCAGTTTTTGGCTATCCCTTAGATATATTAGCCAGTTTTTGGCTATCCCTTAGATATATTAGCCAGTTTTTGGCTATCCCTTAGATATATTAGCCAGTTTTTGGCTCCTCCCTCAGATATATTAGCCAGTTTTTGGCTCCTCCCTTAGATATATTAGCCAGTTTTTGGCTATCCCTTAGATATATTAGCCAGTTTTTGGCTATCCCTTAGATATATTAGCCAGTTTTTGGCTCCTCCCTTAGATATATTAGCCAGTTTTTGGCTATCCCTTAGATATATTAGCCAGTTTTTGGCTATCCCTTAGATATATTAGTCAGTTTTTGGCTATCCCTTAGATATATTAGCCAGTTTTTGGCTATCCCTTAGATATATTAGCCAGTTTTTGGCTATCCCTTAGATATATTAGCCAGTTTTTGGCTATCCCTTAGATATATTAGCCAGTTTTTGGCTATCCCTTAGATATATTAGTCAGTTTTTGGCTATCCCTTAGATATATTAGCCAGTTTTTGGCTCCTCCCTTAGATATATTAGCCAGTTTTTGGCTATCCCTTAGATATATTAGCCAGTTTTTGGCTATCCCTTTGATATATTAGCCAGTTTTTGGCTCCTCCCTCAGATATATTAGCCAGTTTTTGGCTCCTCCCTTAGATATATTAGCCAGTTTTTGGCTCCTCCCTTAGATATATTAGCCAGTTTTTGGCTATCCCTTAGATAAATTAGTCAGTTTTTGGCTATCCCTTAGATATATTAGCCAGTTTTGGGCTATCCCTTAGATAAATTAGCCAGTTTTTGGCTATCCCTTAGATATATTAGCCAGTTTTTGGCTATCCCTTAGATAAATTAGCCAGTTTTTGGCTCCTCCCTCAGATATATTAGCCAGTTTTTGGCTATCCCTTAGATATATTAGCCAGTTTTTGGCTATCCTTAGATATATTAGCCAGTTTTGGGCTATCCCTTAGATATATTAGCCAGTTTTTGGCTATCCCTTAGATATATTAGCCAGTTTTTGGCTATCCCTTAGATAAATTAGCCAGTTTTGGGCTATCCCTTAGATATATTAGCCAGTTTTTGGCTATCCCTTAGATATATTAGCCAGTTTTTGGCTATCCGTTAGATATATTAGCCAGTTTTTGGCTATCCCTTAGATATATTAGCCAGTTTTGGGCTATCCCTTAGATATATTAGCCAGTTTTTGGCTATCCCTTAGATATATTAGCCAGTTTTTGGCTATCCCTTAGATATATTAGCCAGTTTTTGGCTATCCCTTAGATATATTAGCCAGTTTTTGGCTATCCCTTAGATATATTAGCCAGTTTTTGGCTATCCCTCAGATATATTAGTCAGATTTTGGCTATCCCTTAGATATATTAGTCAGTTTTTGGCTATCCCTTAGATATATTAGCCAGTTTTTGGCTATCCCTTAGATATATTAGCCAGTTTTTGGCTATCCCTTAGATACATTAGCCAGTTTTTGGCTCCTCCCTCAGATATATTAGCCAGTTTTTGGCTATCCCTTAGATATATTAGCCAGTTTTTGGCTATCCCTTAGATATATTAGCCAGTTTTTGGCTATCCCTTAGATACATTAGCCAGTTTTGGGCTATCCCTTAGATATATTAGCCAGTTTTTGGCTATCCCTTAGATATATTAGTCAGTTTTTGGCTCCTCCCTTAGATATATTAGCCAGTTTTTGGCTATCCCTTAGATATATTAGTCAGTTTTTGGCTATCCCTTAGATATATTAGCCAGTTTTTGGCTCCTCCCTCAGATATATTAGCCAGTTTTTGGCTCCTCCCTCAGATATATTAGCCAGTTTTTGGCTATCCCTTAGATATATTAGCCAGTTTTTGGCTATCCCTTAGATATATTAGCCAGTTTTTGGCTATCCCTTAGATATATTAGCCAGTTTTGGGCTATCCCTTAGATACATTAGCCAGTTTTTGGCTCCTCCCTCAGATATATTAGCCAGTTTTTGGCTATCCCTTAGATATATTAGCCAGTTTTTGGCTATCCCTTTGATATATTAGCCAGTTTTTGGCTATCCCTTAGATATATTAGTCAGTTTTTGGCTCCTCCCTTAGATATATTAGCCAGTTTTGGGCTATCCCTTAGATATATTAGTCAGTTTTTGGCTATCCCTTAGATATATTAGCCAGTTTTTGGCTCCTCCTTCAGATATATTAGCCAGTTTTTGGCTCCTCCCTCAGATATATTAGCCAGTTTTTGGCTATCCCTTAGATATATTAGCCAGTTTTTGGCTATCCCTTAGATATATTAGCCAGTTTTTGGCTATCCCTTAGATATATTAGCCAGTTTTGGGCTATCCCTTAGATACATTAGCCAGTTTTTGGCTCCTCCCTCAGATATATTAGCCAGTTTTTGGCTATCCCTTAGATATATTAGCCAGTTTTTGGCTATCCCTTAGATATATTAGCCAGTTTTTGGCTATCCCTTAGATACATTAGCCAGTTTTGGGCTATCCCTTAGATATATTAGTCAGTTTTTGGCTATCCCTTAGATATATTAGTCAGTTTTTGGCTCCTCCCTTAGATACATTAGCCAGTTTTGGGCTATCCCTTAGATATATTAGTCAGTTTTTGGCTATCCCTTAGATAAATTAGCCAGTTTTTGGCTATCCCTTAGATATATTAGTCAGTTTTTGGCTCCTCCCTTAGATACATTAGCCAGTTTTGGGCTCCTCCCTTAGATATATTAGTCAGTTTTTGGCTATCCCTTAGATAAATTAGCCAGTTTTTGGCTCCTCCCTTAGATATATTAGCCAGTTTTTGGCTCCTCCCTTAGATATATTAGTCAGTTTTTGGCTATCCCTTAGATATATTAGTCAGTTTTTGGCTCCTCCCTTAGATAAATTAGCCAGTTTTGGGCTATCCCTTAGATATATTAGCCAGTTTTTGGCTATCCCTTAGATATATTAGCCAGTTTTTGGCTCCTCCCTTAGATATATTAGTCAGTTTTTGGCTCCTCCCTTAGATACATTAGCCAGTTTTGGGCTCCTCCCTTAGATATATTAGTCAGTTTTTGGCTATCCCTTAGATAAATTAGCCAGTTTTTGGCTCCTCCCTTAGATATATTAGCCAGTTTTTGGCTCCTCCCTTAGATATATTAGTCAGTTTTTGGCTATCCCTTAGATATATTAGCCAGTTTTTGGCTCCTCCCTTAGATATATTAGCCAGTTTTTGGCTATCCCTTAGATATATTAGCCAGTTTTTGGCTATCCCTTAGATATATTAGTCAGTTTTTGGCTCCTCCCTTAGATATATTAGCCAGTTTTTGGCTCCTCCCTTAGATATATAAGCCAGTTTTTGGCTATCCCTTAGATATATTAGCCAGTTTTTGGCTATCCCTTAGATATATTAGCCAGTTTTTGGCTCCTCCCTTAGATACATTAGCCAGTTTTTGGCTATCCCTTAGATATATTAGCCAGTTTTTGGCTCCTCCCTTAGATATATTAGCCAGTTTTGGGCTATCCCTTAGATATTTTAGCCAGTTTTTGGCTATCCCTTAGATATATTAGCCAGTTTTTGGCTCCTCCCTTAGATACATTAGCCAGTTTTTGGCTATCCCTTAGATATATTAGCCAGTTTTTGGCTATCCCTTAGATATATTAGCCAGTTTTTGGCTATCCCTTAGATATATTAGCCAGTTTTTGGCTATCCCTTAGATATATTAGCCAGTTTTTGACTATCCCTTAGATATATTAGCCAGTTTTTGGCTCCTCCCTTAGATATATTAGCCAGTCTTTGGCTCCTCCCTCAGATATATTAGCCAGTTTTTGGCTATCCCTTAGATATATTAGCCAGTTTTTGGCTATCCCTTAGATATATTAGCCAGTTTTTGGCTATCCCTTAGATACATTAGCCAGTTTTGGGCTATCCCTTAGATATATTAGTCAGTTTTTGGCTATCCCTTAGATATATTAGTCAGTTTTTGGCTCCTCCCTTAGATACATTAGCCAGTTTTGGGCTATCCCTTAGATATATTAGTCAGTTTTTGGCTATCCCTTAGATAAATTAGCCAGTTTTTGGCTATCCCTTAGATATATTAGTCAGTTTTTGGCTCCTCCCTTAGATACATTAGCCAGTTTTGGGCTCCTCCCTTAGATATATTAGTCAGTTTTTGGCTATCCCTTAGATAAATTAGCCAGTTTTTGGCTCCTCCCTTAGATATATTAGTCAGTTTTTGGCTATCCCTTAGATATATTAGTCAGTTTTTGGCTCCTCCCTTAGATACATTAGCCAGTTTTGGGCTATCCCTTAGATATATTAGCCAGTTTTTGGCTATCCCTTAGATATATTAGCCAGTTTTTGGCTCCTCCCTTAGATATATTAGTCAGTTTTTGGCTATCCCTTAGATAAATTAGCCAGTTTTTGGCTATCCCTTAGATATATTAGTCAGTTTTTGGCTCCTCCCTTAGATACATTAGCCAGTTTTGGGCTCCTCCCTTAGATATATTAGTCAGTTTTTGGCTATCCCTTAGATAAATTAGCCAGTTTTTGGCTCCTCCCTTAGATATATTAGCCAGTTTTTGGCTCCTCCCTTAGATATATTAGTCAGTTTTTGGCTATCCCTTAGATATATTAGCCAGTTTTTGGCTCCTCCCTTAGATATATTAGCCAGTTTTTGGCTATCCCTTAGATATATTAGCCAGTTTTTGGCTATCCCTTAGATATATTAGTCAGTTTTTGGCTCCTCCCTTAGATATATTAGCCAGTTTTTGGCTCCTCCCTTAGATATATTAGCCAGTTTTTGGCTATCCCTTAGATATATTAGCGAGTTTTTGGCTATCCCTTAGATATATTAGCCAGTTTTTGGCTCCTCCCTTAGATACATTAGCCAGTTTTTGGCTATCCCTTAGATATATTAGCCAGTTTTTGGCTCCTCCCTTAGATATATTAGCCAGTTTTGGGCTATCCCTTAGATATATTAGCCAGTTTTTGGCTATCCCCTAGATATATTAGCCAGTTTTTGGCTCCTCCCTTAGATACATTAGCCAGTTTTTGGCTATCCCTTAGATATATTAGCCAGTTTTTGGCTATCCCTTAGATATATTAGCCAGTTTTTGGCTATCCCTTAGATATATTAGCCAGTTTTTGGCTATCCCTTAGATATATTAGCCAGTTTTTGGCTCCTCCCTTAGATATATTAGCCAGTTTTTGGCTCCTCCCTCAGATATATTAGCCAGTTTTTGGCTATCCCTTAGATATATTAGCCAGTTTTTGGCTATCCCTTTGATATATTAGCCAGTTTGTGGCTATCCCTTAGATATATTAGTCAGTTTTTGGCTCCTCCCTTAGATATATTAGCCAGTTTTGGGCTATCCCTTAGATATATTAGTCAGTTTTTGGCTATCCCTTAGATATATTAGCCAGTTTTTGGCTCCTCCTTCAGATATATTAGCCAGTTTTTGGCTCCTCCCTCAGATATATTAGCCAGTTTTTGGCTATCCCTTAGATATATTAGCCAGTTTTTGGCTATCCCTTAGATATATTAGCCAGTTTTTGGCTATCCCTTAGATATATTAGCCAGTTTTGGGCTATCCCTTAGATACATTAGCCAGTTTTTGGCTCCTCCCTCAGATATATTAGCCAGTTTTTGGCTATCCCTTAGATATATTAGCCAGTTTTTGGCTATCCCTTAGATATATTAGCCAGTTTTTGGCTATCCCTTAGATACATTAGCCAGTTTTGGGCTATCCCTTAGATATATTAGTCAGTTTTTGGCTATCCCTTAGATATATTAGTCAGTTTTTGGCTCCTCCCTTAGATACATTAGCCAGTTTTGGGCTATCCCTTAGATATATTAGTCAGTTTTTGGCTATCCCTTAGATAAATTAGCCAGTTTTTGGCTATCCCTTAGATATATTAGTCAGTTTTTGGCTCCTCCCTTAGATACATTAGCCAGTTTTGGGCTCCTCCCTTAGATATATTAGTCAGTTTTTGGCTATCCCTTAGATAAATTAGCCAGTTTTTGGCTCCTCCCTTAGATATATTAGCCAGTTTTTGGCTCCTCCCTTAGATATATTAGTCAGTTTTTGGCTATCCCTTAGATATATTAGTCAGTTTTTGGCTCCTCCCTTAGATACATTAGCCAGTTTTGGGCTATCCCTTAGATATATTAGCCAGTTTTTGGCTATCCCTTAGATATATTAGCCAGTTTTTGGCTCCTCCCTTAGATATATTAGTCAGTTTTTGGCTATCCCTTAGATAAATTAGCCAGTTTTTGGCTATCCCTTAGATATATTAGTCAGTTTTTGGCTCCTCCCTTAGAACATTAGCCAGTTTTGGGCTCCTCCCTTAGATATATTAGTCAGTTTTTGGCTATCCCTTAGATAAATTAGCCAGTTTTTGGCTCCTCCCTTAGATATATTAGCCAGTTTTTGGCTCCTCCCTTAGATATATTAGTCAGTTTTTGGCTATCCCTTAGATATATTAGCCAGTTTTTGGCTCCTCCCTTAGATATATTAGCCAGTTTTTGGCTATCCCTTAGATATATTAGCCAGTTTTTGGCTATCCCTTAGATATATTAGTCAGTTTTTGGCTCCTCCCTTAGATATATTAGCCAGTTTTTGGCTCCTCCCTTAGATATATTAGCCAGTTTTTGGCTATCCCTTAGATATATTAGCGAGTTTTTGGCTATCCCTTAGATATATTAGCCAGTTTTTGGCTCCTCCCTTAGATACATTAGCCAGTTTTTGGCTATCCCTTAGATATATTAGCCAGTTTTTGGCTCCTCCCTTAGATATATTAGCCAGTTTTGGGCTATCCCTTAGATATATTAGCCAGTTTTTGGCTATCCCCTAGATATATTAGCCAGTTTTTGGCTCCTCCCTTAGATACATTAGCCAGTTTTTGGCTATCCCTTAGATATATTAGCCAGTTTTTGGCTATCCCTTAGATATATTAGCCAGTTTTTGGCTATCCCTTAGATATATTAGCCAGTTTTTGGCTATCCCTTAGATATATTAGCCAGTTTTTGGCTATCCCTTAGATATATTAGCCAGTTTTTGGCTCCTCCCTTAGATATATTAGCCAGTTTTTGGCTCCTCCCTCAGATATATTAGCCAGTTTTTGGCTATCCCTTAGATATATTAGCCAGTTTTTGGCTATCCCTTAGATATATTAGCCAGTTTTTGGCTCCTCCCTTAGATATATTAGCCAGTTTTTGGCTCCTCCCTCAGATATATTAGCCAGTTTTTGGCTATCCCTTAGATATATTAGCCAGTTTTTGGCTATCCCTTAGATATATTAGCCAGTTTTTGGCTATCCCTTAGATATATTAGCCAGTTTTTGGCTATCCCTTAGATATATTAGCCAGTTTTTGGCTATCCCTTAGATATATTAGTCAGTTTTTGGCTCCTCCCTTAGATATATTAGCCAGTTTTTGGCTATCCCTTAGATATATTAGCCAGTTTTTGGCTCCTCCCTTAGATATATTAGCCAGTTTTTGGCTATCCCTTAGATATATTAGCCAGTTTTTGGCTATCCCTTAGATATATTAGCCAGTTTTTGGCTCCTCCCTTAGATATATTAGCCAGTTTTTGGCTATCCCTTAGATATATTAGCCAGTTTTTGGCTATCCCTTAGATATATTAGCCAGTTTTTGGCTATCCCTTAGATATATTAGCCAGTTTTTGGCTCCTCCCTCAGATATATTAGCCAGTTTTTGGCTATCCCTCAGATACATTAGCCAGTTTTTGGCTATCCCCTAGATATATTAGCCAGTTTTTGGCTATCCCTTAGATATATTAGCCAGTTTTTGGCTCCTCCCTTAGATATATTAGCCAGTTTTTGGCTATCCCTTAGATATATTAGTCAGTTTTTGGCTCCTCCCTTAGATATATTAGCCAGTTTTTGGCTATCCCTTAGATATATTAGCCAGTTTTTGGCTCCTTCCTCAGATATATTAGCCAGTTTTTGGCTATCCCTCAGATACATTAGCCAGTTTTTGGCTATCCCCTAGATATATTAGCCAGTTTTTGGCTATCCCTTAGATATATTAGCCAGTTATGGCTCCTCCCTCAGATACATTAGCCAGTTTTGGGCTATTCTCTGTTTATTCGTTTGATTTACTTGCTCTCAAAGAATTTATGATTTTTAGCTGTTCAATCTGTTGACTTTGAATGTACCTGATGACGGTTATTCCAGATACGGATAATGAACACTAGTTGACTTTGGGCGTACCCGATGACGGTTATTCCAGATACGGATAATGAACACTAGTTGACTTTGGGCGTACCCGATGACGGTTATTCCAGATACGGATAATGAACACTAAATTAGATATCTACGTTTGTATTATATCTACTTATAGCAATCCCTCACTATCATCACATACTAACTTATTGGTCATAAACTAGTTCAAGTTAAATACATAGCTGATAAAACGCTCACTTCTACCCAAGGTGACTTTTTTACCTTCATGCTTTATTGCGTGTTAACTTGTTCTTGTCATGTCATGCATACAATGCTGCTCGCCTGACGTTAAACAACAACCAATCAATTTTGTTAAGTGTTGTTGTCCATTATCACACATAAATTACTGACATATATTGTGACGATGTAGGTATCCCATTCTCAGATATTATATCAGGAAAAGGACTAATCGTGATCAATGTTATATACATGTAGAATAAAATTAATCTTTCCAATACAGCATATACAAATAGAAAGGCAATAATGTTTCTTCAGATTGATAGATAAAGCATGTAGGTAAAAAGTTGCCTAGCAAGCTGTTTGTTTTTTCAGTGTAAACAAATATTGTTTTTCTTCAAATATAATACATATTTAGATTAGATTTCTGTTTGACAAATAGAATAAGAGAATGAAAGAATATATGTTTTATTGGCGAATATAGGCCACGGCTTATACAAAAGTGGACTGCCGGCCAAAAGGCGTAAGTGGCGAGTCCAGAAACATTATCATTAGCCTTATTCATGATTAATCATGAATATCATTATTAAGATTGTCAACAAACATGATTGTTCATATCGTTATCAACATTATCATAAATCATGAATTGCATTATCATTATAAGCTTTATCATTAATCATGGTTATTAATCACGATTGTCATTGAACATTATCATAATTATAATTATCCTGACTGGCCCTGGAGACAGAAGCTCAGTACTTGACGGATTTTATAGTCCATAACGTGAACATGGTGCAGAACTGTTGGTGTTGTGTCGCTGTTTCGCCGACACAAGCTCAGTATTTGACGACGGATTTTAAAGCCCATTAATGTGAACATGGTGCAGAACTGTTCCGTGTTGTATCGCTGTTTCGCCGCTTTGTGACCACGGGTTAAGTGTTGAAGTGAATGCAACCAAGTCCATTACACAAACGAAGTGCTGAAATACTTTTGTGGTTTCGGATAGTAACTTGATAGCGTATACGTAGTCCCTTGTGGATATACATATTTCGTTTCTATAAAATTAAGTATCAAATTAAAATTATACTTCGCTGAAATATTTCTTCGTCCGCAACCCTTCCAAATCTTTGAGAAAAAGGGGGTTATGACGTCACATTCGTATGATTGGCCCTTAATGGACACGTGATACCGATTTCCACAAATAAATGATTTTCTGAAAATCGGTCATTCATTTTAGAGTAAAGACGTCAAAAGCGAGATAACTCGCATTTATAAAATATTAACACCACTAATTTAATTTAATTTATCCCATAAATGGATAAATTGACTTAATACAATTAAACAAATATTACACAGAGAGTAATACGTGATCTTTTCCATATCAGCCCGAGACGCAGTCGAGCTATGATAAATATATGATAAAACATGAGTTCTCATTATTTTGACAATTGCACTCAGAAACAAGCTAATAAATGCTTATAACTATCCATTTGTTTTAATGTTGTGTTCTATCAACGTCCTGTAAGTGTTGCATTATCAAATACAGTAGTGTGTGTTTTAGTGAAAACACGTTGTTTTTACCAAAACACTTGAAGTGTTAATCACAAAACACTTTCTGTGTTTAATGAATTAAGCACATAATATGTTAATTATATCTTAGCGGCCAAAGCACTTTCAAGAATGGTTGAACGTGAAACATAGTGTGTCTATATGATTTGAACACGTGTCTGACATGTGTATTAAAAGTGTTTTATTTTGAAGCGCACATATTGTTGTGAACACAAATACACGTGTACATCAACAAAAGACATGATGTAAAATATTACTTTTGTTAATTTCTTTCAGATTTATGCTACTTGTTGCCTAGTAACGTTGTTAGTTGTAGTCGGCTTTCACTCGGCAACTGCAGGTTAGTTTTATGCATATACTTAAAAACATACATGCAATATCAACAACAATGACACTTTTTAAATGTTTTACTTATGCCGTTTGAATAAAATGTACACACAAATTCCTTCTAGAAACAAGACATATTCATAAGTGCAATATGTTTTTTTTTCAATTTTCATAATCGACCCCGCCCAGATGGAACAACATGGCAGATCTATAGAAATATGACATAGTTTCTGCGATGTGGAGTACAAACCTCCCCTCGGAAAAGGGGACGTCCGCTAGTCGCGTAGGACAAATCAGAAACACAACTCATAACGAGGAATAGTTTGTTGGTAACGGTTGTTTACAATCTAAACTCCCATCCATATGCACAGTCGTTTTACCCAAATGATTAATTGTTTGCAAAACGATTTAATTATGAATATTGCTGAAATACTGCTCACTTGACGTTAAATAACTAATCATTGTCGACTGAGAAAAAAGCTAGGCAAAGAAAATGTGAACAGTTGTGTTGGACATTTTGTATAAGCTAGTATCAACCAATATACTGTGAAATCATTTTTATTTGTGGGGTACCCATTTTCGTGGTTTTCGTGGGTAGGCTGATGCACGAAATTAAGAATCCAACGAATAATGAAACTTGGGAAGCAGTTTGACATTGATATATATATATATATATAGCCCTAAACTGTCCTCGAGTAACCTCGACTTTCTGGACCAGCTGCATAGGGTACAATTGACAATTTTAATGACGAAATAAGTACGAGCATACCTTTTAATGGGTTATAATCCACATGAACATGTTTGTGAATAATTTGATTTAAAAAGTTTTGTAAAAACGAAAAAAAATGCTTATTTGTTAAAAGATATTAACAACTTAGAAATAAAATTTACTTCAAAACCATACACTAACGGTTACATACTTCTAAGTGTTGTGTAAACATTTCTCTATTATATTATAACACCCTTCAATCAACATATTTTATCACATTTCAACACCTTTCTTTAAAGAATTTAATTATGCAGGACATTTGACCCGGGATCAGGATCAATTTTGTGACACGACTACGAGTGGTTTCAATCTCAAATAAAGGGTAATAAAAGATCGAAAACTTTGAAATAATTTTACAAGTGCAATCTGTCAAAACTATTACAGAATAAACTATTAAAATAGTAGAAAGAGAGAAAAGTGATACCCATAACACACAAATACATGACAGCTCATGTCACACCACATATATAGAAAGTTTAACTTGATTAACCGTTATGGAATATCTGTGTCCCAGATAGCGATGGATATGTTCCATTTGTCTTAGTCATAATCTCGTCATTTTGTCTCTTTCATGACCCATCAACAGTTTTTTTTACCAAGAGTAGCACTACGAGTGCCACTAGTGGAACAAGAACTGCTTACCTTTCGGAGTTCGCCACCTTGTGTGTCTTTTTGTCCTTTGTTTGATGGCTATTGTATGTTTCTGTCCTTAAATATACGACTTTTGACTACCATCATCAAACGTTTCTTCTATCTATACGATGTGTTGTTTGTAAGCGTGTCTTCGTCATGAGCTGAAATACAGCCCACTTGAAATTAAGCCACAATCATTAAACCAATCTCATGTTTTCCTTCTGGTAAACTAAGCATCAGTCCATAGTCTCATCAAAGTGTACAATCAAATGCGTTCTTTTTTGTTTTCATCATTGATTACAGGACATTAAGCCACAATCAATCAATCAATCAATCAATCAATCAATCAATCAATCAATCAATCAATCAATCAATCAATCAATCAATCAATCAATCAATCAATCAATCAATCAATCAATCAATCAATCAATCAATCAATCAATCAATCATCCAATCAATCAATCAATCAATCAATCAATCAATCAATCAATCAATCAATCTTTTGACATGAAAATAATTTTATGTAAAATTCCAATATGACTTGAGGAAAGGGGAAGGGATGGACACGATCGTCTGTTAGTTTGATGTACAACTACCTATGCAATCAATGCATATCATCACAAAAAATAGAGTTATATTCCCGGAAATGGCGATGTAGATACAACTTAATGTCATCTTGATTCCCTGATTCGCAGATGGTTGGCCGTCATTTCCGGTTCCCTTCACCAGTTAATTTGACCGTCACTTTATAGCGAAAATATTGTTGAAAGAAAGAGGTATTAAACACAGAGAACTGAAACTAATATGACGACTTCGAATAAGCAAATGATCCCCAATTACATTGTTTAAAAATATATTTCAAGGTAGGACATCAGTCCGCTAAAACACTTTTCACTGTATATGCAATTACATCGTCGGTAACAAACAACTGTTTACGATCCGATTCATCCGCACTCATTACCCGTCGGTCAACTGGTAAAGAATTCCTCGTAGGAGATTAATAATATCAAATGATGAATTTGATTGGTAACATTAATAGGCTTTTTTCAACGAAATGAGGATTTCTCTTCCACCTAATAAAAATAAACGCTAGAGAATACCGATGAGGTAATCAAAAATGAACACGCCAGAGAAACTGGCAACATAGGGTAACCAAGACGAAATACAAACAAAACAAAACAAAAACACAACACAATATGTTGGACACCACTCAACGCAAACAAACACAAATAACGTAAATAAGACGTGAGCCCTCCTACAAACAACTGCAGGTAAAAACGAACCGAACATCGTTTTTATGCGGAAATACAGGAGTGATGAGCTAATCCATTGGTGATGAGTGGAGAGTAATCGGAGCGTGATCAGTGGTGGGTTACCGACGATGACACAATTAACAAAAAACATACAGCCGCATTATCAAGTTTTATTTTTTTATGTTTTATAGATGTATGTGCAACGTATTTTGTAACCGACAAAGGGACGTTTACCGATAATGTTACTTCTGGTAAGATTATTTATTTTACATTTGTTATGTCTGTATTATTGCATCACCAAGGACATATACACACTGGACAATGACTATAACTACAGTTTATTGTTATCGAACATTACTCCTTATGTAATGTTATGTCAAATTAAATACCCCCTTTTTGTGTTCAGTGAGTTAAGGTGAGAGGTGGTTGTTCGCTTTGTTGATATTGGTGGAATTACTAAACATCACTATTTAAACTTTCTTTTCGCAATTCTGCAAATATCTTTTATTTTGATTTAAGCATACAATTATATATATATTATACAAATAAAAACGTAGATATCAAATTTAGTACACACGACGCGTTTCTGGAATAACATTAATCAGGTACGCTCAAGTTGTTCATCATATTTACGTCTTATTTCAGTATAGTTAGGATTTGTTTACCTGTCCTAACTATACTGAAATAAGACGTATTATGATGAACAACTTAAATTATCTGATGTTCTCGTGGCAAGTAGAATTTTGATTGGCTAACAAGGTACTTGCAAAACTTCAGGGAAGCAGTGCGGTGACAGAAAATCAATAATCTCTCTCACTTATGTGCTGTCCATTTACATTGTGCACAGCAGACGACGTCTCTCACCTATTGCCTGTGCTGTGTATTTCATACGGCACAGAAAAATCAATAATCGTTCTCTGTGACCTTTGTCAAAAGACACACGTAATTTATGTTTTTCCTATAATAAAAACATACTTATTAATGTTGAAACATTCAGATAAAAATGTTATCAGTCTCGAGATGTTATATATTCCGTTTAAAAGGGCAGTGGTTTTGTTAAAAGGTTCGGCTGACGCCTCACATTTTAACAAAACCACTTCCCTTTAAAACGGGATATATAGCATCTCGAGACTGATAACGTATATTGGGTACAGACAAGCGATTTGAATTTGAATCTACTAACCTGTGGGTCGGATGATTTAACATACGAAGAAAATATTAATATCATCAAACACGTTTTCAATTTTATTAAATCTTCAAAAAGATTCCTTGTAGTATACTCGATAATTATCTACTCTCCAACCTCGCATCCATCCAACACAACCTTTTTATTAATTCGTTAATTATTTACAATATATCTCTATATGAATTATATGCATGGTCAGAATGATCATTATACTATGTGAATTTATTGTATAAATGGGAGAAGACTTCATAAGTTGGTAAAACTTGTGTCCTATCCCTTTTGTTAATTTAACAAATAAAATCATCATAAACTACATCGAAAGATTGGAAAGCTAAATAATTTAAAGTTTCGGGAGCAACAATGCTAAATGGCATAAACAGGATAATCAAAATCGGATAAGGTCTGAGGGAGGAGCACCTTATTATGAGTCATTAGTAATTATATTCCGTTTTATCTAATTTTCAATCATTTCAGATACTCCAATTTTTGAATATCCGCATCAGCTGGATGGATTACTTAAAATTAAAAATGCAGATTGCAAGAAGGACCTGAAAATCAATGGAACAAAAGTTTTGATTATAAGTAGTGTACTAGAGGATTGCGTAAGTTGCCAGTTTCTATGGATTGTCCATTCTTGATTGCTCCTTCGGTTTCTCTAACGTGTATTCACAATGATTCATTGCGGCATGGGACGATATCTAAACCAATGACTAAGTAGATGAAATGTTGGTCACTTGACATTAAACTGGAAACAGTCATTAAAAAGGATTAGAGTATGTCAGTAGGTTATCGCATTATTTCAAATATATTTGTAAATCATATATTTGCAACATCCTCAATAAATTATTGGATACATCTTGGATATTCTGGAAGATGATTGAAAATGCAATTATGAATAATAGATAGTGGTGTCAGTTTGTTGTGTGGGAACAGATAAATGAACAACTCTCCCTCTTTTCGCAATAAAATCATAAGCCTATACCAGTTTAACCAAGCCAGCAAATTGAGCAGTTAGGTATTTGAGTGTTAGGGGTGTCGATATTTCTTCTTTCTACAATTTAGGTATTTGATTTTGGAATTGTTCTGACAGTCAGTTTGGTATTTTTTGTTTTTCCTTTTATTACTAGAAATATATTGTCAGATAGTTTGATTAGATATATAATATCCAGCAACAAGATAATTAACGCTTGTCGATGCCCGATTACTGATATTACCACTTATATCTATCACTTGCTTAGATGTTTGTATATTTAATTACAGAATATAAAGTCATTCATCTGTTCTGTTACATGTACATCGACGTCTGCACCGGTAAGTACTGTAACTATAATTGATAAATGTTAGATAATACCGAAGGGACAATCAAGAATGGAGAATGCAGAGACACTGGCGAGATTCGGCACACAAGACACAGGACCAAAAAAAAAAAAAAAAAAAAAAAAGCAACGCAGAAAACAAAACAGAAATAAAATAACAATACGGACCATAACGAGAAACCGGGAGTGAACACATTGCTCGCGCAGTGTAGGAATTTCCTGCCATGTTACTCATCAAGACAAGTCGTGTAGGACAGCACTATGCACACCACAAATAAAACATGAGCCCTCCTACACACAAGTGGGGGTAAAGACGAACCGAGCATCTAATAAAACAGAGCTGCTATCATGGTATATTCTGAATGTGCATGCTGTCTGTAATCACAACCCCAAGCCAAGTGTAACCCTTTTCTGGTATTGTTTTAATACTGGAAGAACCATATCTATGATTATATGTTTAAAACATTGACAGTGTGTACGAAGAGATCAATAGAAAAGAAATACTAGTAATCTTTAAGGTCTGGCTTTTTGTAACAGTTGTAAGTGACATCTGTTGGAATTTTCTTACCATGGCAACTTTTGTCTTTGTTGTAGATTGTAAAATCTGCCCTCTATTCTTTAACATTTACTGAAATGTTAATTTGGATATTTGTATATTATATATAATTAACCCCTAAGGGCATCACAGAGCATATAAATAGGTCTATCCCACTGCCACCTGTATGATTGTCATATAAACTTGTTCTCATCATGAATATAAATGGACTTCTGCACATTTGAGGTTAAACGACAATCAATAAATCATATATATTTCATATTTTTCAAATTATAATTATGGCTTTATGTGTTATATAATTTCAGTTAAAGCAAGATTTATTGCTCACCAGGGAAGCTTTGCCATCTGGGACTATTTCATTTTACAATGATTCTTATTCAGTAAACGTTCTTGAGGTAACGCATTATGTAACGTCTTCGATTAGTTCAAGACATGATTGCATTATGATAGATATTTTTAATATACTTCTTTGTTAAGCATAGAGTACATTAAATGTTAAAGGTATGTCATGGTGGCTTCGATGGTAGTAGGATAAATGTCTATTAATGTTTTTGGTGCATATTTTCATTAACATTGTGTGTTTGAGTCGCATATATGGTGAGTTCGTTGTATTTGATACAACTTTATGTGGCAGGTCGGCGATTTCCTCCGACAATAAAACCTATCTACACTTTACAAATGAAATAGTTTTTGAGGTGGCATCACACACTCAAGCAAACAGCGTTAAATTGCTGAATCTGCCAAATGTTCCACGAATCCTCTTTCACAATTATGAACATCCTTTCTATCAGCGGTAAAAACCGGGCTTCCGTGTTACTGTGACACTAGCTACTCAAGGAGTGGTGTGGGTCAGATGTGGATTCTGAAAAATTATAAAGTTAGTGTACATAGAATCCTCATAGATTCCTCTCCTCATACAAAAGCATTAAACATTTGACTACACTACTATTCCCAACTCAAAGCTAAAAGACAGATTAAAAGAATTGGTCCAATTGTGTTTCCTAAGGAAGAATGCCCAATGTAGATACAAATACCTTGTCTTAGGAAGGGATAAATATTATTTTGTAAAAGACCACTCTGATTCTACCAGAAATTTATCTGAAATTGATATCAGTAAAATGCTAGAGTTTTTGATTGATCACATATTTGCTATATTTGGTGGACGTGATTTTCGACAGACATACGGCATTCTAACTGTATTAATTGTGCTCCCCTTCTCACCGACTTGTTCCTTTATTCATGGGAGGCAGACTCCACACATGGGCCTCTGAAGAAAAACGAAAAGAAACTAGCACGATCCTTTAATTTCACGTTTCGCTATATAGATGATGTCCTTTCACTAACTAATTATAAGTTTGGTGATTTTGGTGATCGCATCTATCCCATTATCTTGAGAAAAAAAGGATATCACATATACAGCTAGGTCTGCTTCATACCTTGACCTACACATCGAAACTGACAATGAGGGCAGATTAATAGCTAAACTTTACGACAAAAGAGATGATTTCAACTTTTCCATGGTGACCTTTCCATTGATATGTTGCAACATCACAGCAGCACCTGCATATGGAGTACATATTTCTCAGTTGATCTGATAATCCAGAACTTGTATTTCCTATCATGATTTCCTTGATATATGGTTGCTGCTAACAAGAAAGTACTGAGCCAAGGGTTCCACTTGGCTAAGTTGAAGTCATCGAAAGTGTAACGGTCGCCACGATGACTTGGTTGACCTTTATGGAATATCTGTGTCACAAATGACCACGGATATGTTTCATTTGTCGTAAGAACTTCCCGGTCCTTTCCCCATTCATGACTTATCACCGGGTTAGTAACTAGATTAACACGGTGGGTGCCACTAGTGGAACAGGAACTGTTTACCCTTCCGGGGCACCTGAGTTCACCCCCGGTTTTTGTGGGGTTCGTTTTACTCGATCTTTAGTTTTATGTGTATGTTCTGTAGATCGTTGTTTCTTTCGGCCATTGTGTTGTCTATTTATTTTTCTTCGATATACGGTTCTGATTATCCCTTTGGTTTCTTCAAACTCTTCTTGCAAAGTTGCATTTTGTCTTTAATAAACCTTTGTAATTTTTCTCTCGCGTTCATTATGTAAAAAATAGTGTCTTAGCTGAGTGGCTGCTATGCTTTATATGGTGAATAAAAAGCTTGCAATCGGAGGCATAAAATCGAAGAAGGACGGACATACAACAGAAAAAGGGAAAAAAACCAAAAAAACCAATGATCTATAAAATACTACACATAAATCTAAGGATTGAGCAACACGACACATATTGTCACTAGAATACTATTTCATTAATATTGAATCGCACTTTTATGATAAATTTAATAAATAGTTATTTACATGATCAAACCATCGATCTAAATTTAACTTGATTGTCTTAGATATTATGCAAAATAAATTGAAGTGAATTATATACCTGTATATAACACTGTGTTCATTTCAGAATTATTCACCGGTTAATCTGTATGACTTTACGAACGAGATAAATCAAACAGACTGTAATAAAATTGGTAGAGGACAATTGAGAATTCAGGTAAATTTTTTAAAACATTTTTTTTAATGAAATATAGTGCTTCCAGGTAAAAATACGTAGATATTTAATCTACGATGATAAAACAATCAAGGAAATAAACTTCTATTCTTATAAATTATGTTTCATGTGAAGTAGCATTCATGTTACAAATTGATTGATTGTTATTAAAAGTCAATAAATATGATATCAAATATGGCGTATTGAGATATAGTGTATTGTAGCTGTCCAAAACAGAGTATTGTTAACCATTTGGAGCTGATGTAAGTTTTCTTTTGCAATAAGCATGAAAACATTTCGACATAAGCAACAATCAATAACGCTTCAAAACGGGATTTGACTTTTGCTTTCTTATCATCAAAAAGCCCAAAGTGAACAACAGAGTATGGAAAGAGGGTGTAGTTTCGTCGTTGTGTGGTACAATCCATCTGAATGGGGTGGATGGGATCGAGGGCACTGTTTGTTCGAGACGAACCCAGTACACAAGTTGTCTTTAGGACGGAACGGAAATTAGTACCTTGTGTGTGGAGAATGCCACGTTTGAGCAATGTTCAACTTGTAGCAGCTCCGAATGGGCACTAGTCTGTACGGAGTAGTTGTTCGGGATCCATTTATTCCCCTAAGATATCTAGATTTTCCTCCGATCAGCCCATCTCATTGCCGTCTGCTTACCCCCATATTTACTGTTTGTAATCCTATTCTTGTCATGAATTGTTAAAATACTACTCTCTTGACAATGAGCAACATTATATCATAGATTGTAATTCCAGTAATATTGTGAATGCTATTTTACACTCGATCTTATCGACATATACAGAATGTATCTTCTTGACATGATCAACACAAAACTAACTCTGACAGACTGAGAATCGACAAACTGTCATTTATAAAACTCACCACCTGACACAGGGCAAAACAGGCCACCTCTATAATAGAATATCAGAACAAAGCGTGTGAGAGTGTATAAATATTCATTATGTGATTACTCGATAAATATTCGTTACGTGACCACTCGATAAATATTCAGTATGTGACCACTCGATAAATATTCATTATGTGATCACTCGATAAATATTCAATATGTGATCACTCGATAAATATTCATTATGTGATCACTTGATAAATATTCATTTTGTGACCACTCGATAAATATTCATTGTGTGACCACTCGATAAATATTAAGTATGTGTCCACTCGATAAATATTCAGTAATTAGAATACTCGCACCATATTCTTGATGGATCTTTTTTCATATCCCTTTTTAGTTCTTTTTGATCAATTGTATTTTTTAGAGTAATGCTTCTGGACCATTTAATGTAGATCGTTATTCAGTTATTCTTTCGAAAGGAAAACAACTTGACTATGAAGGAGGCAAGACTGTTTATCAGGTCGAGATAGTTTACGAGGTATACATAATTAAGACTGTGTATACATAGATATACAGGTTTACATCTAGAATATCTTACTTATGTTCAAAGAAATAGACCTTTTAGCAAAGCAAATTTCAACTTGAAATAACGACATTTAGTGACAAACACCAAACAATAAACTGATGGATGAAACACGCATGGATAAACACATCATTGCTAATAAAAACGTAGATATCAAATTAAGTGCGCACGATGCGTTTCTGGAATAACCTTCATCAGGTAAGTAATAACCTTCACCAGGTACGCTCAAAATCGAAAGATTAGAAAGCCAAATAATTTAAAGAATGGATCTAGGTACATTAATGAAATCATCCAATGAATATGATTGTTTCCTACAATTAATTTCAAGAAAAACTGGAACTGGAACCGTAAATTCATTACAAGTACCTCAGAAGGTTAAAGAGAATTGATCCCCAGTTTGGTTTTTCATGACCAAATTTGACAGTTAAGATATACCACATTCTCAGGATTTGCAATTTCGTTCGATAACTAAGGTTTTTTTCTATATTCAAATTATGTATGTTTTCAAATGTATAGGGTTTAGAAGAATATTTAGGAGATAACTTTTAAGCTTTGTGGACGTAAATCTTCGGTTTTACGGTCGCAAATTGAGATTACCTAGCGACGCGTAGCGGAGCTAGGAAACGGATATTTGCGACAGTAAAACCAAGATTTACGTCCGCAAAGCTTAAAATACAATACAGTTATCTCCATTCTAATGCAATACTAAACATACAAATGTATTCTTGTATTTCCCTGGGTCTAAAAATCGAATAAATTAAAATTCCGCGAATTGCTGTTAACAACTTTGGCACATAAACAGCATGAAGTCATATGAAAGACTTCCAGTTTAAAACATAATTTTGTGCATTGTTGTAAATATGACAGGTAGGATTTCACGTTTTCAAGATGGCAGATTTTTCCAGCTGGGCCCCTTATTTACGACATGTAGATTGAGAATTTTACGTAGACTAGTTACCAATCAAATACGACGATACAAACAAATTGCATTAGAATGTAGTTTTTTTTCCACAATTTTCATCTCCTTTAATTCCTGTACTAATCATCATATTCCCTTTTTTATATTTATCTGTATTACAGTTGGAGGACAGAATTGCAGCTACAACTCTGTTTGTGTACGTTACAGATGTTGATGACATGGACCCTGTTTTTAATCAAAGTAGTTACACCTACCATGTTTATGAAAATGTATGTTATGTATTATACCATCAGCATGAGATTATTATCAGAAAAATATAAATTGGTTAGTATGGGAGATGATGGATAGATTATAACAATGCTGGCTACCGTGGGTTACTCATATCAAGTTTATGTTCACTAGAAACTGGCACAATTCATTAATATGCAAGAAACGTAGCATTTTCCTCCCACACAACCAGAACATACGCATATAGTAGGTATATGTAAACTCTGTCATATTTTGGGTTTATCAAATTAGACTGACATCAATGAAAACAAATTGTTGAAGTCGCTACTGTAACCCTGAAATGCAGAACAGCAATAAAATCGCTGCCCCTTTACATTATTTTGTGTGTAAGTGTAATGTTGGATAGTCCACTAAATTAAACTTATGTATTAAACATAAATTAGATTCACGATTTTATTAACAAGGCTCAGGCACAGTGTGCAACATGAGCATACAGTTATTATACAGTTATTATACAGTTATTATAACATAAACACATACTTATGAAATAAGACAAAGACACAACAACAAGGTATAACATATCGACAAGCTAAAACAGTCTAAAGGAAGGATTATATATTTGATAACAACGACTGATTGAATGATTATTGGCTACTTAACGACTAACGCCAAATAGTTTATGACCATTAAGATTGAACATCAAGTTCAATAATATGTCAAGATTGTACAGAAATAAGGGGTTAGCATTAAAGGAGGCAGCTTCTTCTGACTGCCACGCACTGAAAAAGTATGGAAAATTGGGCAAGGACGAAAAACAAATTAGGCTTTTGTAGTGGCTCCAATGAACCTAATCATTTCGAAATCTTCATATTAATAAGAGCGTAATACTCTACAATCACGACACCCACTACAGGCCACGATCAGGTTTTCTGTATCTTACCATAACAACTCCTATCTATAGAATATTATCTTAGGAGTTTAGCATTTACGGATATTTATGAATTCATGATTTTATGAAAACAGTATTGCTGTGCGATCATACTACAAATTTAAAAACCCCAAAAATGAACTATTAAGCCGTCCACTAATTTAGCAACCCTTCAATATGAACCACGATAACTGGCATCTACGAAGAAAAGGATCTTTCACATAGTATTAAATAAACGTTAGAGAATACTGAAGAAGCAATCAAAAATAGACAACCCAGATAAACTGTCAGCAAGACAAAAAAAAACATAATATGTGCTGGACACCACTATGCGCAAGCAAACACCAATCACGTAGATAAGACATGAGCCCTCCTACAAACAGCTGGATTCGGAAATCGTAGCGGACATACAACATGGAACTCTTAACGCAAAGACAGATAATAGGACAACACAAAAAAACTAAAAGGAACCAAGATGTCTCCTTATGAAAGACAGTTTAAAAACACCGACTTTCATGTATAAACAAGAAATCAGAATCCAGATAAACAAGACAAATATCAAAGGAACAACATTCGACCAAAAACAACTTGAGATATCGACAACAAGTTCTATGGAAAAGCGGAAGCCAGAACAGTGTTTGACATAGTATGCTTCTTTTACTCAGATAATAGAAAGTTTCACGTTTAATTTTCTGTTTTATTGTTATACAAATCATATATCGTTTATTTTTTCCAGACTGTTGATACTGTTTGGAGAACTACAACTCCGGTCATTGATGCCTATGATAGAGATTTTGGAGATGGACGTCAAAGTCTGTCTTATTCATTCCTTGGTGAGCTATACATCACTTTGTTTAGATATAAAAATGTAGCATTTGAAGAAATCATATTTGCCACATATGCCAATGCACCACGAATTAAATTGAAAATTTACCTAGTTGATATCTTTCGATTTTGAGCGTACCCGATGAAAGTTATTCCTGGAAACGCCCAGTGCGCACTACGTTTGATATCTACGTTTTTATTAAAAAAAATATCAAATTATTTCGCACTACGCGTTTCTGTCATAAACTTCATAAATCAAAAGACTGGACACGAAAATACTATGTTGTAGTAACTTTACCACGTCTTATATTTGATTGACATACTATGTTAAAATGAACAACCGTAGAGGGAAACACCCGAGTATTAAAAATATGACCTAATTTCTTCGCCGTACGTCACAAGCCATCCGAAATTTGCGTCAACTAGCTGTGTCCACGAATCAAATACTCTACTCGCTTTTGAAGTAATCATACTAACTACACGTAAACCCCATTCCAGTGTCTTTCAATACCCCTGTATTTCCATGAAGCTCTGGGTTAGGGCTATTTTTATGGTGTTTAACGCCATTTTCTACAATATTTCAGTTATATCGTGACGGATAGTTTTATTGGTGGAGGAAACCGGAGCACCAGGAGAAAACCATCAACCTGGCGCAAGTCACTGACAAACTTCATTACATAATGTTGTATCCAGTACACGTCGCCATGAGCGGGATTCGAACTTACAACTTTAGTGACGATAGGCACTGATTGCACAGGTAGTTGGATTTGCCATGCGATCGCTACCACAACGACTCCTTCATGGCGCTCTGATGAGGACAAACTCAGAAAATATACAAAGAGGCAGATTTTGAAATGATATTAATTAGTTTTTGGTTGCTGCAACCTTATTAGAATCATGCTTCATGTTTTCGTCATGCGTGGTAATTATTTTTACATTATATTCTATATTTCGATCCATATTATCACCCGAACAAAGTCTTAGTCGTTGACATAGAAAAGACAATATCCTTTATTAAAATAATACATTATGCTTTGGTATAAAATATATATAATAAAAAGCAGGTGAAGAAGACATTAAGATTATTACAGACGGTTCTACTAGCAAAGACCAGTTTGCTATAAATGTGAACAACGGGTCAATCAAAATCATCAAAGAATTGGACAGAGAAAAAACATCAGAGTACATGTTAAAAATTAAGGTATGTTTCCCATTTGTATACATAATATAGGCTTACGAATATATATCTATAACAATAAGCTTTTACAGATTAATATACATTGTATGATTCTATGAGAAACAACAAAGTGGCTTTTGAGTCGAGTACGATATGTGTAAAGAAAATATGCACTAAGATAGGCAGCTTAAATGGCTCAATTTTCGGAAATGATCACAAAATCCCCCGTATTGATAAAAACAACTGCACGAAAATTGTATGCAATTTAAAAAATAATAAAACTAAGGTTCTTCTCCCTCAGGCATAGGTGACCTTAGCCGATTTTGGCGATCCCATTTAGGTCCTTTGGTTTACTTGCTGCCAAAACTTTTAAAATTACTTGGATTTCTTACCTTTCGACTTTGAGCGTACCTGATGAAGGTTATTCTGAGCGTACCTGATGAAGGTTATTCCAGCGTACCTGATGAAGGTTATTCTGAGCGTACCTGATGAAGGTTATTCCAGCGTACCTGATGAAGGTTATTCTGAGCGTACCTGATGAAGGTTATTCCAGCGTACCTGATGAAGGTTATTCTGAGCGTACCTGATGAAGGTTATTCCAGCGTACCTGATGAAGGTTATTCTGAGCGTACCTGATGAAGGTTATTCCAGCGTACCTGATGAAGGTTATTCTGAGCGTACCTGATGAAGGTTATTCCAGCGTACCTGATGAAGGTTATTCTGAGCGTACCTGATGAAGGTTATTCTGAGCGTACCTGATGAAGGTTATTCCAGCGTACCTGATGAAGGTTATTCCAGAAATGCGTTGTGTGCATTAAATTTGATATCTACGTTTTTATTGCAATATCATGTTCAGCATACTGCATTATAGCATTATATTATATACCACAGAAACTAGTAGTATTTCAATGCACACTTACTTTATTTTCAGCATTTTAAATGAATATTGTATGCTATTAGTAAGGTTTAATAACAATTACTGTTATTACATTAGGTTGTCCAGGACAACGATCATCGTAGAAGTGCTACTGCTGATTTGACAATAATGGTTCAAGATATGAACGATAATTTACCTGAATTTATTAGCCAACCTACTGCTGTAAAGATAGATGAACATTCTAGCTATGGAACGTTTGTGTGTGCAGTATCAGCAAGGGATAAGGATGAGGTATGCTAAAACGAATGCGTATCAGCGTTTACTAAACATGTGTTAAAACATTCACAAAACCAGAGAGATATTTTCAGAATTTTCATCGACTGTGATATTTATTGTTTGGGATTTTACGAACCATTATGAATATTTTTTAAATTATAGTCACACCTTATAAACCAGTCTTGAGACTAAATTTTATTGTCTCTCGACGGGTAATCTTCACAATTATCCCTCCCTAATATGATATATATGTTCAATATACAGTCGTACCATACTATCTAGAACTCTGATAAGTCGTTTTCCAAAAAAAACCAAGTGAAATTGCCGTCTCTTTGTAGTAGTAGTTACAAGCCTCAAATTGCAGAATTTCTTCCATTGATATATCCTCCAGAGCTGGAAGTTAAAGAGACCACCGATACAGCTTCGTCCGCATCATTTTTGGACTTATACCTCGAATTTGACGACAGTGATCAACTCAGTACTAAAATTTATGATAAGCGGGACGACTTCAATTTTAAAATCATAAATTTTCCAAACATGTGCAGCAATATACCAGCTTCTCCTGCATATGGTGTTTACATCTCGCGATTGATTCGCTATGCAAGGGCCAGTAGCAATTATTCTGATTTCCTGAAACGTCATCTTCATCTGAGAAACAGGCTACTGGACCAGGGCTATAAAAAGATTCGCCTTATTCGATCTCTTAAAAAGTTTATATTCCGATACCAAGATCTTGTCGAAATATATTCCGTCTCTGCAGAAAAAATTATAAGCAATACATTTTCATATAGTGAAAATGTATAAAGATAAAGAAGTCAAGAAAAATGTCAAGGATATTTTTTTTGTCAATGTGTGACGTAAAAATATTTTTGACATTTACGTCACCGAATATGGTACTGCTTTGACAACTATTTTACCTATTTTGTTCCTGTATTTAAATACTGTTATAGTGACAGCCGGAACCTTTGAACCGTAATGAGAGCGGGAGGTTTGGCGCCTTAAAATCTGATTCAACCCACCATTTCTTTAGAAATGCCTGTACCAAGTCAGGGTCATTACGGTTTTCACAGTTTTCCGGTTGTTGACTGATTTTGTCTGTTTATATAATTATGAGTTTTGACTTTCCCTTTGTAAGATTGTTCGGAGTTCGGTAATTTTGTTATTACCCTTATTGTTGGTCGCTTCTATATCGATATAATAAAATTCGATTTGATCTCCGACACAATTATGTTTCGGAGATAATTCCATGATGTGTACATTGTATCCTCGAACCCCTTTGGTATCTTCAATCTTTTTGCATTGTAATATTTGAGTATCGGGTAGTAAGAAAAGTAACATATAACGATCAACGTCATTAATAAAGAGGTCCATTTGCTTGTGAAAAATAAGTAGTCAAGTTTCCATATTTTGTCAATAAAAATGTTTCTTCTTTTCAGCCGCCGTACGACAATACAACATACAGATTGGTTGATTATACGGACGTATTTTATGTTGACATGGACCTACGTGGAGGGGCTTACATCAGGGTGAATAACTCGGACATGTTAGATAGAGAAACATTAGGGGATACGATTAGTTTGCGGGTAAGTAGTAAATCATGGAATTGCAAGGAATTTTCAGTAGACAGTTTTCTTTATACGTATTCGTTTCTCGATCATAATTCCATTTTTCCAACTTCAACATTTTCTTTGGGCATTATCTTAGTATGGACACCACCTGATGGTCAAATAAGATTTCAGTTCCCAAATTTTATTACTACGTCATTTTAACTCGACTTAGCACTTCTTCTTTGTTTGCACCAAATATTCTGAAATAAGAAACGATCTGTTTCTCAGCAAAAGCAATTTGTCTCAATTGATCAATACTTCACTTCTCACATCATGTAGTGAAACTTTAAATTATGCATATAACTGCTTTATTTTTTATTCAGTTTTTCGATTCATAAAAAGGTCTTAGCGAATTCTAATCGCTTATATGTACTAAGCAAACACAATCCAGCATCCAAACACATATACACACGTTTTCCTAATTTCTTTTTATTCTTTGATTATTTTCAGCTTCGTCTGTTATATGATAAAATTTTATTTTTCTTGTTTTCTTGTGCATTCTCAACATATTGTAATAATAATTGTATATATAGGAGAAGACCCCATAAGTTGGTAAAACTTGTGGCTGATCCTCTTTGTATCATTGATCAAATAAAATGATTATAAACTAAATCTGATGGTGACGGAGAGATAAAACAGATCAAATTGTAATAGAACTAATATATTCACAGTCATCAGGTACTTTCAAAGCCAAATGATTAGAATACCAAATAATGTAAAAGTCTATGGGAACAGGAATACCAAAGGATGTGTTTTGTTTTGATTATAAAGATACCAATATTTGCATTTCGTTTCTAGTTATTGAACTGTCATAACCACAAATGCAACAATATTTATATTTCTGTGAATAATGATTGATTTAAAAGAAATCACCATTGTCTGACAGAAAATGGAAACACTTCATTTTGTACATTTTTTTTCTATTTTCTGAAAAAAGATTGTAGCTATAGACACAACAAATAACACAGAAGGAGGTAATACGACTGTAGAAATTAGTATAACGGACATCAATGACAACAGTCCAACTTTTGATTCTGCTGGATACACATTTACTGTGGGAAATAAATTGGGAATTATCGGGCAGGTAATTATGTTAGCCTTTTAATTTAGTCATAATGATTCTATAAATATAGACGTACCTAAGATTAGTAAAATGATCTAAGAAAATGGATCGTTTATACAGATTGCTATCATTCACTAGTAACTTGAAATGTCACAACAAACTCAGGCCGAGGTGTGTTCGACTTAAACACCAATTGAGATATTTTATCAGGTACTTATTAATGGTTGATGATTTTTCTCAGAGTAAACTATGATTATCACGATACAACTGTTTACTAACCGAAAGTCACCAACAGCAAACATTATTTATTAATCAATCAACAAAATGATAGTTCAACTTCTAATAGAAACATTGTAGCTACGGAGTCAAAATCGATACCGCTAACAGACATATAGACATGACCACTCACTTTTCTGGCTTGGTACAGGTAATTCAATAAAATTTTTCGGAAATATGCTAGTTTTATGAACTCAAACCGGATCTCACAGTAAAACGATGCACTCATGCAATGATTTAGTTGTATTTCTGACCTTTTCAAGGTTAACGCGACAGATGAAGATAGTTTACCGAATGGTTACGGAGAAGTGTTATATTACATCCTGTATTCATCACACGTACCATGTATCAACATAGATAATAGTTCAGGAAAACTAAATTTGACGCAACCAATTGCTGATGATATTGAAATATCTGTGGAAGCTTGTGACAATCCAACACAAAAGAGCAGCAGGTATGCTATTTTGAATTGCTACTGTTAAGTTTCAGTCTAATAATGAAACAAACAAACAGACATTTTTAAGTGAGGTATCAAGACATAAGATCTTGTTATAAATAATTCAGCAAGGAACATTTTAAATAGGCATGGATTAAGACAACATATGTACAAGTGGATGGATACAAAACATTGTGTATCATATGGTAAATGAGGAAATTAATAAATAAATAGATACATATGTACTCTTCTTGCATACATAAGTAGCTGATTAAGTAATATTGTAGCAGCACTATTGGTTGACAAACAAATAAAACCATATCAATGTTAAATAGAAACAAATAGCTCTACGCGGTTGATGATTATTTAGCGACAACTAAATCGATAGTTTTGTCCGGAAATGGACCAGCATCAACTACCTATAACAAGTGGTTTTTGTTGTGCATCATATTAAGATCTACTGTTATTTCATGTATAGCGCGAAAAGAGTAGTGTGACATCCTAAAAACAATAGCTACTATTTTCCTTTTTTTCTTAATTTCATCAAATTGTTTCAGAAATTCTTATTTTTGTTCTTTTTATCTGTTTCTATTTAATGTCTTATCAATCTAAAACAATCCAATACACATATTGAGTGATTGTGTTTTCTTTCAGACGATGTAGTCAAGTCTTGGTACAACTAAAGGTCAACTCGACAGACATGGTTGATATCGTGATGTATACAAACGTTTCTGAGAATGTACAACCTGGAACCATAGTGACCTTCATTAATGTAGGAAATATTCCATTTAAACATATCTTTATTTCATCAGAATTATGCTTCTATTTCGTTGTATTTGTTGTCAAAACAATTTTCAAAATACGTTGGCGGTTGGTATTATTCTAACATACTATAGCATTTAATGGCATAAATCATTTTCATATACACAACATACACAAACGTACCACTCTTGCCAATTTTCCTTTGCACTCGGTGAACCCAGAATGCCTGAAAGAAAGAAAAACAAAGGAAAGAAATAAATCAGTATTAGGGAGTCAGACCACATTATTAACAGATGCATTTACTAAGTGTTATTGGTGTTTAACACGATATTCAACAATATTTCAGTTATATCGTTGTTGTTAATTTTATTGATTTATGGAACCGAAGTACATGCAACCGGTGAAAACCACCAGCCTTGTCGCTGCGGGTAAACAAGCACATAATTATAGAAGTGACAGGCACTGTTTGTGTAAATAGATGTAAATCCAACGACCTTTTACACCATTCTTATTTAAGAAAATATTCCAAAGGGGTACTCAGAATTTTTAAATCAATACAATGGCTAAAAGAAAAAGGACAAACAATTATCTACAAAAGCTACACTTAAGATCGAGTAACGTGAGCCCCACTAAAATCCGGATGTGAAATCAGGTTCTCTGGAATGGTAAGCTTAAAGATACTGCTGAGAATTAAATTCCTAGAATAATCGAATTCGAATTTGTGGAATGTTATAAACCTGAACATTACTGTGTAGTAGTATAACTAAAGTATATATAAGGGCCTTTATTGCACCGATCGCATGGAAACTGATTTACATATAATCACCGACTATCATCCTTTGCGGTGAACTTGATACACATGTATATGGAACGTGACTGTTGGCAGATATTTTTCTGTACGTAATATATGAGTAACATGGCGGGTGTCTATATTATAAGAGGCCGGAACTGCTTACCCTTCGAGAGCACTTAGGTTCACACCCGGTTTTCTTTGGTGGGGTCCATGTTGCTCATCGTTTTAGCTTACAGTGTTGTATTATATTTTGTTTATCTTCGTCGCCAGTGTCTCTGGATTGTCCATTCTTGATTTTCCCTTCGGTTTTCTCTAACGTTTATCTATGAAGCTGACCGGCACAGTTGATTATTGGTTACTTAACGTCTAGCGGAAATATTTCATTCATACTTAGAACGAGATCATTTTCAACAATATATAGAAACTGCAGATATGAGGGAGGGATGGGGCATTCGTGGGGACTCTTGGCTGAAACTGGAAAGGTGTGGACAGTGGGGTAGTCTTTTGTAGTGGCTCTAATGCGCCTACTTTTTTTTAAATCTAAAAAAGATGTCCTTAAAATGCGGGAGTCGTGGCACACTCCAAACACGTTACCAATTATAGTCACCGATCAGACTTTGCATATTATTTACATTAAGAAAAACACACATCGAGACGGCAATCTTTATTCGCCACATTAGAACGCACTTGGCAGATCTGTTTGTTTTGAGCCGTTGTGTAACCGACAGCAGTACCAGCTGAGCGCCACAATATAGCTGGATTATTATTGAAATAGGCTTTAAAACTTAAACTAGTTCTCAATATATATTTACCTATCTATATTTCGTACGTGTAGTGTTAATTATCACATAGCATAGTTGTATTCGCTACTGACAAAAACGTTCTTTTTTGCAGGTAAAAGGAAGTTTCTCTGAGGTAACAGGAGAAAATTCCCCTTTTGCAGTGGACACTACAAGGTATTCAATTATGATAAATTTGTCGTCATTCATATCTAGCTTAATGAAAACGTAGATATCAAATTCTGCGCGTACGACGCGTCTCTGGAATAACCTTCATCATGTGACGCTCAAAACCGACAGACTGGAACAAATCTGCCCAAAATCGAACCTCCAATATAAAAGTATACCTTTGCAACGTAAACCTCTGTAATCCGAAACCTGTCTAATTCGGACAAAAATGTAGGACACAATCGTGTACAATGTGATCTTGTATATTAAGGGCATTGGCAGTCGAGTAATTAATGTTGTTGACTTCTGATCACAAGCCTAACAAAACTTCGAGCAGCACAAAACCAGCATCATTGAGTGGTTGCAGATGATTGACTACTAGCTTAGAAGTTAATATCCGTTGCTCATGTTGATTATAAACCATAGGTGTGCATTAAATTCTTTGTGTAAGAAGAGTTTGAAGATACCAAATTGGAAATCAGAATCTGTAAACCGAAGAAACAGACAACCCAATGGCCAAAAGAAAAAGTACAAAAGGATAAACAACATATACTATTATAAACTAAAGATCGAGCAACACGACTTGTGACTTGATATTGTAAAAACATAAAAGAATATGCAGATTTATGATTTTTTTTTAAAAGAAGGATGTTACTGGGTACTACAATAAAGTACATTTGTTCAGTACATATGTATATTCCAGTTTTATATAAATATAATAAAACACAAATGAATTAATAATTTCTATATTAATATTTTGTGTAGTGGAATAGTAACGACATCAGACAACATCGACAGAGAGAATGAGTATGGGTTAACTGAATACATTGTAAACATACATGTCATGTCGAAAACAAACCGGGTGAGTATATAATGAATATTATAAATTTAAGAAATAATTCATGGAATTTTTTAGACAGATACGGCGAATTGCAAGTAAGTTACTAAAATTTTTCCAATGTGATGACATTTTGATTTTAGTAACTTAAACAATTGAAATGTTAAACACAAATCGTAAAATATATCAGCAGCCACTTGTCAATGTTATCAGCGTTCATTGAAACAACGTCAACAGAAGGCGGTCTTCTTTTGTATTTGTTACGGAAAAATAACATGTAAGGTAGCAAAGCGAACATTTTAATGATTGTATGTACCACAGTCCTGTATAAATACGTGTACAGGAATGATCTCCATACGTTGTCCGTTGATACGCATGTCAGAGGTCAAATATTCCGTGAATTTCATCACGGTATTGTATACATAGCAAATCAATGACATATATTTTTACTTCGAAATTGTGATAGACATACAATAGCTAAACCAAACACATGAAACATACAGAACCCCATAACAGTTGCAATAAAATAAAAGAGTTTACAAATAAAGGAGTGATGAAACGACCATTGTTTTTCCAAGGATGTCATGATGAAAATCACAACACGGACGAAACAACAGAAAAGTTTTCCTTTATCATACAAGCATCCTGAAACATTAATTAATTAGCTGACATAACATTATACCTATTTCAAAAATAGTTTTATTATTATCATTATATAACATTGCATCATTTCAAGTACTTGCCATCAACATGTTTGTATATTTATTTTTGGTTAACAGGTTTTCGCAAACGTCACCTTACATATTGATATACTTGATGTCAATGATAATGCACCAGTGTACAACAAATTAGATTATTTTTTTATGCTACCAGAGAAAATATTGCCAGGACATATTATCGGTAGTGTAAATGTAAGTATTTTTCTAATTAAAAGAAGGAGTTTTCTAAATTGTTCCTATGTTGTATTAATGAACTGGGACTGATCCACATACATGTGTATATATATATATGTTCTAATAGTTCCAGAAACGCGTCGTGCTCACTATATTTGATATCTACCTTTATATTTTAATATATAAATAATTACATTATGCACGATGAAGAAAGGTTTGAAGATACAATGTACCAAAGGGATTATCAGAAGCCGTAAATCGAAGGCCAGACAATATACGAAAGGGATTATCAGAAGCCGTAAATCGAAGAAGGACAGACAATGTACCAAAGGGATTGTCAGAAGTCGTAAATCGAAGGACAGACAATGTACCAAAGGGATTATCAGAAGCCGTAAATCGAAGGACAGACAATGTACCAAAGGGATTATCAGAAGCCATAAATCGAAGAACAGACAATGTACCAAAGGTGATTATGAGAAGCCGTAAATCGAAGGACAGACAATGGCCAATTGAAAAAGGCAAACTATGGTCGACAAAATTCTACACAGAAAGCTGAATATTGAACAATACACATCCGCTAAAAACATAAAACAATATGACAACTAGTTAACTTCGGGAGCACCTGGGTTCACCTCCGGCTTTTAATGGGGTCCGTGTTGCTCATCCTTTTAGTTTTCTGTGTTGTGATTTCTTGTTTTGTTTGTCTTCGGCACGTGTATTGTGTGCCCAATATTACCGGTGTTTCTGTGTTGTCATTTTTGACTGCCCCTTCGGTTTTCACTAACGTTTATTCACAAATTACAAAATATTTGTCTTTTCCGTTGCTCTTACATGAAAGAGGTACCATTTTTGACCGTCGTAAGGGAAATAACTCGGTACAAAGCACACTTATAAAAGCATATAATTTTAGAATCAAAGCCAAAATGTGCAAGTGTGGTCTTTGGTTATTTTATGAATTTACAAATGTAATAGTAAATATTACATAATACATTCCATTTCGGCTTGTAGACATCCATGTATAAAAACAACTAGGCATTCTTCGGTTGTTAAATATTCTGTCTGTGTGGAAATGTCTCAATAAGGAAGCTTGTAGTAACTTAAATGTTTGTTTAAGAAAAATATACAGTGACTAGTGAATGATACGTACTAGTTGTATTGAAGGTATAAGTTTTTATGATATTTCATATGATATTAATTACAAATATTTGAAAGTACACCAAATAATTTACATGCAGAATTTGTATTTTGTGCAATAAAGAAATCTAAATTTTGTTTCAGGCTACTGATAAAGACACTGGTGATAACAGTTTCATTCAATACATTCTTTCAGAAACTATGTAAGATTTCGTCAGCTAAGTGATAAATAATAAAAAATTAAAAAATGCCACACTGTCGGAACAATTCCAAAATCAAATATCAAAATCGTTGAAAGAGGCACAATCAGCGCCCTTAATAAACAAGTACATGACCACTCACTTTCCTGGCTTGGCACGGACATTTCAATAAAGAATGGCACGGTTAAGCTAGTTTATAGGCTTTAGCCTCCTCTCTTATAACTTTAATCTTAACACTTAAAAGCAAAATTGACCAGGGCCAACGGCCGTGGTCAATATTGCTCTTAAGTGTTCCATAAAATATCGTATGGCACTCAATGAAGTGCTGTAATTGTTTTTTATTACATTTAACATTACAAATGTTAGTCTCTGTCCTGATCTCATTGATACCTAACCCAATTACCATAGCAAGATATACGGTAATAAAATGTCATAGTATCATTTACCGGTAACAAATTCAGAATATGTTTGCTGATAAAATCTGGAGGTGCGCAATATGATTTTTATCTTGGAAAGCTATACTCAAATAACGTGGGATTTAATATATTCCCCCAAAGTAGGTCGTAGGTGTGCAATATGATGTTTTATAGTGGCAAGCTGTGTAATCTCAGCAAATACAGCACTGTTTGAGACACACTCGTTCTACATAATTCTATAAGTAAAAATATAATATTATAAACATACTGCCTTCAGTGAAGGGTGTTATGGTAAATAACTACACGAGGAAAAAATATCGAGGGTGATATTTTTTTCAGAGTGTGGTCATCTACCATAACACCCGCCACTAAAGGCAGCATGCTTTTTTTTATTATGCTATTATGCTGAATGACATTCTAATGGTAGTGAATAGAAATACATATGTATTGTAACAGTATTTTGTTATCGTGGATTTTCCTCAGTATGTAAGTACACATAATGCAGAACAAACTGAACTCTTTTTAGAGTATTCGGCATAACTCGGACGAAGAATATTTTCTAGATTCGGCAATGTTCGGACGGAGAATGTGATATTTCATGGATTCGGCAATGTTCGGACGGAGAAGGTGATATTTCCTTGATTTGGCCATGTTCGGTTCGAGAGGGCAATATTTCTCAGAGGGTGATATTATAAACATACTGCTTTTAGTTGAGGGTGTTATGGTATTCGTTTCGGGTGATATTCTTTTTCCAGAGTGTGATATTTTTTCCCTCGTGTGGTCATCTACTATAACACCCCCAACTAAAGGCAGTATGTTTTTTTGATTATACTGAATGCCAGTAGTAAAGAGGACTTTGAATTTGTATTGGAGTCAGTTAACCATGTACATATCACTACCTAAATAAAGCAACAGCTACTATCATTTCAACAAGTAATATTTTCATTAACAATAACAGAGGGTGTTATTACGGCAGAGGGTGTTATTAACGGAAGTGACTAATCGGCAAAACTCGGACGGAGCGGGTGTTATTTTCCGGTTAGGCAAAGTTCCGCTCGGGAGGGTGATATTGCAGAGGGTTTTATTACGGCAGAGGGTGTTGTTACGATCTGATTCCTATACAAAAAAAAAAGCTATTGAGGAATGTCAAATGCCTATTATCCAATGAAATTAATAGATTTTTGCATGAAGTATGATAATACAGAATATTAATTACAGTTAAGCCAATGAAATAAAAGTATTTTTTCATGAAGTATAATATGCTGTTATTTCTATTTTCTATACAGAGTATCATCATATTTTACTGTTAATTCGACATCTGGTGACATACACATTGTAAACAATAACCTTCCGGTGGCAAAAGAACTGTTTCAACTAATCATAGTGGCTAAAGACAAAGGTACTCCGTCACTGAAGTCATCTTGTAATGTTTATGTAAGTACATGGTCCAATTTAATGACAGTCAAATCTTTTTTTTTAATAAGCCGGAATCTTGCCTAAATGGGGCATTCAGTGTAGTTCCGGTGTCCAATATCCTTTAAAATTTAAACTGTGCAATCCGAACATTTGTCTATTCAGGACAAAACTGTTTAGAGTTTCTATGGGTTTTTTTTTTACAATTGATTGTGAAATAAAGCAACATATTGTGTAGATAGATGTCTAATATTGAATTAAAAGCTATCAAAAGAAATATAGATTAAAAGTCAGTGGGTACATACAACACGTGCATTTGATATACAGAGTACATTTAACCTGTAACTAGCTACATTCTGTATTAGTATTGAACTGCAACGAAACAAAAGGGGGTGTACTTGAGGCATTGGATCCATCTCGAAGGCTTATAAAGCCTACCTATTAGTTGCGGAGCAGTTTATTGATATTACATGCCGTACCAAAAGATATAACTGCATTTAAAGCCGTCAACACAAGCAATGTTATTCCTGTAAAGCCAGTCTGTTGTAGGAAGTGCTAACCAATTTGAAGCTACTGCAAAGTGAACAAAATCATTGGAATGTGACTATAGAAGAACAAGCAGTGTATCATCTATGCTTCACCAACTTAAGTGGGACAACCTCATCACCCGTCGACATCAATCCAAAGTCACCATGATATACCGAGTTATCCATCAACTGGTCGCAATACCATCAGCACCTTATTTACAACCAACCGGTGTAAGAACAAGAGGAAATGATATGAGGTTCCTAGTACCATTCACAAGTGTCAACTCTTATAATAACTCCTTCTTCCCGTCTACCGTCAGACTCTGGAACAGTCTTCCATTAGATATCACAAGAATGCAATCCCTAGAGGCTTTCAAGGGATGGATTGCTTCCAGCTTCCACTAGACCAGCCTCAAATGTTTTTAACCAGATCGTTTTATCCTGCACCTGTAAAATACACTAACCGACCCTCCCTCACGTGTACATAGTCAATTGTGCGAAAATGTTCCAGAGGAATCATGCACATTAATGGAAGAAGAAGAATGTTATACAGAAATTACAGTCAAAGTACATGAATTTTGTTCGCGTCCATGACAAGTATTCTACTCGGTATGAAGGATAAATTTATTCCATTATTGCCAAAGCAATGAAGTGGCATAAATTAGATATTCGCAAATGCTTATCATTAAGTATTATGCACAGTACATTTTGGAAGTGCATAAGAAATTGGCATTGATTTTAGAAATATATTTCGATATACAATAGAAATAAAATAACGATGACTATGTTGATAGGAATGTCAGTTATTTTGTAAAATGTAAAATGGGGTTATGACAGAAATAGCCGCTTACACATTTTGCATCTATTTGAACATAAGCAGCAACATGTTTTCTCAAATAAACGTAATTTCACATGTCTTACGTTTTAAACAGGATATTGTTGTTTTAACAGGTTTCTTGGACAATAGTAGAACATGCCTTTGTTAGAATACGTACACCGATAGAAGCATCTGTCCTGACGAGTAAAATGGGAGAATACGAACAGTAAGAATATCATATGCATTATTTAAAGCTTTAATGTTATTCATGTTGTGCTAATTATTTGGTATATTTTCACAATTATTTCATTTATTCATAAGTTATTATGAATTTTAGTTACTATAAATAACATTATTCCTTATGTTTTATTAATTGTTGTTTAACAATGTTGAATAGGAAGCCATTAAGAACCACGATATCTCCATGTTGTTTAATGAGATTCATCTGATGCTATTTTTAGAAATCTCAGCGACGTGTTATTGGTAGACGTAACAATAGAAAAAGTTAATCCACTAGGAAATACGGCCAGGCGGAAAAGGTCAACACACCATTATAATATACCAAAGTCAAGGTAATTCTATACTTTAGTAGACACGTTATATCATCAACAATGTTCACATCTAAAAAATATATATTTGTCCGAATAAATGATTAATAATAGATTGAATAAATTTGAATTAAACCTGTTAAACATATACTTGTATCCTGTCATTACATGATACTCTACAAACATAACAATGGAAAGAAAACAGCACATAAAACCGGGGTGTTGCCATAACTTCACCCCCCTCATGCATACATAACAGGGATATTGGCTTTCCTTCAGTTCTTTGGTTTGCTTCACCGCCATCGTCGATAGCCCACTACTAATAACACTGTGATACAAATCTATACAGATCTCCGCACTACTAATAACACTGTGATACAAATCTATACAGATCTCCGCACTACTAATAACACTGTGATACAAATCTATACAGATCTCCGCACTACTAATAACACTGTGATACAAATCTATACAGATCTCCGCACTACTAATAACACTGTGATACAAATCTATACAGATCTCCGCACTACTAATAACACTGTGATACAAATCTATACAGATCTCCGCACTACTAATAACACTGTGATACAAATCTATACAGATCTCCGCACTTGCTCCCTGTTTTCTATCGGTTGTTTTTACCACGCAGCGACTAAAAACAACCGTTAGAAAATAGGGAAGAAATGCGGAGATCTAATTTTAATTAGATTGACTGTGATACTCTCTTCTTATCATGTGTAGGCCAATTGACAAAGAAAATTTATACTACTTTGATATTTTATTTGGATGATAAACGAAATAAATGTGGTTTTATATTATAATTTTTATTTATTTGTGTGACCTACAGATTTATCATAAACTTTAAGTAATGTTATGTTGCTATAGCAAAAATGCTAAATAACGGGTCAGTAACTGGACCACTACGACCCGAATGCCATTGTGTCAGTTGACCCACCCACAGGTGATGATTTGAGAATATCGGAATGTGATCAGCGGTGACTTATCAACAGTGGCCAGTGCCCCAATAGTATTGAGAAGCTATAATCGTAAAGACCACAACACACACAATTATCTGTTAATTTTGCCTATTTATTCATCTCGACTGCATATATTTGTTTATTTGTCCATATTTGTATTTTTTGTTTGTTTTTCCTCTTGTAGATCTTATATGTATATATCTGCAACAAACAAAACAGGAAGTCCATTACCCAGTGGTGATCTCCAAAAGTATGCTAATGTATATTTTAGCATAATAAGTAAAGTATCATATGTTTATATTTGACATCGATGTTATTTTGTTGACGGTAGTGTCGTCATAAACACACGAGACGTGTGTCGTCTTGCATTGTCTTGATAGAATGTAAAACTAGGTCCATTCTTATGCATGAAAATCCCAACTTTTGTGTGGCTAATGGTCTCTGAATATGACAGCAATTAACTTACACAGCAATAAAATATGATTTGTCCTCTTGTGTGGCTTGATTACATCCACCAAGCATCACACTCGCCACTAAATCGACCATGTTGATGAACATGACATTCAACAATTATTTCGCCCGGTCTTCAATAAACTCGAACACTGTCATCTGAATGGAAGAGAGTGAATTGAGATTCATCAGACTGCTACGCATGACCATATTCACAATATCCAATGTCCGATAAAGTAAAAATGACGCTCTGATATGCATGCTTAGATGCTTGAAGTTTGTATTTTGAAGCCTGGCCCTACATGCACCTGAATAGACCTGTCATCACAGAGATTTGAGTTTTAGTCGCCTAGATGGCTTGTCCAACCGCTCTGTTGAAACCGACGTTGTATGTGCTAGAACGTCAAACAGTGTGACACACCATGTCAATCTGAAGCATTGTATAAAGTATCTTGATATTGATACAGTTTTTTGAAAAACATTGTGTTTGCTAGAGTCGAATTATACGTTTTTCAATATTGAGAGCAACAAAGTTTGCACTTGCCTAAACGATAAAAATAGAGTTTAAATACAAAACAAATGTAAATACAACGTCATGGGGTTTATTTACAGGAAGTTGTAAGTTAGAATTATCACAAAAATATAAGTGATTAAATTCAATCTATTCAACATAATTGTGTATCCTTTATTGTGTCCACTGGTATATTAATTGTTTCATGTATGTAACTGACAAACATGCTTACATGAAGTTGTATTCAGTACACCTCATCAAGAGCAGTATTTGAATGCAATGATAAAAACCATTAAATCAATATACAGATATAATTCTAACTGTCACGGCCATGGTCGACGCTGTAAGAAATGTGATTACTCAAATTAATTATTGTGCGTATTCATGTCACTTGATTACTCACACTAATTATTGTGCGTATTCATGTCACTTCATGGAGTTTTCTTCATTTTACTTTCAGGCTCGTTTTACAACACATGGAAGGTATACAAGCATTATTTATGACAGAAGATGTTGCCTTACCTACATCAAAAGACTCCTCGTTCACAGCATCACAAATTGCCCTGGTAGTGTTGGCTGCCGTTATATTAGTTGGAGGTGTTTTGGTAGTTTATGTAATCTTCAAGACAAGGACAAAGTATGTTATTCCAATTTCATCAAACTGAAATGGATAAAAACGCTTATATATATATTGCAGTTACTATTCTAAATCTGAAATACGCAAATATGTCATTAATGTATTTAGCTGTCATCTATTTAAAAGCGAAGATGGATAACTTTGTTCTCTTTATATCAAGTTTTGTTATTACGCCTTCGTTTGTTAAGTCAGCAAGATTGGGTTTGACAAAATATTCCACTGGTATTTATTACTTTTTTTAAGGAACGTTCCTATCTATGAAAAGGAAATAGAAATAAAACAATTCTTAAGTGGCATTGACAACACGATTTGCATTGTATTTATATGTTGTTCGTTCTAAAAATGTAATGTAATATGTCCGTCAGTATCTTGAATATTATTTTTTTTGCTAAGGGAATTCTATTTTTTTTTTTAAGTTTATTCTTTTCCTGTCAATCACATTTAAAACAAGTTTAATTATTATACATTTACTTCTAGTACAGTGTGCACCCGTGATATTTATAAAAAAAAAACAAAAAAAAAACAAAAAAACAAAACAAACAAAACCCAGAGACACCTAAGCCTCGTCAACAAATACATGATAAGGTGAAAACTATTGGAAATGATAACAAAGACAAAGACAGTTACACATTAGGACAACAGATAATAATAATTGTTAAGACTTAAGCTAAATATATTTCTGAATAGTATGTTCTTATTTTCAGGCAAATAGCAGAAAGTATAAGTTCCATGGAGGACGAAAAACCACTTGTGGAAGAAAGCAATATGTCATTGCAATCTATAGAAATGACCATGACCTTGGAAGAAGAACGTGAAATAACATCGGATTACGATGGATCACACAATAGTAATGAGCAGATAACATGGGAATTCGATAACGTAATGTGTAGCAATCCAGTCTATCAGAATACAGACGACGAAACAGTATTAAAGATGGCGGAACAAGATATTTCAACAAGCGAACAGGCGGAAATGCATCTAACGAAAATTTTGAACAAAGAGGATGACCAAACTCCGAAACCTGATTATGAAATTGTTGATGTAGTGACAGATGAAACGAAAAGAACTGACCCGACTCCACACTACATCAATGTTATACATACCACAAATCAAGAAACATACCCTCCGAAAGCCGACTATGCTAACATTACAACAGTCGACAGTACCGATGTCAATAATAGAAAGCAAGATGACAATCTAAAACAAGATGGATATATGGAAACAAAACATGAGGAAAGCGCAGAAGGTAAAGATACAGCACTTTTATATGTAGACACACCACACGTTGATCATGAAAATGTTGGTTCCAGTGACCAACCTACCTTCATCAGTAATAGAGAGTTCGAAGAAGAGTCTGGAGAGCTTATCATATCTTCCAAAGAGAAACAAAAATCATCGAATTCTTCGCCCAGTAACCATGGTTACATAAGCGAAACAATTACAGCTGACGTTAATTCTGAGCAAACAGACGACCTTTTGGACGAAGAACCGGATGTTGATTACAACAATAAGCAAGTTCGGTTTTCTACCGTTGTTCTGGACACTGAGAAAAATAAATTTGAACCCATTAAGTTAGAAAATAGCAAAACCCCAAGTGACGGCGAATCCTTGCCAACAGAAATCGAAAACGAGAATAATATCACGGATGGAGAAAGCCAAAGCCAACTGGTGGATGAAATGAACGAAGAATTAACTTTAGGAGAAAAAGAAAATGCAGAAATTACGGCTTTTTGAAAATTATTTACCTAATGCAAAATATTTTCTTTTGTTTTATTCTTTTATTTGTAATCAATTATCAAGATTTAATCAGAAATATAAGGGTAAAATAATATCACTGATAAAATAAAAATATAATTTGCGTTCTTGCCACAATATGATTACAGCCATGGTTGTAGTGTCAGATTTGACGTGTTGTACTCGCCTTTTATCTTGATTATATATTAATAGAAAATTCGGTCTTAAACATATACAAATGTGTTATATACATGTAAAGATTAAAATGGAGATATCTATATTAGTTAGTGTTAGTGATATGCATGTCTGTATTTAAATTCTCTTCCAGTTTAATTGTAAATCTACTGTAAGGACTAAAACATATGGTGATTGACGTTTTGAGAAGACAAGACAGCTGTCACACTTTGGAATAATCTGCCTAGTCAAACACGGAACTCCTTGGAACATTTTAAGAAAAATGTTAAAACTTATCTTTTTAGAATGGATTATTATGAATTGATGTAAACCTCTTACATTGACAGTTTTGCATGTTTTATCAGTTTACCCTTTTTATCTCTCTTTTAGTAATTTATGTTGTTGCTATACATGTTTTCTATGTAGAATTTTATTGTACAATTATTTGTTTTTTGTTTTTATCATGTTGAGCACTTAGAGAGTAATTTTAATTAGACAATGCGCTATATAAATATTGTAAATAATAATAATAATAATAATAATAATAATAATAATAGTAATAATAAATCAAGATTTACAACATGTACGTTTGAAAAGATCGCTTTTAAATAAAGCTTAAGAGTATGCTTCTCAACAAGAATGTAATCTATTATAGCATAGCTAAGGTCAATATCATTCGGTATAGGCAACATTAGGCGATATGGCTATCCATATGGCTATCCTGTTTAGGTGATTTGGTGTACTTCCTCTTAAAGCGTTTTTAAATATGTTTGCCTTTCCAATATTTCGACTATAAGTGTACCTGGTGAAATATTCCAGAAATGCGTCGTGCGCACTAAATTAGATATCTACGTTGTTATTGGCCACGTATGTATTATAATTTAAAACATGTTTTATGTATTTCGCATCTATGCTTGTTTTTTTTGTTTTTTTTTATTTTTTATTTTTTTATAGAAATTTGATGGATTTCTGTTCATGATACAGCTTTTAGTTGTTTAATATGTTGCTAGAAAATGTATGACCAATATATTGTATTTGTCAACATGATCACATTTCATATTCAGACATAAGAAACCGTAGCTTAATTTTGGCTATACTGTTTAGATCCACTTTTGAGGTTTTCTTGTTCCTCGTGACTTTTAAATTATTGGACTTCCGGTCTTTGACTTTGAGCATCTAATGCACTCTATTACAGAAATGCACGGTACACACCAATATAGAAATTTGAATTATATTCAGTCTATTAAACGTTAAATGTCATTTTAAATTATTTCTGTTTCTGTTTCTGAATATGTTTTTTCTCTAATCAGAAATAGTTTCACCCTAATATTGGTATCTTTTTGTATGTTTGTTCTTTGAAAATGATTTAGCTTCAACCATTAAGTAAGTATAATACTGCTAAGCCTTGGTTGGCGTTAAACACTAATCAATCAATCAATAAATTGCTGTCCATAAATTAATATCTAGATAAGTATAAGCAAAATTAAAAAAATTAAAATGTTACCATTTGTAACACTTTTCTTAATTGACAATGTGAAAATTAAAAGCAAAATGTACTGGAAGCAATTGTTCTTTGATTTGAAACCAATTAAAATTATCTTTGTGTATTGTGTTAAATATTTATGTTCCAAGAACAAGCATTGTTTATTTATTTTGTAATTTATTTTGATTATAACCATATATTAAAATAGGGATACAAATTATCGAGTTTGAACTATGTTTATACTTTTAGTACAAATTAATTTTTAGATGTATTTGATTTGTTACCTCCCCTGTATATACATGTATATGTAGATATGCACAATGCTGTAAAAGATGGAAAGAGACTCATCATTTATGCAGATGCAACTGAATAAAATCAAAGAATATGCTACATGTTTATTGTGGACACAGTTAGATTCACAATATATAGCCGGTGAATAACCATACATGCAGTGTAGTACTTTAATCATGTTGTTTGTTTTAGACGTCATTTACTGAATGATTATTTAGGGCTTTCTTGGCCGTGATGCTATGGTAGATTGGTTTACATCTATTTAATCAATGCTTATGCCACATGAGATCTGAATTCGAATCTATATTATGGTGAGGGGTACTCGATACAACTTTGTGATCACGCTTTGTCAATGACTTGCAACATGTCGTTGGTTTTCTCTAAGTACATCGGTTTCCTCAACAGGTTAAACTGGATATAAATGAACTACTGTCGGAAGTAGCATTAGAAATTCATAATCCTGAAACCCCTAAATAATTAGACATATATGTAAACAAGAACGTCATAGCCAGTAAAGGGAGACTTGAAACATAATATCCCCTGTCTGTTTCTTGATAATTATCCAGAATGTTCAGACGATTGTCATCTTATGGTAATTAATGTAAACTATGCACATTTTCCACCACCTTGTTTGAAATGCAATACCGGTTGTAAATTCACTTCCACAAATAACTACAAATAATAATGCAAATACCAGATCATTAATTATATATTTTTATTACAAATCAGTAGAGGTATTTTTTATAAAGACTTCACGCTTCTTTTTAGCTTTGATAATGGCTTCTAGCTTATTACAATATTTTTAATTAAAGGAATACAATTCTGTGATTCTTTTTTTTTTTTTTTAAACAATATAGCTTCACAGGAATTAATTCAACAAAGCACTTCAACGAAATACCAATGTTATCCTCAAATAGTTACGGTTGCTTTATCTTAAAAATGTACCTGAAAGAAATTGAAACGAAAAAGGGATTTGTTTGTATACTGTTAACAAACCCTGATACAATCTGTTTGTAATTCTCCTATCAGAATAGTACCGTTGTCAAACAGAAGTCCTCTCTTTAACCACCTGATAAGATGTGTACCTTCACGGAGAATGACAAACATCGAGGCATTAATTGTTTCCTCTATCACGATATATAACTGTGGAATAATGACGAATTAATATAATATAAGGTAATTTTATGTTTTTATTAATGGAGATATCAATCTATTGTTTATTGGTAAATCACATTGAACACTGAACACTTCATAATGTTGTATATATCTATATAGTACTGATCACATGCTCAATATCACATATACAAGAACCAAAGTGTTTCGTTTTTAGTGATTGCTTGGAATTTATGCATAATTCCAACATGAATGCATTCTTCTTCTTTGATTTTTTATGGTTTATATACAAGAATGTAAGCAACAGCCAAGAACTATTACAATTGTTTTTGTTTTTTTTATAATACACGCAGATACCAGACATTGCACACTTTTAATCTGGGCTGTAGTTTTCTTACTATCAGAGAGCAGTGCAATAATCAACAACCTAGATGTGATATTGCATGGTTTCATTCTACAAAATATTTATACACGGTTTTCAGAGATAGCCAGTTAAACAAAACGTTTAACTCGGAAAACCGTGTTATAAATATTACTTAATTTGATTTATGTAGAAAATACAGAATTGCTCGTGGTCATTCCCTGTTTGTATGCAACCATAAAGTAAGTAAATAGTTACTAATAAAATGAAAAACAACTATACCACTCTATCGGAACAGTTTCCAAAATTCAATAGAAAAATGATAGAAACAGGCAAAATCTATATCTCTTATACAAATATACATGACCACTCACTGTTTGGAGAGATTAAAAGATATCGTATAGGTTTAAAAATTTAGGTTTGGTTGATTGTGGATTTTTGTTTATATCCTACAAGTGTGGACAAAGAATTGTATTGTCCTAAAGGCAAGTGTGGATGTCAATATTTCATACTATTAACTTTAAAAAAGAAAATTCATGGACACAGGGGTCCTGGATTTTTTTAATAAAAAACTAATCCTGGATTATTATTTTTGCTTAAAGTCCTGTCCTGTGTTTTTATTTCAAATTTTCATCATAGCCCCCCCCCCCCCCCTCCCCCTCCCCCTCCCAATGGATATACAATTTTATCATTAATAATAAATTAATAAATAATAAATTCAGATTTACTATTTAAAATAAATCTCATTTACAAAACCAGTGATATTTGTTCAATTTGTAACGCTGATTTAAGCTTTAGTCGCAACAATTTTTAATTTTTCTCTTTAAACTGTCGAAACATAACATTTATTTAACTGTAAAATTCACTAATAAAATTCACCCCCCCCCCCTTTTTTTCTTGTTTAAATCAATGATCAACAATATTCCAGAATCAAACAAATGAATAAATACAACATAGCATCTTTTTACCATGCGGTGTCAGTGTGTTTTAAATTGGTCATCCAATCAGGACGCTCATTATTCTTGTCCAAGATAAAAATACATCGCTAAAATTACCTGTGAGAAAGTCGCCGTCCAAACTCGAATCAATACCTGTGGGTGTTTCCCCACTTCAACTCGTAAATTTACATAGAAATCGGAGATATTTCGTCATAAAACTTCACACATGGTTTTGTCTATCATATTTCTTGAAGACAAACATACAATTTTATTGCATTTATCAATATTGTATGAGTATCAACAGTTTTTTCAACACCGTATCTGTTTCTCGATACAGCCGCCCGATTACAGTGACCCGTGACCCAGATTAGCAGATCTCAGCAGTTTTTTTTATTAATAAGGTTGTTTAAATATTGAAATGAATTAAATTCTTGTGTATTTTATTCCAAAGTCGGCCTATTAAAAGAAAATCGAAACACAAGCAGAGTAAAACATCATAAAAGTTTTCTTGGAGGATTTTAGTATTATATGACATGTTTTTTTAATTTGGTTAAACGTATTACATAATGGAAACTGTTTAGAGTTTGCATACAGATAAACTGGAACAGAATTGACAGTTATCAAGGATTTATATAGAGATGCTGCCTGTGTACTCTACGTCCGTTTTACGGAAAGGGGTGTGGCAATTCTTCTATTTATTTCTGGAGTTTTCTTTGCTGCATTTCTTTATGTTAACTATTGTGTTCCTTGAATATAATGCACATATTAATTCATATATATCACAGCTAATCAAATGAAAAACTGCTGATGTTGGATTGCTATATAGTCAGATTTGAACAAATTAAATTGAATGTCACAATATCGTAAATATGGTAATACTAACTAATATGTACTTCTCTATACGTATGTATATGGTTTGTTGAGTAATAAATAAGATATATATATTAAGTAGTAATGTAGCTATGTGTTTACTGTTTTCTCATATGACATTTTAATGTATTAGTCGAGGGAAGCTTATTACTTTGATATGGAAAATACCATATTGTATTGTTTTTATTATATATTTTATATACAAATGTGAATAATTTGAATAAATATATATTTGTTAAAAATTGTAGTGGGAACGAATAATAAAATTATAGTAAAAATAAGTTGTGTTCTAGAAGACCTTAACTAAAGATTTTTTTAATCTTAATAAACGTTACAAATACGTAGGTAGAATTTTAATTATTCACAAATAAGTACATTGTAAGAACGTTAAAATTTCGAATTCTTTAAAGTATCCTATCGTCTAGTTTTCGGAGTCGTCCATCCCTTAATATAAGCTAACATGTTTTCGTCATTTTAAGTTATGTGAATTTAAATTTATCCCAACTCTTCGCCATTAACAACTATTTACGAGATAATAATTATAGAAATGGCGAGCCATCTAGTGCATGTAAATAAATTCATTGACATGTTACGTTTACCAACGGCCGACGTCAAACTCTTATCATGTTTATTTTCAAATTTGATTTAAGTAAAAATGTAACGGGGCAAAAAAGAAATGTTAAGGCAGGTCAATTCGAAACAACACAATGTACAAATAGAAAAATAATCAAATGCTCAACAGTAGTATATGGGGACAGCTCAAGTCGTATTTGCGGAGGATTTGTGAGGATTGTGACGTCACTGGAAATGACGTCACAGGAAGTGACCGGAAGTGAGGTCACCGGAACCGGAAATGAAAGGGAGATAATTTCCCGCGTTTGTTACCCGTATTTCCCGCGGTTTTTTCCGGAACTTCTCTAGATTCTAGGTACGAAAAATGGAATTGTGAATCCAACCTGTATCGGGTCACTATAGCGCTATTACCCCCTATGTTAAACCATTTTCCCCTCCTGAATTGTGCAGTCAGCCGTGACTAATTGACTCAGTGTTAAGTGTATGCAATATATGACTGCATTTTCTATGTATGTTCTTTTTTAGTTTGTTTGCTTGCTTTTTTCGTAAATAAAATGTTATTCATCATATAGGCTTTATATTATAGCAAAACGCCAAGTACATTTTCTAAGCTTTATTGATAAGACGATGCACAAAAATCTTGACTATGTCAGTGGCTTCTCTCGGGTGTCTCAATGTTCTCGTAACATCGTCCATGGATTTTCCGGCACATCTGTGTATCAGATAAAATATACAGTACATGGTGTCTGCATACAGTGGAGCCTTCTTCTTGAACTCTGATGGTGTTGTAAGTCCAACTCGTACATTGTCTATTCATAAAGTTCACGTAAGCCCTTAAAAAGGGTGGTCTTCCTGTGGGATCGTAATAATCTCCTCTAGAATTGGCATCGATGTATAGGGCTACCCAGTGTGTTCCCGGTCGATCGTCCGGGTCCGTGTTCCCTATGAAGGCCGAAGGTACGTTTAATCTTCTGGGTAGTCTGTTTCTGGCGTATACTCCTTTGAAAACGTTTCTGGTACTTGGGTGTGTTTTCAGTACGTGGTCGATCTCTAAGGTGTTCATCTAAGCACTGTAGTCAAACAAGACTTGTCTGTTTCTATCAATTTCAATGACGTTGTCAAATTCTGCATACATGATCACGTTGATGGTAGCTGTAAGGGCTTCTGCGAAATGAATCTCCACTCTCAAGTTGCCTTGTTTTATCAGCTGAAAGGCTCCAACTTCAGACATGTCGGGTGTGAGATCAAATCCAAACAAGGTGTCTCCTTTGGCATAATCTTCTCTCGAAATGGTATTTCCTTCGTCTTGATACATTTTTCCGGTACTGGTGTAGAGTCCCATATAACTTCGGATGTAGCCAATGTTTGCGAAGTGGGGCTGTAACGGTTTGGCTGGAATCTGTCGTCCGTCAACGTTGAGTGCCACAACATTGATCTTGTAGTGTTTGAAATCAAACGGATTTTTCCCAATAGTGCCGTTCAGTGCATCGCTGTCTACATAGACAACGACGAGTCTCTTTAGCAGCTGTCCCAAAAACATATTGTCCTGAACGTAAATCATGTTGCCGGTGGGTACCGTGTCCGCTTTTACTTCTCCTCGTCTGACGGGGTATTTACAGCATGACCGGCGATGACAATTGTTGTATCTAATTGTAACCTTTAGTCTGCTGGTGGAATTACACCCCTTTCATATTTAATTATTTTAAGAACAAAATACTTCTTCCACTATGTTTTAACGATTGAACATGCTTAGCAAATACAATTTGATGGATATACATAGTTACAACATCGTGCATAAATGTTTTGTTAACATTTTAAATTTAAAAAAATTGTTTGAAAGTTTATAAAACATTACATCATTTCCTTTTTGTTCAACCTATTGATACTAAGCTGCTGAATATATTCCAATTGAATTTTAGATAAACTTTATACCATTTGTAAATTAATCATGAAAGAAAAACCATCTTTTGAAAATCTTACTCACTCCCCCCCCCCCCCCCCCCCCCCAATAAACCCCCACCAGATTAAAACTTATTTTTCTTGTGGCATTTTGACCAATTGATCAATAGAATGTCTGATAACTAATTTAAAATATTCACATTAATTTCTTACCACCGATTACATGAATACAATTAATATGATATCTAAAGGGATAATTATAATTAAATAAACAATGTTTTTATGAGATCCATTTCATATTAAATAAATTAATTAATATTTTTTTTAATTTTGTGAGTCCATATATTATTATTTCTCAAAAGGGACAGTCTTTATCGTGATCATATGGTGGTTGCATTTACAACTACCTATGCAATTAGTGCCTATCACCACTAAAGTTGAGAATTCGAACCCCACTCAAGGCGAGGTGTACTTGACACAACTTTATGTGATAAAGTTTGTTAGTGACATGCGGCAACCCGGTGGTTTTCTCCGGGAACACGGTGGTTTTCTCTGGGGACTCCGATTTCCTCCACTAATAAAGCAGACTGCCACGATATATTGTTAAACATCATACCTCTCAAATGCAAAATCACTGAACTGTGTATCACGACTGATGCCAGTAGTGGAGCAGAAACTGCTTTCCCTTGCGCAGGATCTTTGTTCACTCACGGATTTTACGGCGGTTCGTTCTGCTCAATCTTTAGTTATGTAGACAAGTGTTTGTCTTTTTGTTCTTTTTCTTTTGACCATTGTATTAAATAGCTACGTTTTTCTTTATTTCTTCAATTTGCAGCTTCTGTAAACTTAAATTTTATAAAGACTATTAAGCATACATAAAACGATCGATCTATTTAAAATACCCCAACATTAAACAGGAATACACTACCATTCCGGAACACTTGAATTCACCCTCTTTTATAGTGGGGTTTGTGTTGTTCTATCTTTAGTTCATTGTGTAGTATTTACTGGACCAGTATTTGTCTGTTTGTCATTTTTCTTTTCCCCATTGTATTTTGTCTCTTCTTTTTCGAATCACGATTTACCCCTTTTGGTCTTTTCATTTTTTTCTATTACTATAATTATCAAGTTTGTAGATTTAGTTTAATATACAACAATTGAGGTATATTTAAAACTGACCGACGGAACGAGATAAAAACCAATGCATTTATATAATTAATCCCAATATAATGGAATTATATACTTTACGATAAGATAGCATAATATATGTCCGTCTTTGATGGTCATTGTAAATAAGAAATACTTTGAATATAATACATTACACTATACACATTTGAATACAAATGCTTTAAGTCTGATATTATAACAATAACGGCAACTTGTTGATATTCGCCGGAAATAATCCTGTTTTCCCTTTCTTCGAAGTATCTAGGCGGAACAATTAAGGCATTCAAATATTACACTTGTGGATCGCAGTCATCACAAAAGATTTCATTAATTTACCATGTGTGATAAGATATATCACGGATTACTATTTGGTTTGGTGATAAGCCTTTCGTTTATTTATACAGAAAAGTCTTGCTTACCCAAACATTTGTACCTACTTGTTACTTAGACGTGTCTACAATTTAAAGGCTCGGGGGATAATTGATTTTTCAGTCTGTATTTCAGCTTAAAATGCCAGACGATGGTTGTGGTAAATGCTTAGGAAAACAAATTTAACAAGAAATTTGACATAAATGTTTATTATAAAAATTTAACTATTAAAATTTACATATTTTTGATGATCTTCATTGCTATATGGAAATATTTACCTTCAAGATCACAAAACTTTATTTTTAATATTTAATATTTAGAGAAGGTAAAACTGTTTCTTATCTATTTATAAAAGAATATAATAAATAGATGCAGGCTAAATTTAATTTGAGATTTTTTATCAAGCATATTTAGTGATTATGGATTCCAAGCCAGACAATAAACGTTAGAGAACACTGAAGGAGCAATCAAAACATGGTCAATCAAGAGAAACTGTCAATATTGTATAGGCAAGACACAGGACGAAGACAAACAAAACATGGTCAATCAAGAGAAACTGTCAATATTGCATAGGCAAGACACAGGACGAAGACAAACAAAACATGGTCAATCAAGAGAAACTGTCAATATTGTATAGGCAAGACACAGGACGAAGACAAACAAAACATGGTCAATCAAGAGAAACTGTCAATATTGTATAGGCAAGACACAGGACGAAGACAAACAAAACATGGTCAATCAAGAGAAACTGTCAATATTGTATAGGCAAGACACAGGACGAAGACAAACAAAACATGGTCAATCAAGAGAAACTGTCAATATTGTATAGGCAAGACACAGGACGAAGACAAACAAAACATGGTCAATCAAGAGAAACTGTCAATATTGTATAGGCAAGACACAGGACGAAGACAAACAAAACATGGTCAATCAAGAGAAACTGTCAATATTGTATAGGCAAGACACAGGACGAAGACAAACAAAACATGGTCAATCAAGAGAAACTGTCAATATTGTATAGGCAAGACACAGGACGAAGACAAACAAAACATGGTCAATCAAGAGAAACTGTCAATATTGTATAGGCAAGACACAGGACGAAGACAAACAAAACATGGTCAATCAAGAGAAACTGTCAATATTGTATAGGCAAGACACAGGACGAAGACAAACAAAACATGGTCAATCAAGAGAAACTGTCAATATTGTATAGGCAAGAAACAGGACGAAGACAAACAAAACATGGTCAATCAAGAGAAACTGTCAATATTGTATAGGCAAGACACAGGACGAAGACAAACAAAACATGGTCAATCAAGAGAAACTGTCAATATTGTATAGGCAAGACACAGGACGAAGACAAACAAAACATGGTCAATCAAGAGAAACTGTCAATATTGTATAGGCAAGACACAGGACGAAGACAAACAAAACATGGTCAATCAAGAGAAACTGTCAATATTGTATAGGCAAGACACAGGACGAAGACAAACAAAACATGGTCAATCAAGAGAAACTGTCAATATTGTATAGGCAAGACACAGGACGAAGACAAGCAAAACATGGTCAATCAAGAGAAACTGTCAATATTGTATAGGCAAGACACAGGACGAAGACAAACAAAACATGGTCAATCAAGAGAAACTGTCAATATTGTATAGGCAAGACACAGGACGAAGACAAACAAAACATGGTCAATCAAGAGAAACTGTCAATATTGTATAGGCAAGACACAGGACGAAGACAAACAAAACATGGTCAATCAAGAGAAACTGTCAATATTGTATAGGCAAGACACAGGACGAAGACAAACAAAACATGGTCAATCAAGAGAAACTGTCAATATTGTATAGGCAAGACACAGGACGAAGACAAACAAAACATGGTCAATCAAGAGAAACTGTCAATATTGTATAGGCAAGACACAGGACGAAGACAAACAAAACATGGTCAATCAAGAGAAACTGTCAATATTGTATAGGCAAGACACAGGACGAAGACAAACAAAACATGGTCAATCAAGAGAAACTGTCAATATTGTATAGGCAAGACACAGGACGAAGACAAACAAAACATGGTCAATCAAGAGAAACTGTCAATATTGTATAGGCAAGACACAGGACGAAGACAAACAAAACATGGTCAATCAAGAGAAACTGTCAATATTGTATAGGCAAGACACAGGACGAAGACAAACAAAACATGGTCAATCAAGAGAAACTGTCAATATTGTATAGGCAAGACACAGGACGAAGACAAACAAAACATGGTCAATCAAGAGAAACTGTCAATATTGTATAGGCAAGACACAGGACGAAGACAAACAAAACATGGTCAATCAAGAGAAACTGTCAATATTGTATAGGCAAGACACAGGACGAAGACAAACAAAACATGGTCAATCAAGAGAAACTGTCAATATTGTATAGGCAAGAAACAGGACGAAGACAAACAAAACATGGTCAATCAAGAGAAACTGTCAATATTGTATAGGCAAGACACAGGACGAAGACAAACAAAACATGGTCAATCAAGAGAAACTGTCAATATTGTATAGGCAAGACACAGGACGAAGACAAACAAAACATGGTCAATCAAGAGAAACTGTCAATATTGTATAGGCAAGACACAGGACGAAGACAAACAAAACATGGTCAATCAAGAGAAACTGTCAATATTGTATAGGCAAGACACAGGACGAAGACAAACAAAACATGGTCAATCAAGAGAAACTGTCAATATTGTATAGGCAAGACACAGGACGAAGACAAACAAAACATGGTCAATCAAGAGAAACTGTCAATATTGTATAGGCAAGACACAGGACGAAGACAAACAAAACATGGTCAATCAAGAGAAACTGTCAATATTGTATAGGCAAGACACAGGACGAAGACAAACAAAACATGGTCAATCAAGAGAAACTGTCAATATTGTATAGGCAAGAAACAGGACGAAGACAAACAAAACATGGTCAATCAAGAGAAACTGTCAATATTGTATAGGCAAGACACAGGACGAAGACAAACAAAACATGGTCAATCAAGAGAAACTGTCAATATTGTATAGGCAAGACACAGGACGAAGACAAACAAAACATGGTCAATCAAGAGAAACTTTGTATAGGCAAGACACAGGACGAAGACAAACAAAACAAAAAACACACCACTATTCGCAAGCAAACACATTTTCATCGGCGTCTACTGTGGACCTCTCTTTGCTTAAATATATCATTAGTGTTTATCGTCACTTTCATCCATTATTCAGGTATATTGGGAGTACCTGACTTTATTGGGGTGGGTTTGAGAAACTTCGAACGTATATAGCGGAATAACCATTGGATAGGTGTCTGGGAATCTTAACACTTAAGGTGGGTAGCGGGACTCGAACACACGTCAGTGATGTTAGACTTTCGATCGGAAGTCATCTTCTTTTTATTAGAAATTTTGGGTACAGTGGAGTAGATTTTGTTGTTGTTGGTTATACTGTCAACCATGAATGTTTAACCTTTTTCAACTGGTAGTTGGTGACCCCTTACACAACAACCATGCGATCACGACCACGACGGACCCGATATCTGTATTCTATTTGATATGAATGTAAGACAAGCAGTTAATTAACTGAAACATGACGAATCTAAAGTTAAATAACACACTTTATTTAAATTGTATCCTACTGGGTTGTGTAATGGTTAGCGTGCTCTTCTCGAGTGTGGGTAGATCGTTGGTTCGAGCACGCGTCGGATCAAGCCAAAGTCTATTAAATTAGTATGTGCTGATTCACCGCTAAGCACGCTTCATTAATATTCTAGATCAAAGACTATTGGCTCAATCAGGATAATGTGTCCCAGTAGAATGACATTTCTACCTGTGGAGTTTCGCTTCAGTGCTTTAGCACTACAAATATCCAACAAAGCTAGTTGGTCTAGAACAAAGAGGACACCATCATCATCCCATCAAAATGTAGCTTAGCTTGTTCTCGCCATGATATGGCTGATAAATTACTCACTTTAGATTTTAATCTTTGAATTACAATCACTCACTCAATTGTTAAATGATATATACTCTCCCAAGAAAGAAACACAACATGTGAAAAAATATAATTTACTTCATATTTTCAACATCATTTTAAATACAGAAATAAGCATTATATTTCTGAAATTTGGACTTTAATGTGTTACATTTTGACATTTTAATGAACTTTAAAGTCTGAACTATCAGTGCGCCAAATTTCAGTGTAATGTAATGCTTATTTCTGTATTTAAAATGATGTTGAAAATTTGAAGTAAATTATATTTTTTGACATGTTGCGTTTCTTTTCTTGGAGAGTATACATAAGTGCAGTTGAAAAAATGCATAATTTTACTTTCCATTTTATAGACAACCGAACCAAAAATGGTGTTCAGAACATACTCCACAATAACATACATCTGTGTGTTTATCTATACATTAAATGGTAAGTATATTTACAATTTACCAAGTCATTTCGTGATTATGAGAACTCTAATGGATGTATTTATATACTAACAACCTTATAAACTAAAAACAATAAATGAAAACATAAACAAAAGAGACTAAACTGACAACATTCTATGGTTGTTCTGATCAATACAGAGGTAACTAAACCATGATCATTCTATGGTTGTTCTGATCAATACAGAGGTAACTAAACCATGACCATTCTATGGTTGTTCTGATCAATACAGAGGTAACTAAACCATGACCATTCTATGGTTGTTCTGATCAATACAGAGGTAACTAAACCATGACCATTCTATGGTTGTTCTGATCAATACAGAGGTAACTAAACCATGACCATTCTATGGTTGTTCTGATCAATACAGAGGTAACTAAACCATGACCATTCTATGGTTGTTCTGATCAATACAGAGGTAACTAAACCATGATCATTCTATGGTTGTTCTGATCAATACAGAGGTAACTAAACCATGACCATTCTATGGTTGTTCTGATCAATACAGAGGTAACTAAACCATGACCATTCTATGGTTGTTCTGATCAATACAGAGGTAACTAAACCATGATCATTCTATGGTTGTTCTGATCAATACAGAGGTAACTAAACCATGATCATTCTATGGTTGTTCTGATCAATACAGAGGTAACTAAACCATGACCATTCTATGGCTGTTCTGATCAATACAGAGGTAACTAAACCATGACCATTCTATGGCTGTTCTGATCAATACAGAGGTAACTAAACCATGACCATTCTATGGTTGTTCTGATCAATACAGAGGTAACTAAACCATGACCATTCTATGGTTGTTCTGATCAATACAGAGGTAACTAAACCATGACCATTCTATGGTTGTTCTGATCAATACAGAGGCAACTAAACCATGACCATTCTATGGTTGTTCTGATCAATACAGAGGTAACTAAACCATGATCATTCTATGGTTGTTCTGATCAATACAGAGGTAACTAAACCATGACCATTCTATGGTTGTTCTGATCAATACAGAGGTAACTAAACCATGACCATTCTATGGTTGTTCTGATCAATACAGAGGTAACTAAACCATGACCATTCTATGGTTGTTCTGATCAATACAGAGGTAACTAAACCATGACCATTCTATGGTTGTTCTGATCAATACAGAGGTAACTAAACCATGACCATTCTATGGTTGTTCTGATCAATACAGAGGTAACTAAACCATGACCATTCTATGGTTGTTCTGATCAATACAGAGGTAACTAAACCATGACCATTCTATGGTTGTTCTGATCAATACAGAGGTAACTAAACCATGATCATTCTATGGTTGTTCTGATCAATACAGAGGTAACTAAACCATGACCATTCTATGGTTGTTCTGATCAATACAGAGGTAACTAAACCATGACCATTCTATGGTTGTTCTGATCAATACAGAGGTAACTAAACCATGATCATTCTATGGTTGTTCTGATCAATACAGAGGTAACTAAACCATGACCATTCTATGGTTGTTCTGATCAATACAGAGGTAACTAAACCATGATCATTCTATGGTTGTTCTGATCAATACAGAGGTAACTAAACCATGATCATTCTATGGTTGTTCTGATCAATACAGAGGTAACTAAACCATGATCATTCTATGGTTGTTCTGATCAATACAGAGGTAACTAAGCCATGACCATTCTATGGCTGTTCTGATCAATACAGAGGTAACTAAACCATGACCATTCTATGGTTGTTCTGATCAATACAGAGGTAACTAAGCCATGACCATTCTATGGTTGTTCTGATCAATACAGAGGTAACTAAACCATGACCATTCTATGGTTGTTCTGATCAATACAGAGGTAACTAAACCATGACCATTCTATGGTTGTTCTGATCAATACAGGGGCAACTAAACCATGACCATTCTATGGTTGTTCTGATCAATACAGAGGTAACTAAACCATGACCATTCTATGGTTGTTCTGATCAATACAGAGGTAACTAAACCATGATCATTCTATGGTTGTTCTGATCAATACAGAGGTAACTAAACCATGACCATTCTATGGTTGTTCTGATCAATACAGAGGTAACTAAACCATGACCATTCTATGGTTGTTCTGATCAATACAGAGGTAACTAAACCATGACCATTCTATGGTTGTTCTGATCAATACAGAGGTAACTAAACCATGACCATTCTATGGTTGTTCTGATCAATACAGAGGTAACTAAACCATGACCATTCTATGGTTGTTCTGATCAATACAGAGGTAACTAAACCATGACCATTCTATGGTTGTTCTGATCAATACAGAGGTAACTAAACCATGACCATTCTATGGTTGTTCTGATCAATACAGAGGTAGCTAAACCATGATCATTCTATGGTTGTTCTGATCAATACAGAGGTAACTAAACCATGATCATTCTATGGTTGTTCTGATCAATACAGAGGTAACTAAACCATGACCATTCTATGGTTGTTCTGATCAATACAGAGGTAACTAAACCATGACCATTCTATGGTTGTTCTGATCAATACAGAGGTAACTAAGCCATGACCATTCTATGGTTGTTCTGATCAATACAGAGGTAACTAAACCATGATCATTCTATGGTTGTTCTGATCAATACAGAGGTAACTAAACCATGATCATTCTATGGTTGTTCTGATCAATACAGAGGTAACTAAACCATGATCATTCTATGGTTGTTCTGATCAATACAGAGGTAACTAAACCATGACCATTCTATGGTTGTTCTGATCAATACAGAGGTAACTAAGCCATGACCATTCTATGGTTGTTCTGATCAATACAGAGGTAACTAAACCATGACCATTCTATGGTTGTTCTGATCAATACAGAGGTAACTAAACCATGACCATTCTATGGTTGTTCTGATCAATACAGAGGTAACTAAACCATGATCATTCTATGGTTGTTCTGATCAATACAGAGGTAACTAAACCATGACCATTCTATGGTTGTTCTGATCAATACAGAGGTAACTAAACCATGACCATTCTATGGTTGTTCTGATCAATACAGAGGTAACTAAACCATGACCATTCTATGGTTGTTCTGATCAATACAGAGGTAACTAAACCATGATCATTCTATGGTTGTTCTGATCAATACAGAGGTAACTAAACCATGACCATTCTATGGTTGTTCTGATCAATACAGAGGTAACTAAACCATGACCATTCTATGGTTGTTCTGATCAATACAGAGGTAACTAAACCATGACCATTCTATGGTTGTTCTGATCAATACAGAGGTAACTAAACCATGATCATTCTATGGTTGTTCTGATCAATACAGAGGTAACTAAACCATGATCATTCTATGGTTGTTCTGATCAATACAGAGGTAACTAAACCATGATCATTCTATGGTTGTTCTGATCAATACAGAGGTAACTAAACCATGATCATTCTATGGTTGTTCTGATGAAAACAGAGGTAACTAATCCATGACCATTCTATGGTTGTTCTGATCAATACAGAGGTAACTAAACCATGACCATTCTATGGTTGTTCTGATCAATACAGAGGTAACTAAACCATGACCATTCTATGGTTGTTCTGATTAATACAGAGGTAACTAAACCATGATCATTCTATGGTTGTTCTGATCAATACAGAGGTAACTAAACCATGATCATTCTATGGTTGTTCTGATCAATACAGAGGTAACTAAACCATGATCATTCTATGGTTGTTCTGATCAATACAGAGGTAACTAAACCATGATCATTCTATGGTTGTTCTGATCAATACAGAGGTAACTAAACCATGATCATTCTATGGTTGTTCTGATCAATACAGAGGTAACTAAACCATGACCATTCTATGGTTGTTCTGATCAATACAGAGGTAACTAAACCATGACCATTCTATGGTTGTTCTGATCAATACAGAGGTAACTAAACCATGACCATTCTATGGTTGTTCTGATCAATACAGAGGTAACTAAACCATGATCATTCTATGGTTGTTCTGATCAATACAGAGGTAACTAAACCATGACCATTCTATGGTTGTTCTGATCAATACAGAGGTAACTAAACCATGACCATTCTATGGTTGTTCTGATCAATACAGAGGTAACTAAACCATGATCATTCTATGGTTGTTCTGATCAATACAGAGGTAACTAAACCATGACCATTCTATGGTTGTTCTGATCAATACAGAGGTAACTAAACCATGACCATTCTATGGTTGTTCTGATCAATACAGAGGTAACTAAACCATGACCATTCTATGGTTGTTCTGATCAATACAGAGGTAACTAAACCATGACCATTCTATGGTTGTTCTGATCAATACAGAGGTAACTAAACCATGATCATTCTATGGTTGTTCTGATCAATACAGAGGTAACTAAGCCATGACCATTCTATGGTTGTTCTGATCAATACAGAGGTAACTAAACCATGACCATTCTATGGTTGTTCTGATCAATACAGAGGTAACTAAACCATGACCATTCTATGGTTGTTCTGATCAATACAGAGGTAACTAAACCATGACCATTCTATGGTTGTTCTGATCAATACAGAGGTAACTAAACCATGACCATTCTATGGTTGTTCTGATCAATACAGAGGTAACTAAACCATGACCATTCTATGGTTGTTCTGATCAATACAGAGGTAACTAAACCATGATCATTCTATGGTTGTTCTGATCAATACAGAGGTAACTAAACCATGACCATTCTATGGTTGTTCTGATCAATACAGAGGTAACTCAACCATGACCATTCTATGGTTGTTCTGATCAATACAGAGGTAACTAAACCATGATCATTCTATGGTTGTTCTGATCAATACAGAGGTAACTAAGCCATGACCATTCTATGGTTGTTCTGATCAATACAGAGGTAACTAAACCATGACCATTCTATGGTTGTTCTGATCAATACAGAGGTAACTAAACCATGACCATTCTATGGTTGTTCTGATCAATACAGAGGTAACTAAACCATGATCATTCTATGGTTGTTCTGATCAATACAGAGGTAACTAAACCATGACCATTCTATGGTTGTTCTGATCAATACAGAGGTAACTAAACCATGACCATTCTATGGTTGTTCTGATCAATACAGAGGTAACTAAACCATGACCATTCTATGGTTGTTCTGATCAATACAGAGGTAACTAAACCATGACCATTCTATGGTTGTTCTGATCAATACAGAGGTAACTAAACCATGATCATTCTATGGTTGTTCTGATCAATACAGAGGTAACTAAACCATGACCATTCTATGGTTGTTCTGATCAATACAGAGGTAACTAAACCATGACCATTCTATGGTTGTTCTGATCAATACAGAGGTAACTAAACCATGACCATTCTATGGTTGTTCTGATCAATACAGAGGTAACTAAACCATGACCATTCTATGGTTGTTCTGATCAATACAGAGGTAACTAAACCATGACCATTCTATGGTTGTTCTGATCAATACAGAGGTAACTAAACCATGACCATTCTATGGTTGTTCTGATCAATACAGAGGTACCTAAACCATGATCATTCTATGGTTGTTCTGATCAATACAGAGGTAACTAAACCATGACCATTCTATGGTTGTTCTGATCAATACAGAGGTAACTAAACCATGACCATTCTATGGTTGTTCTGATCAATACAGAGGTAACTAAACCATGATCATTCTATGGATGTTCTGATCAATACAGAGGTAACTAAACCATGACCATTCTATGGTTGTTCTGATCAATACAGAGGTAACTAAACCATGACCATTCTATGGTTGTTCTGATCAATACAGAGGTAACTAAACCATGATCATTCTATGGATGTTCTGATCAATACAGAGGTAACTAAACCATGACCATTCTATGGTTGTTCTGATCAATACAGAGGTAACTAAACCATGACCATTCTATGGTTGTTCTGATCAATACAGAGGTAACTAAACCATGACCATTCTATGGTTGTTCTGATCAATACAGAGGTAACTAAACCATGACCATTCTATGGTTGTTCTGATCAATACAGAGGTAACTAAACCATGATCATTCTATGGTTGTTCTGATCAATACAGAGGTAACTAAACCATGACCATTCTATGGTTGTTCTGATCAATACAGAGGTAACTAAACCATGACCATTCTATGGTTGTTCTGATCAATACAGAGGTAACTAAACCATGACCATTCTATGGTTGTTCTGATCAATACAGAGGTAACTAAACCATGACCATGCTATGGTTGTTCTGATCAATACAGAGGTAACTAAACCATGACCATTCTATGGTTGTTCTGATCAATACAGAGGTAACTAAACCATGACCATTCTATGGTTGTTCTGATCAATACAGAGGGAACTAAACCATGATCATTCTATGGTTGTTCTGATCAATACAGAGGTAACTAAACCATGACCATTCTATGGTTGTTCTGATCAATACAGAGGTAACTAAACCATGATCATTCTATGGTTGTTCTGATCAATACAGAGGTAACTAAACCATGATCATTCTATGGTTGTTCTGATCAATACAGAGGTAACTAAACCATGACCATTCTATGGTTGTTCTGATCAATACAGAGGTAACTAAACCATGACCATTCTATGGTTGTTCTGATCAATACAGAGGTAACTAAACCATGACCATTCTATGGTTGTTCTGATCAATACAGAGGTAACTAAGCCATGACCATTCTATGGTTGTTCTGATCAATACAGAGGTAACTAAACCATGATCATTCTATGGTTGTTCTGATCAATACAGAGGTAACTAAACCATGACCATTCTATGGTTGTTCTGATCAATACAGAGGTAACTAAACCATGACCATTCTATGGTTGTTCTGATCAATACAGAGGTAACTAAACCATGACCATTCTATGGTTGTTCTGATCAATACAGAGGTAACTAAACCATGACCATTCTATGGTTGTTCTGATCAATACAGAGGTAACTAAACCATGACCATTCTATGGTTGTTCTGATCAATACAGAGGTAACTAAACCATGATCATTCTATGGTTGTTCTGATCAATACAGAGGTAACTAAACCATGACCATCCTATGGTTGTTCTGATCAATACAGAGGTAACTAAACCATGACCATTCTATGGTTGTTCTGATCAATACAGAGGTAACTAAACCATGATCATTCTATGGATGTTCTGATCAATACAGAGGTAACTAAACCATGACCATTCTATGGTTGTTCTGATCAATACAGAGGTAACTAAACCATGACCATTCTATGGTTGTTCTGATCAATACAGAGGTAACTAAACCATGACCATTCTATGGTTGTTCTGATCAATACAGAGGTAACTAAACCATGACCATTCTATGGTTGTTCTGATCAATACAGAGGTAACTAAACCATGACCATTCTATGGTTGTTCTGATCAATACAGAGGTAACTAAACCATGACCATTCTATGGTTGTTCTGATCAATACAGAGGTAACTAAACCATGACCATTCTATGGTTGTTCTGATCAATACAGAGGTAACTAAACCATGACCATTCTATGGTTGTTCTGATCAATACAGAGGTAACTAAACCATGACCATTCTATGGTTGTTCTGATCAATACAGAGGTAACTAAACCATGATCATTCTATGGTTGTTCTGATCAATACAGAGGTAACTAAACCATGACCATTCTATGGTTGTTCTGATCAATACAGAGGTAACTAAACCATGACCATTCTATGGTTGTTCTGATCAATACAGAGGTAACTAAACCATGATCATTCTATGGTTGTTCTGATCAATACAGAGGTAACTAAACCATGACCATTCTATGGTTGTTCTGATCAATACAGAGGTAACTAAACCATGACCATTCTATGGTTGTTCTGATCAATACAGAGGTAACTAAACCATGATCATTCTATGGTTGTTCTGATCAATACAGAGGTAACTAAACCATGACCATTCTATGGTTGTTCTGATCAATACAGAGGTAACTAAACCATGACCATTCTATGGTTGTTCTGATCAATACAGAGGTAACTAAACCATGACCATTCTATGGTTGTTCTGATCAATACAGAGGTAACTAAACCATGATCATTCTATGGTTGTTCTGATCAATACAGAGGTAACTAAACCATGACCATTCTATGGTTGTTCTGATCAATACAGAGGTAACTAAACCATGACCATTCTATGATTGTTCTGATCAATACAGAGGTAACTAAACCATGACCATTCTATGGTTGTTCTGATCAATACAGAGGTAACTAAACCATGATCATTCTATGGTTGTTCTGATCAATACAGAGGTAACTAAACCATGACCATTCTATGGTTGTTCTGATCAATACAGAGGTAACTAAACCATGACCATTCTATGGTTGTTCTGATCAATACAGAGGTAACTAAACAATGATCATTCTATGGATGTTCTGATCAATACAGAGGTAAATAAACCATGACCATTCTATGGTTGTTCTGATCAATACAGAGGTAACTAAACCATGACCATTCTATGGTTGTTCTGATCAATACAGAGGTAACTAAACCATGACCATTCTCTGGTTGTTCTGATCAATACAGAGGTAACTAAGCCATGACCATTCTATGGTTGTTCTGATCAATACAGAGGTAACTAAACCATGATCATTCTATGGTTGTTCTGATCAATACAGAGGTAACTAAACCATGACCATTCTATGGTTGTTCTGATCAATACAGAGGTAACTAAACCATGACCATTCTATGGTTGTTCTGATCAATACAGAGGTAACTAAACCATGATCATTCTATGGTTGTTCTGATCAATACAGAGGTAACTAAACCATGACCATTCTATGGTTGTTCTGATCAATACAGAGGTAACCAAACCATGACCATTCTATGGTTGTTCTGATCAATACAGAGGTAACTAAACCATGACCATTCTATGGTTGTTCTGATCAATACAGAGGTAACTAAACCATGACCATTCTATGGTTGTTCTGATCAATACAGAGGTAACTAAACCATGACCATTCTATGGTTGTTCTGATCAATACAGAGGTAACTAAACCATGACCATTCTATGGTTGTTCTGATCAATACAGAGGTAACTAAACCATGACCATTCTATGGTTGTTCTGATCAATACAGAGGTAACTAAGCCATGATCATTCTATGGTTGTTCTGATCAATACAGAGGTAACTAAGCCATGACCATTCTATGGTTGTTCTGATCAATACAGAGGTAACTAAGCCATGACCATTCTATGGTTGTTCTGATCAATACAGAGGTAACTAAACCATGACCATTCTATGGTTGTTCTGATCAATACAGAGGTAACTAAACCATGACCATTCTATGGTTGTTCTGATCAATACAGAGGTAACTAAACCATGACCATTCTATGGTTGTTCTGATCAATACAGAGGTAACTAAACCATGACCATTCTATGGTTGTTCTGATCAATACAGAGGTAACTAAACCATGACCATTCTATGGTTGTTCTGATCAATACAGAGGTAACTAAACCATGACCATTCTATGGTTGTTCTGATCAATACAGAGGTAACTAAACCATGACCATTCTATGGTTGTTCTGATCAATACAGAGGTAACTAAACCATGACCATTCTATGGTTGTTCTGATCAATACAGAGGTAACTAAACCATGACCATTCTATGGTTGTTCTGATCAATACAGAGGTAACTAAACCATGATCATTCTATGGTTGTTCTGATCAATACAGAGGTAACTAAACCATGACCATTCTATGGTTGTTCTGATCAATACAGAGGTAACTAAACCATGACCATTCTATGGTTGTTCTGATCAATACAGAGGTAACTAAACCATGACCATTCTATGGTTGTTCTGATCAATACAGAGGTAACTAAACCATGACCATTCTATGGTTGTTCTGATCAATACAGAGGTAACTAAACCATGACCATTCTATGGTTGTTCTGATCAATACAGAGGCAACTAAACCATGACCATTCTATGGTTGTTCTGATCAATACAGAGGTAACTAAACCATGACCATTCCATGGTTGTTCTGATCAATACAGAGGTAACTAAACCATGACCATTCTATGGTTGTTCTGATCAATACAGAGGTAACTAAACCATGACCATTCTATGGTTGTTCTGATCAATACAGAGGTAACTAAGCCATGACCATTCTATGGTTGTTCTGATCAATACAGAGGTAACTAAACCATGACCATTCTATGGTTGTTCTGATCAATACAGAGGTAACTAAACCATGACCATTCTATGGTTGTTCTGATCAATACAGAGGTAACTAAACCATGATCATTCTATGGTTGTTCTGATCAATACAGAGGTAACTAAACCATGACCATTCTATGGTTGTTCTGATCAATACAGAGGTAACTAAACCATGACCATTCTATGGTTGTTCTGATCAATACAGAGGTAACTAAACCATGATCATTCTATGGTTGTTCTGATCAATACAGAGGTAACTAAACCATGACCATTCTATGGTTGTTCTGATCAATACAGAGGTAACTAAACCATGACCAGTCTATGGTTGTTCTGATCAATACAGAGGTAACTAAGCCATGATCATTCTATGGTTGTTCTGATCAATACAGAGGTAACTAAGCCATGACCATTCTATGGTTGTTCTGATCAATACAGAGGTAACTAAGCCATGACCATTCTATGGTTGTTCTGATCAATACAGAGGTAACTAAACCATGACCATTCTATGGTTGTTCTGATCAATACAGAGGTAACTAAACCATGACCATTCTATGGTTGTTCTGATCAATACAGAGGTAACTAAACCATGACCATTCTATGGTTGTTCTGATCAATACAGAGGTAACTAAACCATGACCATTCTATGGTTGTTCTGATCAATACAGAGGTAACTAAACCATGACCATTCTATGGTTGTTCTGATCAATACAGAGGTAACTAAACCATGACCATTCTATGGTTGTTCTGATCAATACAGAGGTAACTAAACCATGACCATTCTATGGTTGTTCTGATCAATACAGAGGTAACTAAACCATGACCATTCTATGGTTGTTCTGATCAATACAGAGGTAACTAAACCATGACCATTCTATGGTTGTTCTGATCAATACAGAGGTAACTAAACCATGATCATTCTATGGTTGTTCTGATCAATACAGAGGTAACTAAATCATGACCATTCTATGGTTGTTCTGATCAATACAGAGGTAACTAAACCATGACCATTCTATGGTTGTTCTGATCAATACAGAGGTAACTAAACCATGACCATTCTATGGTTGTTCTGATCAATACAGAGGTAACTAAACCATGACCATTCTATGGTTGTTCTGATCAATACAGAGGTAACTAAACCATGACCATTCTATGGTTGTTCTGATCAATACAGAGGCAACTAAACCATGACCATTCTATGGTTGTTCTGATCAATACAGAGGTAACTAAACCATGACCATTCTATGGTTGTTCTGATCAATACAGAGGTAACTAAACCATGACCATTCTATGGTTGTTCTGATCAATACAGAGGTAACTAAACCATGACCATTCTATGGTTGTTCTGATCAATACAGAGGTAACTAAGCCATGACCATTCTATGGTTGTTCTGATCAATACAGAGGTAACTAAACCATGACCATTCTATGGTTGTTCTGATCAATACAGAGGTAACTAAACCATGACCATTCTATGGTTGTTCTGATCAATACAGAGGTAACTAAACCATGATCATTCTATGGTTGTTCTGATCAATACAGAGGTAACTAAACCATGACCATTCTATGGTTGTTCTGATCAATACAGAGGTAACTAAACCATGACCATTCTATGGTTGTTCTGATCAAGACAGAGGTAACTAAACCATGATCATTCTATGGTTGTTCTGATCAATACAGAGGTAACTAAACCATGACCATTCTATGGTTGTTCTGATCAATACAGAGGTAACTAAACCATGACCATTCTATGGTTGTTCTGATCAATACAGAGGTAACTAAACCATGACCATTCTATGGTTGTTCTGATCAATACAGAGGTAACTAAACCATGACCATTCTATGGTTGTTCTGATCAATACAGAGGTAACTAAGGCATGACCATTCTATGGTTGTTCTGATCAATACAGAGGTAACTAAACCATGATCATTCTATGGTTGTTCTGATCAATACAGAGGTAACTAAACCATGACCATTCTATGGCTGTTCTGATCAATACAGAGGTAACTAAACCATGACCATTCTATGGTTGTTCTGATCAATACAGAGGTAACTAAACCATGATCATTCTATGGTTGTTCTGATCAATACAGAGGTAACTAAACCATGACCATTCTATGGTTGTTCTGATCAATACAGAGGTAACTAAACCATGACCATTCTATGGTTGTTCTGATCAATACAGAGGTAACTAAACCATGACCATTCTATGGTTGTTTTGATCAATACAGAGGTAACTAAACCATGACCATTCTATGGTTGTTCTGATCGATACAGAGGTAACTAAACCATGACCATTCTATGGTTGTTCTGATCGATACAGAGGTAACTAAACCATGACCATTCTATGGTTGTTCTGATCAATACAGAGGTAACTAAACCATGATCATTCTATGGTTGTTCTGATCAATACAGAGGTAACTAAGCCATGACCATTCTATGGTTGTTCTGATCAATACAGAGGTAACTAAACCATGACCATTCTATGGTTGTTCTGATCAATACAGAGGTAACTAAACCATGACCATTCTATGGTTGTTCTGATCAATACAGAGGCAACTAAACCATGACCATTCTATGGTTGTTCTGATCAATACAGAGGTAACTAAACCATGACCATTCTATGGTTGTTCTGATCAATACAGAGGTAACTAAGCCATGACCATTCTATGGTTGTTCTGATCAATACAGAGGTAACTAAACCATGACCAGTCTATGGTTGTTCTGATCAATACAGAGGTAACTAAGCCATGATCATTCTATGGTTGTTCTGATCAATACAGAGGTAACTAAGCCATGACCATTCTATGGTTGTTCTGATCAATACAGAGGTAACTAAGCCATGACCATTCTATGGTTGTTCTGATCAATACAGAGGTAACTAAACCATGACCATTCTATGGTTGTTCTGATCAATACAGAGGTAACTAAACCATGACCATTCTATGGTTGTTCTGATCAATACAGAGGTAACTAAACCATGACCATTCTATGGTTGTTCTGATCAATACAGAGGTAACTAAACCATGACCATTCTATGGTTGTTCTGATCAATACAGAGGTAACTAAACCATGACCATTCTATGGTTGTTCTGATCAATACAGAGGTAACTAAACCATGACCATTCTATGGTTGTTCTGATCAATACAGAGGTAACTAAACCATGACCATTCTATGGTTGTTCTGATCAATACAGAGGTAACTAAACCATGACCATTCTATGGTTGTTCTGATCAATACAGAGGTAACTAAACCATGACCATTCTATGGTTGTTCTGATCAATACAGAGGTAACTAAACCATGATCATTCTATGGTTGTTCTGATCAATACAGAGGTAACTAAATCATGACCATTCTATGGTTGTTCTGATCAATACAGAGGTAACTAAACCATGACCATTCTATGGTTGTTCTGATCAATACAGAGGTAACTAAACCATGACCATTCTATGGTTGTTCTGATCAATACAGAGGTAACTAAACCATGACCATTCTATGGTTGTTCTGATCAATACAGAGGTAACTAAACCATGACCATTCTATGGTTGTTCTGATCAATACAGAGGCAACTAAACCATGACCATTCTATGGTTGTTCTGATCAATACAGAGGTAACTAAACCATGACCATTCTATGGTTGTTCTGATCAATACAGAGGTAACTAAACCATGACCATTCTATGGTTGTTCTGATCAATACAGAGGTAACTAAACCATGACCATTCTATGGTTGTTCTGATCAATACAGAGGTAACTAAGCCATGACCATTCTATGGTTGTTCTGATCAATACAGAGGTAACTAAACCATGACCATTCTATGGTTGTTCTGATCAATACAGAGGTAACTAAACCATGACCATTCTATGGTTGTTCTGATCAATACAGAGGTAACTAAACCATGATCATTCTATGGTTGTTCTGATCAATACAGAGGTAACTAAACCATGACCATTCTATGGTTGTTCTGATCAATACAGAGGTAACTAAACCATGACCATTCTATGGTTGTTCTGATCAAGACAGAGGTAACTAAACCATGATCATTCTATGGTTGTTCTGATCAATACAGAGGTAACTAAACCATGACCATTCTATGGTTGTTCTGATCAATACAGAGGTAACTAAACCATGACCATTCTATGGTTGTTCTGATCAATACAGAGGTAACTAAACCATGACCATTCTATGGTTGTTCTGATCAATACAGAGGTAACTAAACCATGACCATTCTATGGTTGTTCTGATCAATACAGAGGTAACTAAGGCATGACCATTCTATGGTTGTTCTGATCAATACAGAGGTAACTAAACCATGATCATTCTATGGTTGTTCTGATCAATACAGAGGTAACTAAACCATGACCATTCTATGGCTGTTCTGATCAATACAGAGGTAACTAAACCATGACCATTCTATGGTTGTTCTGATCAATACAGAGGTAACTAAACCATGATCATTCTATGGTTGTTCTGATCAATACAGAGGTAACTAAACCATGACCATTCTATGGTTGTTCTGATCAATACAGAGGTAACTAAACCATGACCATTCTATGGTTGTTCTGATCAATACAGAGGTAACTAAACCATGACCATTCTATGGTTGTTTTGATCAATACAGAGGTAACTAAACCATGACCATTCTATGGTTGTTCTGATCGATACAGAGGTAACTAAACCATGACCATTCTATGGTTGTTCTGATCGATACAGAGGTAACTAAACCATGACCATTCTATGGTTGTTCTGATCAATACAGAGGTAACTAAACCATGATCATTCTATGGTTGTTCTGATCAATACAGAGGTAACTAAGCCATGACCATTCTATGGTTGTTCTGATCAATACAGAGGTAACTAAACCATGACCATTCTATGGTTGTTCTGATCAATACAGAGGTAACTAAACCATGACCATTCTATGGTTGTTCTGATCAATACAGAGGCAACTAAACCATGACCATTCTATGGTTGTTCTGATCAATACAGAGGTAACTAAACCATGACCATTCTATGGTTGTTCTGATCAATACAGAGGTAACTAAGCCATGACCATTCTATGGTTGTTCTGATCAATACAGAGGTAACTAAACCATGACCATTCTATGGTTGTTCTGATCAATACAGAGGTAACTAAACCATGACCATTCTATGGTTGTTCTGATCAATACAGAGGTAACTAAACCATGACCATTCTATGGTGGTTCTGATCAATACAGAGGTAACTAAACCATGACCATTCTATGGTTGTTCTGATCAATACAGAGGTAACTAAACCATGACCATTCTATGGTTGTTCTGATCGATACAGAGGTAACTAAACCATGACCATTCTATGGTTGTTCTGATCAATACAGAGGTAACTAAACCATGATCATTCTATGGTTGTTCTGATCAATACAGAGGTAACTAAACCATGACCATTCTATGGTTGTTCTGATCAATACAGAGGTAACTAAACCATGACCATTCTATGGTTGTTCTGATCAATACAGAGGTAACTAAACCATGACCATTCTATGGTTGTTCTGATCAATACAGAGGTAACTAAACCATGACCATTCTATGGTTGTTCTGATCAATACAGGGGTAACTAAACCATGACCATTCTATGGTGGTTCTGATCAATACAGAGGTAACTAAACCATGACCATTCTATGGTTGTTCTGATCAATACAGAGGTAACTAAACCATGACCATTCTATGGTTGTTCTGATCGATACAGAGGTAACTAAACCATGACCATTCTATGGTTGTTCTGATCAATACAGAGGTAACTAAACCATGATCATTCTATGGTTGTTCTGATCAATACAGAGGTAACTAAACCATGACCATTCTATGGTTGTTCTGATCAATACAGAGGTAACTAAACCATGACCATTCTATGGTTGTTCTGATCAATACAGAGGTAACTAAACCATGACCATTCTATGGTTGTTCTGATCAATACAGAGGTAACTAAACCATGACCATTCTATGGTTGTTCTGATCAATACAGGGGTAACTAAACCATGACCATTCTATGGTTGTTCTGATCAATACAGAGGTAACTAAACCATGACCATTCTATGGTTGTTCTGATCAATACAGAGGTAACTAAACCATGATCATTCTATGGTTGTTCTGATTAATACAGAGGTAACTAAACCATGACCATTCTATGGTTGTTCTGATCAATACAGAGGTAACTAAACCATGACCATTCTATGGTTGTTCTGATCAATACAGAGGTAACTAAACCATGACCATTCTATGGTTGTTCTGATCAATACAGAGGTAACTAAACCATGACCATTCTATGGTTGTTCTGATCAATACAGAGGTAACTAAACCATGATCATTCTATGGTTGTTCTGATCAATACAGAGGTAACTAAACCATGACCATTCTATGGTTGTTCTGATCAATACAGAGGTAACTAAACCATGACCATTCTATGGTTGTTCTGATCAATACAGAGGTAACTAAACCATGACCATTCTATGGTTGTTCTGATCAATACAGAGGTAACTAAACCATGACCATTCTATGGTAGTTCTGATCAATACAGAGGTAACTAAACCATGACCATTCTATGGTTGTTCTGATCAATACAGAGGTAACTAAACCATGACCATTCTATGGTTGTTCTGATCAATACAGAGGTAACTAAACCATGACCATTCTATGGTTGTTCTGATCAATACAGAGGTAACTAAACCATGACCATTCTATGGTTGTTCTGATCAATACAGAGGTAACTAAACCATGACCATTCTATGGTTGTTCTGATCAATACAGAGGTAACTAAACCATGACCATTCTATGGTTGTTCTGATCAATACAGAGGTAACTAAACCATGACCATTCTATGGTTGTTCTGATCAATACAGAGGTAACTAAACCATGACCATTCTATGGTTGTTCTGATCAATACAGAGGTAACTAAACCATGACCATTCTATGGTTGTTCTGATCAATACAGAGGTAACTAAACCATGACCATTCTATGGTTGTTCTGATCAATACAGAGGTAACTAAACCATGACCATTCTATGGTTGTTCTGATCAATACAGAGGTAACTAAACCATGATCATTCTATGGTTGTTCTGATCAATACAGAGGTAACTAAACCATGACCATTCTATGGTTGTTCTGATCAATACAGAGGTAACTAAACCATGACCATTCTATGGTTGTTCTGATCAATACAGAGGTAACTAAACCCTGACCATTCTATGGTTGTTCTGATCAATACAGAGGTATCTAAACCCTGACCATTCTATGGTTGTTCTGATCAATACAGAGGTAACTAAACCATGACCATTCTATGGTTGTTCTGATCAATACAGAGGTAACTAAACCATGACCATTCTATGGTTGTTCTGATCAATACAGAGGTAACTAAGCCATGACCATTCTATGGTTGTTCTGATCAATACAGAGGTAACTAAACCATGACCATTCTATGGTTGTTCTGATCAATACAGAGGTAACTAAACCATGACCATTCTATGGTTGTTCTGATCAATACAGAGGTAACTAAACCATGATCAATCTATGGTTGTTCTGATCAATACAGAGGTAACTAAACCATGACCATTCTATGGTTGTTCTGATCAATACAGAGGTAACTAAACCATGATCATTCTATGGTTGTTCTGATCAATACAGAGGTAACTAAAGCATGACCATTCTATGGTTGTTCTGATCAATACAGAGGTAACTAAACCATGACCATTCTATGGTTGTTCTGATCAATACAGAGGTAACTAAACCATGACCATTCTATGGTTGTTCTGATCAATACAGAGGTAACTAAACGTTGTATCTTTTATTTTTAATATATTGGAATGTTGTTGTATGCTTATTCGTATCCACGTACCTTGTTCAGAACAGGAAAACAGGAAGCAGATGATGATTTGTGTTGAGACAAGACACATAATTTGTTAATGAGGTGCAAGCCTTCAGAGCGAACATTTGTAATTCACAAGTAAAACAACTATAATGAATTGCAGTAGCAGTTGGAATCGGAGTGTTATGCTCGATATTGGTCATTCTCATAGGGCTTTCTTTTATCGGTTTTCCGCGAAAAATCGACAAAGGTTCATTAAAAAAAATCCTCATAGTTATCACAATAATGTCTTAACTTGAAACAGTAAAATATGTATTGATACAAGTTAGCATTTTATATATAAGATTTGAACTACTGATTTTTCCAACAAGACTATTTATAATTTTTTATTTTCTTAATCTTACACCTATGCAATTTGTACATATCACCTCTAAAGTTGTGAGTTTCATTTTGTCCTCTGGCGCCGAGTTGCACTCGAAACAATCTTTGCTGATGTTTGTCACTTACTTGCGCTGGTTTTCTGTGAGTATTCCGGTTTTGTCATCCACCAGATAAAACTGAAATATTGGCAAGTGGTAATAAACACCCTTAGTCTTCTTTTTATCAATGATTAATATTATCAAATAATATCAAGTATAATGATTTTCAACAAAAGTTTTCATTCATGAGGTGTTTATTCGGCAGTTTGATTAACTGACACATTTACTACAAGTGATATAGCACAGATTTACGACAAAAAATACGTGGCGTCAAATTGAACTCCATGCAAACTTTTGTGATGTTTGTCAGTTACTTACGCTGGCTTTCTCTGGGTACTCCGGTTTTCTCCTCAACCAATTAAACTGACTACCAGGATACAACGGACATATTGACGATGAATACCCTAAGCCCTTTTTTCATCCATGAATAATGTTAACACGTAAGACCATGTATGATGTTTTATGTTTTCTAACCATAGGTTTTATTTCAAAAGGTGTTAATTCGTCAGTTTGTTTAGATGGTACATTTACTACCACTGTTATAGCACAGATTTACGACAACCAAACAAAAGGTATATTACATTGTAATTATTATGTTGGATATACTGCTCTTGTTTTAATTAAGATATTGCTTTTAAATGTTCTATATCAATCATATTCCTCGGAATGTCAATAAGTGTACACACACATATGAATACAATATTAATAGAATCTAAAATGATAGTTATTCCAACGGAACATCATTTTGATTGAGTAAGACCTCGGAGAGATTGAAAAAATATATGATCGTTTGTCTTGGTGTTCTATACCATGAATGGTTAGGATAGCTTGTGTACAATTAAGGTCATTTCACATTTTTAGGATAGCTTGTGTACAATTAAGGTCATTTCACATTTTTAGGATAGCTTGTGTACAATTAAGGTCATTTCACATTTTTAGGATAGCTTGTGTACAATTAAGGTCATTTCACATTTTTAGGATAGCTTGTGTACAATTAAGGTCATTTCACATTTTTAGGATAGCTTGTGTACAATTAAGGTCATTTCACATTTTTAGGATAGCTTGTGTACAATTAAGGTCATTTCACATTTTTAGGATAGCTTGTGTACAATTAAGGTCATTTCACATTTTTAGGATAGCTTGTGTACAATTAAGGTCATTTCACATTTTTAGGATAGCTTGTGTACAATTAAGGTCATTTCACATTTTTAGGATAGCTTGTGTACAATTAAGGTCATTTCACATATCCTTTTAGTTGCATGTAGATTGTGACCGTCAGCTATAATGTTTGAGAAAACAGAAAATAACCACTGACATACCGGAAATCACTGACAAACTTTATTTTACCTCGTTATGTGCAGTAATCAAAATCACATATGTATATATAAATACATATACCACTGGATTGTGGCCATGAAGTTGTCATAGCCTTCAGTAATGTAAATGATTTTAATCAAAGTAAACATTACTTGAACATTATTTATTCGCACACTATATTTAATTATAGGGGTATGACATATTTTAACAGTTTTGTAGGGGGACCGTGCATTTCAATGATTTGCGTTTGCTAATATTTCCATAATGTGAAGCGAGGTTGATTAAATACATCAGGTTATTATGTGTTTATTGTTGAAATTAACATATTAATTTCTCATTTGAACTTTTTTTTTTCACTTTTGAGTTTTCAAGTTTATATCATTTTCATGGAATTTGAATTTTTCATGTTGTCACTTTTTTTTATTTTAATATATTTATTTTTCATAGGTGAAGTTATTTATACATATCCGGAAACTTTGAATGAATCACTTACTTTTGAATCTACACGTACTTGTGATGGAATACAAATACAGGAAAATAAAATTGTATTGCTATATACTAAAGATCAGATGAGAGAAGAATGTGTAAGTTGATGATATGAAATAATCAAGCTTAGAATGCATAAATGTAGATCACATTGAAAACTTAATGGAGAGTCAAGCGTTCAGAATTCTTGAGAAACCGAATGTATTACTGTCTATATATTTTAACAAGTGACTCCAATCTTGCTTTTTGTAACTATTGTTGTAGATGATTTTACATCTATAAAAAAAAATAATGCCGTTTTTATTTCATTTTTGACTTTTTTTTAACGATTTTGTTTGTCCTGATAATTGTATCACTTCTTTATTTCTAGGAAAAACCATCAGGCGAATGTATAATAATGTGCAATCCTGGAAATGTGAGTAGACGTTCTATTTTACACTTCAGAACAAAATTTTACGACAAAAGAGATGATTTCAATTTTCCCATTGTGAACTTTCCATTTGTGTGTAGCAACATTTCAGCATCACCTGCACAAGGACTATGCATCTTTATACCATACTCCAGTGCTTTTGTTTCATATAAGGGTGTCATATATAGATGATTGCTTCTAACGTGGAAGCTACCGAACCAAGTGTTCCTGGTGGTAAAGCTGAAGTAATCACTTGGAACGTTTTACGGTTGCCATCATGACTTAAATAACCACTACCGAATATCACTTTTTATTACCTTATTGATCGATGAGTCTATATCCACATCCGAAACAACAACAGTACAAAACAACTAGAAAGTTGTTAAAATAGGACCACGAACTAGACAATCATTGACTACAACAGATGATGGAACTGTCGTCATAATCTTTGCCACTTTTAAGTTACCAAAGTATTCCCAACTAAACGTTTGCTAGAATGTCGTCATGGTCGAGTGTTTTTTAACAACCATTTACAGAGAATTTCTAGTGTGATATAGTAGTCTAATATACGTTGAATCTCTTGCTCCAATCTTATTTTAACAGAAACATATGGTAAACAGTTAATATCTGTTGAACAGTATTTATAACAATTTAAAGATATTAATATAAAACTCAATGGGTTGTAATTTTTTTCAAATCCGGGGACACATGGGTACAGTAATGAGGGATACTTTCTCTATTCCAGGGAGCAAGTTCTCCGAAAGTGGTGTCTACTGTGTTTGCTTTATGATACGAATCAAATACATAAATTATGAGAAATATATTGTAGGGAGTGGCTATTAGTAGTCCACCGCAAAGAATAAAATGCGCTACCATATACATTATATATCCCACAGACCTACCTCAATGTCACTTGTTAACCCACATGATTGGTTGTGAACTTGTTTTCGTTATGGTATTTACATACTTTATAGCATTGGCGTGTTACACTGACATTTTACCCACATTTGGAAAACACTGCATGACCGTTTCATTTCACTAAGTAAAACGAGGGCTGATAATGTGTTCGTTAAGATATTTTATTATTTTATAGCATTGGAGTGTTACAATATATCTCTCAGTTGAGACGATATTCCAGAGCTTGTGGTTCCTATCAAGATTTCCTAGATAGAGGGTTGCTGTTAACAAGGAAACTACTGAACCAAGAGTTCCTCTTAGTTTAGTTTAAGTCATCACTTCGAAAGTTTTACGGTCGCCACGACGACTTGGTTGACCGTTATGGAATATCTGTGTCACAAATGACCACGGATATGTTCCACTTGTCGTAAACACTTCCCGGTCCTTTCCTCGTTCATGACTAATCACCATGTTTGTAACTAGATTAACACGACGGGTACCACTAGTGGAGCAGGATCTGCTTACCCTTCCGGAGTACATGAGTTCACCTCTGGTTTTTAGTGGGGTTCGCGTTGCTCGATCATTAGGTTTATGTGTATGTTTTGTTGATCGTTGTTTGTCCTTTTGTACTTTTTCTTTTGGTCATTGTGTTGTCTGTTCTTCTTCGATGTGCGGATTCTTTGGTATCTTCGGACTCTTCTTACATTTATATTTGACTCAATAGAAGAACATAATTGTATTTTTTTCATATTAGTTATAATTATTGATAATGTAGATATATTCTATAATACTTTACAATAGAACATATTCATATATTTTTTTTTATTATTTCAGGTTAAAGGTTCCTTCTTTGGCACACGAATTTCCATAAACCAGAAAGGTCCGACCTTCAACCAGTCTTTATTTGATATAGACATAACAGAGGTATATATTAGTTTGTCATAGAAACAACAATGTATAAAGAAAATACTATATATTTGATTAGCTATTTGATATACTATATATATGTATCCTTGAAAACAAATACATTTTCGTCTACGAAGATACCAAAGGGTTAATCAGAAGCCGTAAATCGAAGAAGGACAGACAATACAATAGCCAAAGGAAATGGGACGAATAATGAGCTACAAAAACAAAACAGAAAACTAAGACAGCACCGTGAACCCCACTAAAAACCGAGGGTGAACTCAGGTTGGGTCACTTTCAGCTATTTGTCCGCTATATCGTGCGTACCAAGCTTGTTAGGGGTGGAAAGCCCGGCAGTTATATAAAAATGATCAGTGAAGCCCATTACCTTGGGCAGGGCTTTGAAAACCTTCAATCTTAAGATGTGAATCAGGGCGTAGGTCTACGTCAATTGTGTTCAGCTTGTGGATAGATGTCAATAGCCTAATTCACTAGCTAGACCACTAATGGCTTGTGGATAGATGTCAATAACCTAAATCACTAGCTAGACCACTAACGGCTTGTGGATAGATGTCAATAGCCTAAATCACTAGCTAGACCACTAACGGCTTGTGGATAGATGTCAATAACCTAAATCACTAGCTAGACCACTAATGGCTTGTGGATAGATGTCAATAACCTAAATCACTAGCTAGACCACTAACGGCTTGTGGATAGATGTCAATAACCTAAATCACTAGCTAGACCACTAACGGCTTGTGGATAGATGTCAATAACCTAAATCACTAGCTAGACCATTAACGGCTTGTGGATAGATGTCAATAGCCTAAATCACTAGCTAGACCACTAATGGCTTGTGGATAGATGTCAATAACCTAAATCACTAGCTAGACCACTAATGGCTTGTGGATAGATGTCAATAACCTAAATCACTAGCTAGACCACTAATGGCTTGTGGATAGATGTCAATAACCTAAATCACTAGCTAGACCACTAACGGCTTGTGGATAGATGTTAATAACCTAAATCACTAGCTAGACCACTAATGGCTTGTGGATAGATGTCAATAACCTAAATCACAAGCTAGACCACTAATGGCTTGTGGATAGATGTCAATAACCTAAATCACTAGCTAGACCACGAACGGCTTGTGGATAGATGTCAATAACCTAAATCACTAGCTAGACCATTAACGGCTTGTGGATAGATGTCAATAGCCTAAATCACTAGCTAGACCACTAATGGCTTGTGGATAGATGCCAATAACCTAAATCACTAGCTAGACCACTAATGGCTTGTGGATAGATGTCAATAACCTAAATCACTAGCTAGACCACTAATGGCTTGTGGATAGATGTCAATAACCTAAATCACTAGCTAGACCACTAACGGCTTGTGGGTAGATGTTAATAACCTAAATCACTAGCTAGACCACTAACGGCTTGTGGATAGATGTCAATAACCTAAATCACTAGCTAGACCACTAATGGCTTGTGGATAGATGTCAATAACCTAAATCACTAGCTAGACCACTAACGGCTTGTGGATAGATGTCAATAACCTAAATCACTAGCTAGACCACTAACGGCTTGTGGATAGATGTCAATAACCTAAATCACAAGCTAGACCACTAACGGCTTGTGGATAGATGTCAATAACCTAAATCACTAGCTAGACCACTAACGGCTTGTGGATAGATGTCAATAACCTAAATCACTAGCTAGACCACTAACGGCTTGTGGATAGATGTCAATAGCCTAAATCACTAGCTAGACCACTAATGGCTTGTGGATAGATGTCAATAACCTAAATCACTAGCTAGACCACTAACGGCTTGTGGATAGATGTCAATAACCTAAATCACTAGCTAGACCACTAACGGCTTGTGGATAGATGTCAATAGCCTAAATCACTAGCTAGACCACTAATGGCTTGTGGATAGATGTCAATAACCTAAATCACTAGCTAGACCACTAACGGCTTGTGGATAGATGTCAATAACCTAAATCACTAGCTAGACCACTAACGGCTTGTGGATAGATGTCAATAACCTAAATCACTAGCTAGACCACTAACAGCTTGTGGATAGATGTCAATAACCTAAATCACTAGCTAGACCACTAATGGCTTGTGGATAGATGTCAATAACCTAAATCACTAGCTAGACCACTAATGGCTTGTGGATAGATGTCAATAACCTAAATCACTAGCTAGACCACTACTGGCTTGTGGATAGATGTCAATAACCTAAATCACTAGCTAGACCACTACTGGCTTGTGGATAGATGTCAATAGCCTAAATCACTAGCTAGACCACTAATGGCTTGTGGATATATGTCAATAACCTAAATCACTAACTAGACCACTAATGGCTTGTGGATAGATGTCAATAGCCTAAATCACTAGCTAGACCACTAATGGCTTGTGGATAGATGTCAATATCCTAAATCACTAGCTAGACCACTAATGGCTTGTGGATAGATGTCAATAGCCTAAATCACTAGCTAGACCACTAATGGCTTGTGGATAGATGTCAATAACCTAAATCACTAGCTAGACCACTAATGGCTTGTGGATAGATGTCAATAACCTAAATCACAAGCTAGACCACTAACGGCTTGTGGATAGATGTCAATAACCTAAATCACTAGCTAGACCACTAGTCAATCGTAACTACTCGGCCATGCATTCTCGCTACCCTGCAAATAACCTCGTATGCATTAGGCGTATAAATCGCACCACTTTTCACATGTCAGTTACATGAAAGTTTGATAAAGTTATATTTTAAACAATTTTCTATATTTCAATTAAAGTTTTAATTAGTTTTGCATGATTAGATTTTACTTAGTATGTCTTCCATATTGGATTTTCGTGGACTATATTTTTGTGCGGCTTAACTTAACTTAACTTCCGGCAACCAATTTAAGAAGAATTTCTACTATGTACGTACGAGGTTATTTGCAGGGTAGCGAGAATGGCCGAGTAGTTACGATTGGACCAATAATGGCCCCGTCGTCGACATAATTAAAATGGAGTCTAGCTAGCAGTTGTAAATCATTAAAATTATTCTTTATATTATTTAAAGGTTCAAGCTTATTTATTCATTAAAATGTCAACAAAATGCGCACTAATAGATAATCCTTCATGTGTTTTAGAATATGCTATTGAACTCAACAGTGTATGAATTTAAGAAAGGAGACATAATTCGACATGACTGTTTTGACCCGAAAAGTCGTGTGTTTAGTCTTAGTGTAAGTACAACGTCTTTTATTTTACTTCAAACAAAATGCATTTTCTATTTGAGAGCGTCGATTTTTTTTAAATATCAATGTCCCTGTAAGCATAGAATGCGCTTACTGTCTATCTAATACATATAATGATGAGTGAGTGATTGTTGTTTAACGCCAGGTAAGCAATTTTTCAGCTATGCCATGGCGAGAGCAAGATACATTGTGATGAGATGATGATATTGATGACGTTTTGTACTGCATTAACACACTGAGTTGGATGTTTATAGTGCTAGCTCACTGACACAACAGTCCGTGGTTAGACATGGCGCTCCACTCTGACATATTTGCCCGATTCCGAGCCAATCAGTCCTTGCTTTTTCTCCTTTTTGATGAGTGCTTAGCAGAGAAACAGCAAATACTAATTTTATAGTCTTTGGTTTGACTTGATAGGGCTCGAACCCACGATCTACCGAGGCGAACACCCTAACCAATACACCACCGATCCGGTCCTAATAAGTTTATACCGCAAAGTTTGACAAACCATAATTATGTAAAAGTAATTTCTGTACTGTTTACATTTATTATGTTTTAATGGTAGTTTTTCGCTCAAGTATTTTTTCATCATTGATACAAAAATCTTATGTATTAAATAATTTTTTTTTTTTTATATTGTATCTTGTCAAATATGTTTTGTTTATTTTATTAGAATGACGGAAAGCAAGCATTTGACATTATATATCCGGGCAGAATAATTCTGAGGAAACAATTGGATTATGAAGCTGGTGACCATAGATTTTTACTAAATATTACGCTTAATGTACGTACAATTCATCGTGTCATTTGATTTACGTGTTTTACATAAATTTTGTGAATTAGTTGTCATTTTATTCGTATCGCAAGAATAAAAGGCTATATTTGACATTCAAAAGGCATTATTACAAATAGGAGTTAAATATGTTATTATGGCTTTAACATCGATATCTGACCCACAGCAGCGGTGGATTTAGAATTGATTTTTCCTCTTTTCATTCTTTAATCAAAAGTTTATAAATATATATACCATGTACCTGTTGATATCACGTATGTAGTTTGTCAGAATTTCGCTATTGTTTAGTTACCTGATCACAGCCCCCCTACAGCCTAATTACAAGTCTGAAAATATCAAAGGGATAATCATAAGCCATATTTCGAAGAAGAACAGACAATAAAATGACAAAAAGAAAAGAAGGAGAAATATACATACAATGTTCTATAAAACACTACACAGAAAACTGGAGATCAAGCAACATGAACACCACTAAAAATCAGGGTAAACTAAGGTACTTCTGAAGGTAAGGAGTTCCTATTGTACATGTGGAACCCATGTGTTACTCTTGTGATAAGCTATGAACGAGGAAAGGACCAGATAGTGATTACGACAAGTGGAACATATCTGTGGTCATTTGTGACAAACATTCCGTAACGGTAAATCAGGTCATGGGGGCAACAGTAAAAGTTTCGAAGTTTAAAATCAATTTAACGACTAGGAATTCTTGATTCAGTAGCTTCCTTGTTAGTAGAAGCCCTATAACTTTTGAATGCAGCAGTATCAGTATAATCTATACTCACTGTCTAAAATTGTGTCTTGTAGAACAGTGAAAGGTTTGCTTACACCACAGTACAAGTGAACGTCAAAGATGTGGATGATATGGATCCTGCTTTCTATCATGATAACTACACTGTTACTGTAACAGAAAATGTAAGTTCATGGTACCCTTGATTCACTATATTTCTGATATATGAATATATAAAGCTACAACACGGTTCACCCATGTATATGTGAGGCACGTTTCACCCATGTATATGTGAGGCACGGTTCACCCATGTATATGTGAGGCACGGTTCACCCATGTATATGTGAGGCACGTTTCACCCATGTATATGTGAGGCACGGTTCACCCATGTATATGTGAGGCACGGTTCACCCATGTATATGTGAGGCACGGTTCACCCATGTATATGTGAGGCATGGCATTTTACTCACATGTGGAAAACGCTTTCATGACTACATCATTGTAAATAAAACTAGCTTAACATTACCACTTTTTATTAAAATGCGTGTACCTATCCACGAGAGTGAATGGTCATGTATATATGTGTTAGGAGTATTGCATTTGACTCTGGCGGTGTGGTATGTTTTGTTTTTCAACTCATTTAAACACTTTTTTCATCTATATCATTGCGTTCTTTTTTAATTGATGATAAAAACCTGAGTATCTGTAGAAAACTGCAAACCTGTAGCAAGTCACTGACTAGAAAAGTTTGAAGATACGAAAAGGGTAATAAAAAGCCGTAAATCGAATCAGGACATACACTATAATGGCGAAAAGAAAAAGGAAAGCAGTGATCTACAAAATCTACAAAAACACGAACCCCACTAAAAACCGGAAGTGAACACAGGATAACCCGAGAATTAAACTGAATTATGGAGTGATGGAAAGTGATTGCCTTGACATGTGAAAATCAACTTCTGTACAATCGCGGAAAGAACGTGTCAGCTTTCACCCATATTTATTTTCACAAACGTTATATTTGTATTCTATTTTCTACGTCACATTTGAATTACATATATTGTGCTCAGATGATGAATCGTCCATTTACCTCCTATGTTCAATAATTTTATAATCTCGAATGTTAAAGGAAACAATCACTCACTTTAATATTAAGCAATATTCGCTCTACACCGAAAGAATCGCCTTGGTGTAGAAGTAAGACCCATTTTTTCGCTGCGGAGCACAATCCTGTGAAAAGTACATCACCTGATTGTAACGAATGACTGAAATATACCACTCGCCCTACGAACGGGACAAAAATAGGTACAATATGTTTGGACAAAACCATGCTCTTGCACTTAAGAGTGAGTGAATGAATGCTCTTTTATGCCAAGCGAGTATTTGTTCGGTTATATCAAAGCGATTATAAAGAGAGCATGATGTCCGCTTTGTAGAAGACCAGCATGGTTACTTCGATGCATAGTGTTAGCTCCCTGAAACAACAGATCACAGGTAGACACTCGGTCATATTACCCTTATACCGAGGCGGTACATACAATGAAAAAATCAATTCACAATAGTTCCTAATAAGGAACAGATTTTAGACGTGGTCGTTGGTTGTCAGTTGGTTATTGAACATTTCCTGAAACTATGCACATCTCCGGAATTCTAATCATTCGCCCATTGGACTTCCAATGTCACATTCTTACATACACGTTAAATAAAAAATAAAAATATTCATGAACCTGTTGTATTTACAAATAAAACATACGCATGTTATTATTAAAGAGAAATGATCTAACGTGTCCATACCATTTCGTTAAATGCAACATTCTGTTGTTTCTGTTAGGCAAACAACAGCATGTGGATGAAGACAACCCCTGTTATATCAGCACATGACAGAGATACAGGAAGTGGAAAACAAGAGATAAATTACTCACTATATGGTAATTATTTTATATAAATAATAGTGTAGGGTTAGGGTTATTGTGTTTAACGCCACTTTCAACAACATTTCAGCTATATCGTGGCGGTCAGTTTTATTGATGAAGGAAACCGGAGTGATCGCATAGATAGTTGTAAATCCAACTACCATGCGATCACGACCACGACGGCCCCTAAGAATAGTGTAAGTTTAAATGAAATGTAAATAGTAGTGAAAGGTGTTACATTGTCAAAGCGTGTCCTTGCTGCATAAATGACTATTCAATTTATTACAGCGACACCACGGCCAGATAAGGCCACCCATATAGGCGGTGTTGTTTTTTATTGTATAAAATGTTTTTCTCTCATGAGTTCATCTACATCCATATTCTTTCCTTTATTACAGCGCATAATTTTCTTGGCAGTGAATAATTGGAAGTATGCAAAAGGTTCCCTTATTAAAGAGAGACTAGACTTATACACGATTTGTTTGGTTGCTAACATAGGTTAAGGTTTTTTTTTATTAAACGCATTTAATAGAGAATACATATGTGTCGTAAATGTTGTTCACCAACCGTTCATAAATGTTTTATATACTATTACAAACTTAACATCATAGTACAAGAGACGGAATTCGTGTGTGTGTGAGAGTGAGTGAGTGAGTGAGTGAGTGTGTGTTACTTGATGACAACTCAGCATTTGTTCAGCTATATCATGGCGAGAACAAATTAATTTTCAATGAGATGATGATGAAGTCAGCTTTGTACTAGAACAACACCCTTAGTTGGATTTTTATAATGCTAGCTGACTGCAACAACAGTCCGCGGATAGGCATGTCGCAATACTCGGACACATTATCCTGATTCCCAGCCAACCAGTCTTTTTTCTTTCTCCTTAATACTGCGTGCTATTTTGTAGTCTTTAGTTTGATCCGATCGGGGCTCGAACCCACGATCTACCACACTCGAGGCGAGCACGATTACCATAACACAACCGACATGGTTCAATGGAATTTGATATCAGAGTCCGACATATGATGTTAAATAAGAAAATGTACGAGTTGTATATGAATTTGCATTTCATTTTTGCATTTTCAGTTTGCATTTTCGCAAGGCAATCTATGACATTTTCAGTACTTTGATTATTATTTGATATAGATGTACAGCATAAAGATATATTTGATATAAATACAACGACAGGTGAAATAAAAATAATGAAAGTACTAGATAAAGAGAAACAGAGTATTTATCATTTCAAAATCAAGGTAAGTATTTTTGCTTTCAAGGTATCAAAATAATTGATTTGGTTTGGTTGGTTTTATGGTGTTTACCGCCACTTGCAACAATATTTCAGTAATATCGTAGCGGTCAGTTTTATTGGTCGAGGAAACCAGAGTGCCCGGAGAAAACCTCCGACCTACTACAAGTCACTAGCAAACTTTATCACATAATGTTGTGAACCTCGCCATGACCGGGATTCGAACTCACAACATTAGCGGTGATATGTACTGATTGCATTGGTAGTTGTAAATCCAACTACCATACGATCACGACCAGGATGGCTCCTTCAAAATAATTGATATCGGATATATAGTGTCCACTCTTCCGGGAAATCTGCTTTGACTCCCATATATTAGTGGGGTTCATGTTGCTGAATCTTTAGTTTTCTGTGTAGTGTTGTGTAGATCATTTTGTCCCTTTGTCCCCATTCTATTGGCGATTGCATTGTATGTCCTTCTTCGACCTACGGCTTCTGATTATTTCTTGCTGGTGATTTTTATGCGCAAACTATCATCTCAATTTTTTTTAATTTCTTTGCATAGCAAACACATGAGGTTGTCATGGGGTAATGTGTTGTTCTAAGTTCGTCTTCCCTGGCGTTATTTTTCTGGGACGTTTGAATAATGGTTTAATCTTAGTGCAACTATAATATCAATAAGGCCCAAATACATGCACCGTGTAATAATTAATGGACCAATAATTATACACGGATCAACTAGTTTACATTTGTAAACGTTAAAATGCTTAACCACCGTTGGTGGTGTTATAGTTAGTATGCTCACCTAGTATGTTCTAAATTGTCTGTTGGGTTACCTTTGCTGTCATACCAAAAGGCTATAAAATTGGTATTTGCCGTCTGTCGGGTAAGCATGCAGCAAAAAGGGTTAAGAGTAAAGGATGGTTGGCTTGGAGTCAGTTGTCCGAGTGGAGCAAAGCTTATACCAAAGGATTATTGCTTACGTGGGCTTACACTATATGAAATATAACTGAGTGTTGGACTGGTATAAAACAGACATCATCTCATAATCTCAATAGAAACTAATATCTCGCCATGGTATACTATAAAATCGCTCACATGGCACTAATCAGTGATCATTCATGTACTTTCCCTCTCTCTAAAATGCTCAAACTAAATGCTTAACAATAATTAAATTTGGTTAAATGTTAAACTCATACACTCACTGATTAAAATGCTCAAATGAAATGCTAAAATAATATTATATTTTAAGGTTTATCAGAGAAATGACATTCGAAGAAGTGCAACAGCTAATCTTAATATAATAGTCTTGGACCAGAATGATAACAGACCAATATTTGACCAACAGATATACCGGACTAAACTAGACGAACACAGCAGTAAAGGAACTTTGGTCACCAGGGTACACGCGAATGATGAGGATGCGGTATGTATTTTACCAAATAGGCGTGGAAGTGTTAAGTAGATTTTTTATTTTAGAAATTTTTCAAGCTATCAAAATATAGGGCGTTCAAATCAATCAGTCGAGTATGTTTAGGTCTCTGACATTGTAGACTGTTATTCTTTAGAATAAGGCAGTTAGATCACTTATTGGAGTATGTGTTTCCGCAAGAAATACTATTACTATCACTATATCTATCTATATCATCAGAAGAGTGTGACGTTGGTAGACCGTTGCAAAGTGAAATGTTGTGAGCATTTCCATCATCTCTCCCTTTTCCTCGTGACAATCAATGCAAAAGCTCATCTTTAACCGAAATATCTTAATATATGCAAGAAAAGTTTGAAGATGATACCCCAAAAAGGTAATCATCAGCCGTAAATCGAAGGCCAGAAAATGAAATGGCCAAAAGGAAAAAGACATGAAAATTGTAATAGCTGAAATTCTGCACTGTTAGCGTTAAGCATCAATCAATCAATAATGTGTTACAATTTATGCATGTTCTTATTTTTTCTAGGGTGACAACGCTGTAGTCGACTATTCTATTGTAACAAGTCAGACCATGTTTAGAATTAACCAATCATCAGGAGAAATATGTGTTAATGATTCAAACAGACTAGATCGAGAGAATCTCGGGAATCAAATTGTTTTTATTGTAAGTACTTTAACATATCTTATTCATGAATAAAAACGTAGATATCTAAGTTAGTGCCTACGACGGGTTATTGGAATAACCTTCATCAGATATGCTCAAAGTTGAAAGTTTAGAAAGCAAATAATTTAAAACGGTTTGGGAGCATGTAATTCAAAGGGCTTAATCTAGAAAGAAAATTAATTAAAATTTTCGTCGTGTTTTTTAAATGTAGTTAAAACGATGATGACAGTAGCCCGCAGTAGGAATGGTTGACTCTTTTTTGTATTCATTGAAGATATAATCTTTGGCTATTCAGTAAAATAGCTTATCTAATTTCATTATGTTAGTTAAAAGGGATATGGAGATACATGAACACTAGAGACTATCCAACATTATAACACACTGTGTTATATTTTATCTAAATATTTCTGGGTTATCACAACAGTACACAGATAGACATGGCACTCCACTTTTATTCATGATCCTAACTCCTAACCATCCAGTCTCGTAGAGTTAACATAGCTAAGTAATATACACTTACTTACTCATTTGTATTAAAAGACGGAAATATGATCATTATCATTTTTTTGCATAGTAACTAAAATCAATGTACTTTACAGGTAAGAGCCACAGATTCTAGAATTAAAAGTTTTACAGATGACGTGAATGTCGAAGTCACTATTCTGGACAGGAACGATAACTCGCCAGTATTTACACAAAATGTTTATTTCTTCAATGCTACAGATCATACGGAAATTGGACAGGTAATTCTAACATTTTATGTTGTTAAAACTTATTGTTTAAGAATACACATTATTATAAAGCATTAACAACACCCTTTAGGTATATATATTGACACACAAGAATTGAAGGTGTTGCAATACCAACATACACAAGCCGATGGCAAAGTCCGGGAACAAACAGAAACAATGCAAACAGAAAGGTGAAAACGAACAACAAATCGAACAATCCGAACTCTCACTTATAATTTAAATGAGATCAAACGGTCCAGATGAATCAAATTCTCATGTCACAAGTGGTTTAGGTATCATAGTAACAGTATTATAAAATTGAAAAAATAGATATGAATATAACTCAACTTAATCACTATTTCAAAAGAAAATCTCGTCAAGGTAGAATTTATTTTAAGATTCAAACATTGACAATTCTATCCATCTGCAGCACCTGGTCGCACTTCTTGTTTTTGATATGGAATATGGTATTTGTTCTTTTGTTTTTCTTTACTGTTATATTAGTACTGTTGTTGTGGTGGTAATTGGTGTTGTTGATGATTTGTATACGTATAGTACTCAAATATCCTGTCAGATTTTGATTTTCTAGATGAATGTCATAAGGTACATGCTCATCTTTTTTGTGTATCAAATAAGGGTAATAACAAAATTACCGAACTCCGAACAATTTTACAAAGGGAAAGTCAAAACTCATGAGTATATAAACAGACAAAATCAGTCAACAACCGGAAAAATGTGAAAACCGTAATGACCCTGACTTGGTACAGGCATTTCTAAAGAAATGGTGGGTTGAATCATATTTTAAAGCGTCAAACCTCCCGCTTTCATTACGGCTCAAAGGTTCCGGCTCAAAACTATTGTTCTCCTCTTAAATCATTATGATATACATGAAATATGAATAGAAGTCATTTAAACATGATCTAGTAAACAAGGGGGAAATAATAAAACCAAAATTAGATATCGAATTTAATGCGCACGACACCCTTTTGAAATTACTTTCATCAGGTACTCTCAAGGTCAAAAGATTGGAAAACAAAAAGATTGAAAAGCTTTTGGAAGCAAACACATCTGAGAGTCTAAACTGGATAGCCAAAATTAGCTAACGTTACCTATGCCCGAGGGATAGCAAAATTAGCTAACGTTACCTATGCCCGAGGGATAGCCAAAATTAGCTAACGTTACCTATGCCCGAGGGATAGCCAAAATTAGCTAACGTTACCTATGCCCGAGGGATAGCCAAAATTAGCTAACGTTACCTATGCCCGAGGGATAGCCAAAATTAGCTAACGTTACCTATGCCCGAGGGATAATTAGTTTTGATAATGATTACATTTTATAACCCAAATGTATCTAGACTAATTGGAATAATTAAATTTTCACTTTTCTGATATGTGAAAAATTACTTCTGTGTTGTTGTTTTTTTGTCAATTGTAAGTATTTTATTATAATAATAGAATAGACAAAATACATTTATTTTAGATAAATGCGACAGATAGAGATAATGGTCTAAATGGCAATGTGGAATATTTCATAGACTCTGCACCTGGCAGTAATATACAAATAGACAAATATACTGGAAGAATTTACTCAAACGTGCCACTTCATGATGATACTAGTGTTAGGGTGAAAGTGTGTGATTCTGCGCAGATAATTAACAGCAGGTAACCTTTTTCTTAAATTCGATATTGACCATTTATTCAAAAATTGATATTTACACAGTTTCAATTATGACTTGATAAATATACAATATACGTACATTGTCGGTAAATATAAGATTTATTTGTACGAGCTTTAGAAACAGGCAGAATAGCGAGCCTTCGGCGAGCTTTTCAGGCCTGTTTCGCAGCGAGTACAAATGAATTTTATATTTAACGACAATGTACGTATATTGTGTTTATTCTGCAATGTCAAAAAAGTCGGAAAACTTGTCAGATTTAAACAAAAAGGACAGAAACAAGCGTCATTCCTCGCCTTTCATAAATGTTGTCAAGGGTGTCTTCTTCGTGGTCCGCGTTACATTAGTACCAGTTTCATACTTGTCTGCGCCCTCCACTATACATAGCTACAGGGTACCAGGAAAGTTTATTCGTAGGCTGAAAAGTTTATTCGTAGGCTGAAAAGTTTATTCGTACAGTACGAAAAGTTTATTCGTCTAGTACGAATAAAGCAAAAATTTATTCGTATAGCATATTTGTACAGCAGGATAATAATACTTTATTGTCATTGAAACATATTTTAACACCTCGCGACAAATACAAAATAAGGATACAAATTTAACAACATATGATTAACAATTAAGGAAAACCTTGTCTTCAGTTTGAGAGACTCTATGGTGAAAGAACCCAAACTTTATACATGTCAAAAACACTTTAATTTTGAATTTTATTTATCATTATATCATTATATTTTCCCAGTTTTCCGGTTTTTGACGGATTTTGTCTGTTTACATACTTATGAGTTTTGACTTTCCCTTTGGAAGATTGTTCGGATTTCGGTAGTTTTGTTATTACCCTTATTTAATGAATGTGAATAAATGTCGAAAATGAAATTTCTTGATATGTTGTGCATATTTTTCACTTAAAAATGCTATTTTGATTGCATGTTTTCCCAATTCTTGTTTTTTTTTACATGATTTCTTGTCCACGTTGTGATACGTTGCTTTACACTAGATATATCTGGCAACATTTGTTTTAGACGATGTACGTATGCAACAGTTTATGTTCATGCAAGTTTTCAACAATCAACAAATATTACCATGCAAGCTAGTGTAATGGAAAACATGCCTGTTGGAACGTACGTTGGCATAGCTAAGGTATGATTAAAGATGTCTATTGATTGGAATTGCCACGTGTTACTCTATCTATTGTACATTGTATATTCATACGCAATAATAAAGTATTATTAACAGAATCCTTCAGTTACTGATGACGAAAATATTTTTTCTCCTTTTTTATAGTAAATATTATTATCTGGTTGATAATTTTCGGGTATGACTCAGTTTGAGCTTAGAGAATAAGAGGGTTGTGCGTTCTTTGATAGTATTTCTGGATTTTGATTGTGATACACACGTTCATGGTAGAAATCATGGTTGTGATCGCATAGTATTATGAACAGTGATAGTCAAATTCCGCCAATGTCAACAAAACGAACAACCACTTCTCACCTCAAATCATTGAACATAAAATACCACTACATATGGCGTTGTAAATCCAGATCATAGTTTAGAACAGACACATAATATGGCGGTAGTTGGATTTATACCTGTCTATGCAATGTTTGCATATATCACTAACGGTGTGTTCGATTCCAACTACCGCCAGTATATAACTGAAATGTCGTTGAACAATGTTGGTAAAATGAATCTGTTAGATTACATACTCTTTCGTGTCTATGTTTTCTGGGAGAACAGTTTTTTACCTTTATTTTTACAGGTACCTGGAAGCAGTTACGAAATTCAAGACAACAGAGTACCATTTTCTATTGATTCTGTGAGGTATATGTATACTAGATTTGTTTTTATTAATTTCAATTTGAATTAATGTAATCGCCATTAAAAGATGAAGCAAATAGATAAATGCAAATAATAAAATGAAAAACAGAAAATAACAGACGGTCGGAACTATTCCAAAGATCAAAGTCGTAGAAAGAGGCAACATCGATACATCAAACATACAAATATATCACCGCTCACTTTCCTGCCTTGGCACATACACTTACAAAATTGGCGGGGTTAATGAGAGCGGGAGGTTTGGCGCCTTAAAATCTGATTCAACCCACCATTTCTTTAGAGATGCCTGTACCAAGTCAGGGTCATTACGGTTTTCACAGTTTTCCGGTTGTTGACTGATTTTGTCTGTTTATATAATTATGAGTTTTGAATTTCCCTTTGTAAGATTGTTCGGAGTTCGGTAATTTTGTTATTACCCTTATTAAGCTAGTTTTATGGGCCCAAATCTCCCATCTTAGTGACATGATGCGGTCATGTAAGTGACTTTCGCATGTAGGTAAGAATGTCAACCCTCGCAAATGTTGCATTTAAAAAAATGTATTTTATGCATTACTGATGGTACCGTTGCTGATGGAGAACCAGTGTCACCCATTTATAAATAGTACTTCCGTACTAGGGTAAAATGTCTTAATAATATACCATACCTTGACATGTTGGGCTTATAAATTATTGAATTATTGTGTTCCCTATGCAATTTATATGCTTCTCCTTTTTGTTTCCATGATCCATAATATTTTTGATTATTTTGAGTTTAAACAGTTTGTGTTTCAAGCAACATTAATGACATCTTAATGGTCGAGTTTCCATGCGTTCTGTTTTAATATAAATCAGATGTTTCCATTGTAAATAGTGCCAAGTGTATTATTGGCGAAAGCAAAAAGAGAAAAACAATATTTTAATGTTGTCAATATGTTCGTTACAGTGGTGTTATTTCTACACGTGCAGCTTTGGACTATGATAATGGACACACGATATATACATTCAGAATACATGTACTAAATAAGGCAAAAGTGGTGAGTTCACAGTTTTCTAGTGCAGTTTTGATATATCGAATAGTACAACTTAGGGTCATTTGTGAACTACTTGTAGTGAAATTAATTTCAACCCATTTAACAAGCAATACATAGGGGTTAAGATTATGGTGTTTAACGCCACTTTCAACAATATTTCAGTTTTATTGGTGAAGGAAACCGGAGTACCCAGGGAAAACCACCGACCTGTCACAAAAACAATACATAAAGTCGCACGTAGAATAAATGTATTTGTGATAAATGAACACGGTATTTGCCATGTCTTAAGGATTCTAAGATAAGCAAACTCTCAGATATGCATATATTATGTTCTTTTTCTTCAAAATGTATGTTTATTTATATATCAGTTATATTTTTTCAATCGAGACCCTCTATTAACTAGCAATACCTGCATAAATAAGACTATGATTACCAAACGTTTTATAAAACATCTGATAATGTTCTATTTCAACCAAAATATTGGTTGCCCATAGTGATTGTTTTATATGAAAATATACGTATATCTTAATTTCGAACAGAAAACCTTCGATTAAAACATTAAAAATATTATTTTGTAGAACATTCCCATAATGAAAAAAAAAGAAGAGAAATTGTATTTAATTCGTTTATATCATTAGGTTTTCACTAATCCAAAATGTTTCATTTCTACGAAAATGCGGAAAAATTTATATCGTGTAGTCTTGTAGTGTTGAAATTAATTTAAAAAATATGTTTTCACGCAACATTTGAATTATATTTAACATTCAGAATTAGAATACTGTAAAATTGTGAATAAATTAATTCAAGCATGACTATTTTATAGGTGATAACACAGATATTGATGACCGTTACAGTTCTAGATACAAATGATAACCAACCAGAATTCACACATTCAAGCTACGTATTTTCCTTACCAGATATAGTTAGTCCTGGTTTTGTCGTTGGCAGTGTACAGGTTTGTTGTTTACTTACACAGAATACCAAAACGAGGTACATTCTTATTTACATGTAATAAATTAAAAAAAAATAAAAAAATACCACACTATCGGAACCATTCCAATAATAATTAAATTATAACGATTCTGTTTCTTTTTCTTGTGTGTGGTTTGGAATTCGTATTACATAACATGTCCATGTGTTTACGAAGCGCTTGAACAGATTCAACAACACGAACTAAAGCCGAGGATGAAACCAGTTAGCCAGATGTTCCAAAGTGTAATCCCTTCCTGATCCTCTAGTATGCTTCATTTATTCTCTGTTGACAGATTTTGTGATGTCATGCTGGATCTCGATTGTCAATAAAATCAGTACCGATTACTATTAGGGGTGTGAGTTGATCCCTATCATGGCGGTGTACTCGATACTATTTTTGTGATAAAGTTTATCGGTGACATTTTAGTTAAACGCTTTAACAACACACTCGATTTATTTAATATCCAGTCCATGTTGCTCTACACTATCACAGTATCATATATATTATGCATTAAAGAGCACACTCTTTCATAAATTCTCAATAGATGCAATGATTTGTTTTATAATTTTATTTGATAACTTGCTCATTGGATTGATATACTTTCCATTGACAGTTAGAAATCACAAAATAAATCTCCAACTCTACCTGTGTTATTTTCATTTCTCTTTTCAATAGGCTTCAGATAGAGATTCTGGAAATAATTCGCTAGTGCATTACAGAATACAAAATGCCATGTAAGTTAAAGCTATGGGCAAATAACACCACGCAGAAGTCAGAATAGAGATTCATGTAATAGGGCGAACCAGATCAGAATAGAGATTCATGTAATTGGGCGACCCAGATCAGAATAGAGATTCATGTAATAGGGCGACCCAGATACAAAAACAACGTAGTAGTCATCTTTTGCAAAACAAAACAAGCTAAAACAGGATAAACCATACTCGCATACCCTACTATTTGCTCGGGAAGGATTGGTATATCCATAAGCTACGAAAATAAAGCTTGTAAAATTATATTTTAATAAACGTTAGAGAATACAGATAGGGGTTTCAAAAATCCAGAGAAACGGGCAACATTGAGAACACAAGACACAGGACTAAGACAAACAAACACACCACTATACGCAAGCAAACACAAATAACGTAAATAATACATGAACCCTCTTACAAACAACTGGAGCTAAAGACCCGAACCGAACATCGTTTTTATGCGGAAATCGTAATGGACATCACAACACAACTACGAACGTAAATACACATAATAGGACAACGCAAAAAAACTAAAACTAAAATTAGTAATTAGAAGTACATTCTATACAGACACAACAACCGTCAGTTATTGTTTTAGTACATGTACCGATTTTATTATTCTATTCTGATATCACACATGTGCACCGCTACGCTAAAAAAATGATGTTTTCACCATAACACTATAATTGTATAATTACTCATAAAATGACGAAAGTTCACATTTAAAATAATTTTAAAAAGGTTTGATCTTGTAATAAAATCAACGTTATTAGGGGTAACATCCATTTGAAATGTTCGACCACCCGTACATTCAGATCAATGTGTAAGGTCAATTTAACAAAGTTCCAGAATAGAAATAATATCATTTTTGATTTTATTTTTACTTCACGCCACGATATGGACGATACATTGACAAAGATGGCGTTTAGCAATCAATAATACAATTCAACTGTTTGTTTAGTAAAGCTTGATAATCACAACAATTATATATGTTACTACACATATGAATATATATTATGACCTATGATAGGTTTTGTCTTATTTCAGTAATTCACATTTGTTTCAAATCGATGTCACTGGTAAACTAAGTGTAAAGGTTCCTATCAACGATGGCAAGAGTTTGTATCGGATTTATATTATAGCGTCTGATAATGGAATTCCAAGTCTATCATCTTTCGTAGAGGTTTTGGTAGGTATTGTTACATTCAGATAGAATACACAACAATACAAACATAAAGATAAAACAAAACAATACCTAGTCATTTATTATTACTTCATAATCAATATTAGAACATGCCATTTCTTTTTAGAGTTTCAAACCAGCCAGTTAATATCACTTCTTATTCGACTTTCGAACCAGTGAGATCTCATCACTTTTTGTTCGATTTTAGCACCAGACAGTCATTATCACTTATTCGACATTCCTGTATAGATCAATATCACTACCACCTCATTACACTTGTTCCCCTTGTGAATATAGCTGAATTACTACTGAAAGTAGTATACAGTTATGTGGAAAGTTCTAAAATGATGTATGGTTTGTACTTATATCTGTAAACTTTTAAACAGCATGAATACATACAGAAACATCAATTTCAGATAACTAGAGTTAACATTGTTGGGACATTGGTGAAGATTGGAACACCACTCCAAGAGGATAAACTATTAGAGAAGAAGAATGAACTTGAGAGGTTATTAATTTACTTTCATATTAAGCTTGTTTATATATATATAAATGAAATAAATCTGAAAAGAACACCTATGTAGTTTCGTAGAACAAGGATACAAAAAAAGACGGGAAAAAACCAACAACAACAACAACAACAACAACACATCGGGCATATTAACGATTGAAAGGGTGTATTTTTATAATTTTTGTTATGTAAGTCATGTTCACTAGTACAAATATGTGCAGCAAAAACACAACAGAAAAGTTATTGGTATGGTTTAACACTACATTCAACAATATTTCCATTATAGCGTGTCCTTCAGTTTTATTGTTGGATGAGACCAGTGGGAAACCACCGACCTGCCACAAGTAAATAACAAACGTTATCATATAGGGATGTATCAAATTAATTACATGTAATTCGAGTGTAAATAAAATATATTTTGCATATGTTTATAGTAAAATAAGCGCCATTCTAAAGGTAAAGAGTGTAGTGGAGGAAATCAAAGGTGTGCCTCATGTTGATACTACTCGGCTTACAAGGTATGATGAATAAGTTAAACCTGTCTAAACCTAACCTCCTGGGGATCAACTTTTTTATTCGGAATATACAGATGTTCAGTTCATACAAATTAAATTAACAAAGATGTCTTGCATTAGGACTTTATTTAAAGTTCGATTTATGGAAGATTTCGGTTTATTTGGGGTTCGGTTTAAACAGGTTTCACTGTACTCGACAACATTTTGTTGGAAATATTTAATTTTATATTTGTTGACCTTTGTAGTTTTCTTTATATATATAAAAAAAAAGATTGCCTTATTATTTCCTTATGTAAGGTAATATGAATTTGAGGATACTCTACCTGAACATGCTAAATTGGATAATTTACCTGTATATCTACATATCTACCAACTTAAATATCTAGTTATTGGCATACACGAGAACGCTCTTAAGATAAATGATCAATAAGGTTTTGACATATTGATTTGGAAATCTTTGTTTATTTGTTATTGAAGTTTTGATGTCGAAGTTCAATGAACAATACAGTGTACAGAAATTAAAGTAATTTATACGAACTTCCAAGTGCAAATCGTATGATTGTCCAAGTTCTCCGAATGCGTGAGTACTGTGAATACGTAAGAACACATTTCCAGCTGTAATTACTTATATTGATATGCATTGAGTAATTGTTTATGGCTTAATGATCAGAGACAAATATTTCATACATCTTCAGAACGAGAACAAATTCAATTATGTATAGATAATATACAGAATCGAGTCAGGAATAGAACAAGCACAACAATGTATAGATAATATACAGAATCGAGACAGGAATAGAACAAGCCAACAATGTATAGATAATATACAGAATCAAGACAGGAATAGAACAAGCACAACAATGTATAGATAATATACAGAATCAAGACAGGAATAGAACAAGTACAACAATGTATAGATAATATACAGAATCGAGACAGGAATAGAACAAGCACAACAATGTATAGATAATATACAGAATCGAGACAGGAATAGAACAAGCCAACAATGTATAGATAATATACAGAATCGAGACAGGAATAGAACAAGCACAACAATGTATAGATAATATACAGAATCGAGACAGGAATAGAACAAGTACAACAATGTATAGATAATATACAGAATCGAGACAGGAATAGAACAAGTACAACAATGTATAGATAATATACAGAATCGAGACAGGAATAGAACAAGTACAACAATGTATAGATAATATACAGAATCGAGACAGGAATAGAACAAGCCAACAATGTATAGATAATATACAGAATCGAGACAGGAATAGAACAAGTACAACAATGTATAGATAATATACAGAATCGAGACAGGAATAGAACAAGCCAACAATGTATAGATAATATACAGAATCGAGACAGGAATAGAACAAGTACAACAATGTATAGATAATATACAGAATCGAGACAGGAATAGAACAAGCCAACAATGTATAGATAATATACAGAATCAAGACAGGAATAGAACAAGCACAACAATGTATAGATAATATACAGAATCGAGACAGGAATAGAACACGTACAACAATGAATAGATAATATACAGAATCGAGACAGGAATAGAACAAGCCAACAATGTATAGATAATATACAGAATCGAGACAGGAATACAACAAGCCAACAATGTATAGATAATATACAGAATCAAGACAGGAATAGAACAAGCCAACAATGTATAGATAATATACAGAATCGAGACAGGAATAGAACAAGCACAACAATGTATAGATAATATACAGAATCGAGACAGGAATAGAACAAGCCAACAATGTATAGATAATATACAGAATCGAGACAGGAATAGAACAAGCCAACAATGTATAGATAATATACAGAATCAAGACAGGAATAGAACAAGGCAACAATGTATAGATAATATACAGAATCGAGACAGGAATAGAACAAGCCAACAATCTATAGATAATATACAGAATCAAGACAGGAATAGAACAAGTACAACAATGTATAGATAATATACAGAATCGAGACAGGAATAGAACAAGCCAACAATCTATAGATAATATACAGAATCAAGACAGGAATAGAACAAGCCAACAATGTATAGATAATATACAGAATCGAGACAGGAATAGAACAAGCCAACAATCTATAGATAATATACAGAATCAAGACAGGAATAGAACAAGCCAACAATGTATAGATAATATACAGAATCAAGACAGGAATAGAACAAGCCAACAATGTATAGATAATATACAGAATCGAGACAGGAATAGAACAAGCACAACAATGTATAGATAATATACAGAATCAAGACAGGAATAGAACAAGTACAACAATGTATAGATAATATACAGAATCAAGACAGGAATAGAACAAGCCAACAATGTATAGATAATATACAGAATCAAGACAGGAATAGAACAAGCCAACAATGTATAGATAATATACAGAATCGAGACAGGAATAGAACAAGTACAACAATGTATAGATAATATACAGAATCGAGACAGGAATAGAACAAGCCAACAATGTATAGATAATATACAGAATCGAGACAGGAATAGAACAAGCCAACAATGTATAGATAATATACAGAATCAAGACAGGAATAGAACAAGTACAACAATGTATAGATAATATACAGAATCAAGACAGGAATAGAACAAGCCAACAATGTATAGATAATATACAGAATCGAGACAGGAATAGAACACGTACAACAATGAATAGATAATATACAGAATCGAGACAGGAATAGAACAAGCCAACAATGTATAGATAATATACAGAATCGAGACAGGAATACAACAAGCCAACAATGTATAGATAATATACAGAATCAAGACAGGAATAGAACAAGCCAACAATGTATAGATAATATACAGAATCGAGACAGGAATAGAACAAGCACAACAATGTATAGATAATATACAGAATCGAGACAGGAATAGAACAAGCCAACAATGTATAGATAATATACAGAATCGAGACAGGAATAGAACAAGCCAACAATGTATAGATAATATACAGAATCAAGACAGGAATAGAACAAGGCAACAATGTATAGATAATATACAGAATCGAGACAGGAATAGAACAAGCCAACAATCTATAGATAATATACAGAATCAAGACAGGAATAGAACAAGTACAACAATGTATAGATAATATACAGAATCGAGACAGGAATAGAACAAGCCAACAATCTATAGATAATATACAGAATCAAGACAGGAATAGAACAAGCCAACAATGTATAGATAATATACAGAATCGAGACAGGAATAGAACAAGCCAACAATCTATAGATAATATACAGAATCAAGACAGGAATAGAACAAGCCAACAATGTATAGATAATATACAGAATCAAGACAGGAATAGAACAAGCCAACAATGTATAGATAATATACAGAATCGAGACAGGAATAGAACAAGCACAACAATGTATAGATAATATACAGAATCAAGACAGGAATAGAACAAGTACAACAATGTATAGATAATATACAGAATCAAGACAGGAATAGAACAAGCCAACAATGTATAGATAATATACAGAATCAAGACAGGAATAGAACAAGCCAACAATGTATAGATAATATACAGAATCGAGACAGGAATAGAACAAGTACAACAATGTATAGATAATATACAGAATCGAGACAGGAATAGAACAAGCCAACAATGTATAGATAATATACAGAATCGAGACAGGAATAGAACAAGCCAACAATGTATAGATAATATACAGAATCAAGACAGGAATAGAACAAGTACAACAATGTATAGATAATATACAGAATCAAGACAGGAATAGAACAAGCCAACAATGTATAGATAATATACAGAATCGAGACAGGAATAGAACAAGTACAACAATGTATAGATAATATACAGAATCAAGACAGGAATAGAACAAGTACAACAATGTATAGATAATATACAGAATCAAGACAGGAATAGAACAAGCCAACAATGTATAGATAATATACAGAATCAAGACAGGAATAGAACAAGCCAACAATGTATAGATAATATACAGAATCAAGACAGGAATAGAACAAGCCAACAATGTATAGATAATATACAGAATCGAGACAGGAATAGAACAAGCACAGCAATGTATAGATAATATACAGAATCGAGACAAGAATACAACAAGCCAACAATGTATAGATAATATACAGAATCAAGACAGGAATAGAACAAGCCAACAATGTATAGATAATATACAGAATCAAGACAGGAATAGAACAAGCCAACAATGTATAGATAATATACAGAATCGAGACAGGAATAGAACAAGCACAACAATGTATAGATAATATACAGAATCGAGACAGGAATACAACAAGCCAACAATGTATAGATAATATACAGAATCAAGACAGGAATAGAACAAGCCAACAATGTATAGATAATATACAGAATCAAGACAGGAATAGAACAAGCCAACACTGTATAGATAATATACAGAATCGAGACAGGAATAGAACAAGCACAACAATGTATAGATAATATACAGAATCAAGACAGGAATAGAACAAGTACAACAATGTATAGATAATATACAGAATCAAGACAGGAATAGAACAAGCCAACAATGTATAGATAATATACAGAATCGAGACAGGAATACAACAAGCCAACAATGTATAGATAATATACAGAATCAAGACAGGAATAGAACAAGCCAACAATGTATAGATAATATACAGAATCGAGACAGGAATAGAACAAGCACAACAATGTATAGATAATATACAGAATCGAGACAGGAATAGAACAAGCCAACAATGTATAGATAATATACAGAATCGAGACAGGAATAGAACAAGCCAACAATGTATAGATAATATACAGAATCAAGACAGGAATAGAACAAGTACAACAATGTATAGATAATATACAGAATCGAGACAGGAATAGAACAAGCCAACAAAGTATAGATAATATACAGAATCGAGACAGGAATAGAACAAGCACAACAATGTATAGATAATATACAGAATCGAGACAGGAATAGAACAAGTACAACAATGTATAGATAATATACAGAATCAAGACAGGAATAGAACAAGCCAACAATGTATAGATAATATACAGAATCGAGACAGGAATAGAACAAGCACAACAATGTATAGATAATATACAGAATCAAGACAGGAATAGAACAAGCCAACAATGTATAGATAATATACAGAATCGAGACAGGAATAGAACAAGCCAACAATGTATAGATAATATACAGAATCGAGACAGGAATAGAACAAGCGGTACAATGTATAGATAATATACAGAATCGAGACAGGAATACAACAAGCCAACAATGTATAGATAATATACAGAATCGAGACAGGAATACAACAAGCCAACAATGTATAGATAATATACAGAATCAAGACAGGAATAGAACAAGCCAACAATGTATAGATAATATACAGAATCAAGACAGGAATAGAACAAGTACAACAATGTATAGATAATATACAGAATCGAGACAGGAATAGAACAAGCCAACAATGTATAGATAATATACAGAATCGAGACAGGAATAGAACAAGCACAACAATGTATAGATAATATACAGAATCAAGACAGGAATAGAACAAGTACAACAATGTACAGATAATATACAGAATCGAGACAGGAATAGAACAAGTACAACAATGTATAGATAATATACAGAATCGAGACAGGAATAGAACAAGCCAACAATGTATAGATAATATACAGAATCGAGACAGGAATAGAACAAGCACAACAATGTATAGATAATATACAGAATCGAGACAGGAATAGAACAAGTACAACAATGTATAGATAATATACAGAATCAAGACAGGAATAGAACAAGCCAACAATGTATAGATAATATACAGAATCGAGACAGGAATAGAACAAGCACAACAATGTATAGATAATATACAGAATCAAGACAGGAATAGAACAAGTACAACAATGTATAGATAATATACAGAATCAAGACAGGAATAGAACAAGTACAACAATGTATAGATAATATACAGAATCGAGACAGGAATAGAACAAGCACAACAATGTATAGATAATATACAGAATCAAGACAGGAATAGAACAAGCACAACAATGTATAGATAATATACAGAATCGAGACAGGAATAGAACAAGCCAACAATGTATAGATAATATACAGAATCGAGACAGGAATAGAACAAGTACAACAATGTATAGATAATATACAGAATCAAGACAGGAATAGAACAAGCCAACAATGTATAGATAATATACAGAATCAAGACAGGAATAGAACAAGCCAACAATGTATAGATAATATACAGAATCGAGACAGGAATAGAACAAGTACAACAATGTATAGATAATATACAGAATCAAGACAGGAATAGAACAAGCCAACAATGTATAGATAATATACAGAATCAAGACAGGAATAGAACAAGCCAACAATGTATAGATAATATACAGAATCGAGACAGGAATACAACAAGCCAACAATGTATAGATAATATACAGAATCAAGACAGGAATAGAACAAGCCAACAATGTATAGATAATATACAGAATCGAGACAGGAATACAACAAGCCAACAATGTATAGATAATATAAAGAATCGAGACAGGAATAGAACAAGCACAACAATGTATAGATAATATACAGAATCGAGACAGGAATAGAACAAGCCAGCAATGTATAGATAATATACAGAATCAAGACAGGAATAGAACAAGCCAACAATGTATAGATAATATACAGAATCAAGACAGGAATAGAACAAGCCAACAATGTATAGATAATATACAGAATCGAGACAGGAATAGAACAAGCCAACAATGTATAGATAATATACAGAATCAAGACAGGAATAGAACAAGCCAACAATGTATAGATAATATACAGAATCAAGACAGGAATAGAACAAGCCAACAATGTATAGATAATATACAGAATCAAGACAGGAATAGAACAAGCCAACAATGTATAGATAATATACAGAATCAAGACAGGAATAGAACAAGCCAACAATGTATAGATAATATACAGAATCGAGACAGGAATAGAACAAGCACAACAATGTATAGATAATATACAGAATCGAGACAGGAATAGAACAAGCCAACAATGTATAGATAATATACAGAATCGAGACAGGAATAGAACAAGCCAACAATGTATAGATAATATACAGAATCGAGACAGGAATAGAACAAGTACAACAATGTATAGATAATATACAGAATCAAGACAGGAATAGAACAAGCCAACAATGTATAGATAATATACAGAATCAAGACAGGAATAGAACAAGCACAACAATGTATAGATAATATACAGAATCAAGACAGGAATAGAACAAGCCAACAATGTATAGATAATATACAGAATCAAGACAGGAATAGAACAAGCACAACAATGTATAGATAATATACAGAATCAAGACAGGAATAGAACAAGTACAACAATGTATAGATAATATACAGAATCGAGACAGGAATAGAACAAGCCAACAATGTATAGATAATATACAGAATCAAGACAGGAATAGAACAAGTACAACGATGTATAGATAATATACAGAATCGAGACAGGAATAGAACAAGCACAACAATGTATAGATAATATACAGAATCGAGACAGGAATAGAACAAGCCAACAATGTATAGATAATATACAGAATCAAGACAGGAATAGAACAAGCCAACAATGTATAGATAATATACAGAATCAAGACAGAAATAGAACAAGCCAACAATGTATAGATAATATACAGAATCGAGACAGGAATAGAACAAGTACAACAATGTATAGATAATATACAGAATCAAGACAGGAATAGAACAAGCCAAAAATGTATAGATAATATACAGAATCGAGACAGGAATAGAACAAGCACAACAATATATAGATAATATACAGAATCGAGACAGGAATAGAACAAGCCAACAATGTATAGATAATATACAGAATCGAGACAGGAATAGAACAAGCCAACAATGTATAGATAATATACAGAATCGAGACAGGAATAGAACAAGCCAACAATGTATAGATAATATACAGAATCGAGACAGGAATAGAACAAGCCAACAATCTATAGATAATATACAGAATCGAGACAGGAATAGAACAAGCCAACAATGTATAGATAATATACAGAATCGAGACAGGAATAGAACAAGCCAACAATGTATAGATAATATACAGAATCGAGACAGGAATAGAACAAGCCAACAATGTATAGATAATATACAGAATCGAGACAGGAATAGAACAAGCCAACAATGTATAGATAATATACAGAATCGAGACAGGAATAGAACAAGTACAACAATGTATAGATAATATACAGAATCGAGACAGGAATAGAACAAGCCAACAATGTATAGATAATATACAGAATCGAGAAATGGAATAGAACAAGCCAACAATGTATAGATAATATACAGAATCAAGACAGGAATAGAACAAGCACAACAATGTATAGATAATATACAGAATCAAGACAGGAATAGAACAAGCCAACAATGTATAGATAATATACAGAATCGAGACAGGAATAGAACAAGTACAACAATGTATAGATAATATACAGAATCGAGACAGGAATAGAACAAGCCAACAATGTATAGATAATATACAGAATCGAGACAGGAATAGAACAAGCCAACAATGTATAGATAATATACAGAATCGAGACAGGAATAGAACAAGCCAACAATGTATAGATAATATACAGAATCAAGACAGGAATAGAACAAGCCAACAATGTATAGATAATATACAGAATCAAGACAGGAATAGAACAAGCCAACAATGTATAGATAATATACAGAATCGAGACAGGAATAGAACAAGCCAACAATGTATAGATAATATACAGAATCGAGACAAGAATAGAACAAGTACAACAATGTATAGATAATATACAGAATCAAGACAGGAATAGAACAAGCCAACAATGTATAGATAATATACAGAATCGAGACAGGAATAGAACAAGCACAACAATGTATAGATAATATACAGAATCAAGACAGGAATAGAACAAGTACAACAATGTATAGATAATATACAGAATCGAGACAGGAATAGAACAAGCCAACATTGTATAGATAATATACAGAATCAAGACAGGAATAGAACAAGTACAACGATGTATAGATGATATACAGAATCGAGACAGGAATAGAACAAGCACAACAATGTATAGATAATATACAGAATCGAGAAATGGAATAGAACAAGCCAACAATGTATAGATAATATACAGAATCAAGACAGGAATAGAACAAGCACAACAATGTATAGATAATATACAGAATCAAGACAGGAATAGAACAAGCCAACAATGTATAGATAATATACAGAATCGAGACAGGAATAGAACAAGTACAACAATGTATAGATAATATACAGAATCGAGACAGGAATAGAACAAGCCAACAATGTATAGATAATATACAGAATCGAGACAGGAATAGAACAAGCCAACAATGTATAGATAATATACAGAATCGAGACAGGAATAGAACAAGCCAACAATGTATAGATAATATACAGAATCAAGACAGGAATAGAACAAGCCAACAATGTATAGATAATATACAGAATCAAGACAGGAATAGAACAAGCCAACAATGTATAGATAATATACAGAATCGAGACAGGAATAGAACAAGCCAACAATGTATAGATAATATACAGAATCGAGACAAGAATAGAACAAGTACAACAATGTATAGATAATATACAGAATCAAGACAGGAATAGAACAAGCCAACAATGTATAGATAATATACAGAATCGAGACAGGAATAGAACAAGCACAACAATGTATAGATAATATACAGAATCAAGACAGGAATAGAACAAGTACAACAATGTATAGATAATATACAGAATCGAGACAGGAATAGAACAAGCCAACATTGTATAGATAATATACAGAATCAAGACAGGAATAGAACAAGTACAACGATGTATAGATGATATACAGAATCGAGACAGGAATAGAACAAGCACAACAATGTATAGATAATATACAGAATCGAGACAGGAATAGAACAAGCCAACAATGTATAGATAATATACAGAATCAAGACAGGAATAGAACAAGCACAACAATGTATAGATAATATACAGAATCGAGACAGGAATAGAACAAGACAACAATGTATAGATAATATACAGAATCGAGACAGGAATAGAACAAGCCAACAATGTATAGATAATATACAGAATCGAGACAGGAATAGAACAAGTACAACAATGTATAGATAATATACAGAATCGAGACAGGAATAGAACAAGCCAACAATGTATAGATAATATACAGAATCGAGACAGGAATAGAACAAGCCAACAATGTATAGATAATATACAGAATCGAGACAGGAATAGAACAAGCCAACAATGTATAGATAATATACAGAATCGAGACAGGAATAGAACAAGCCAACAATGTATAGATAATATACAGAATCGAGACAGGAATAGAACAAGTACAACAATGTATAGATAATATACAGAATCAAGACAGGAATAGAACAAGCCAACAATGTATAGATAATATACAGAATCGAGACAGGAATAGAACAAGCACAACAATGTATAGATAATATACAGAATCAAGACAGGAATAGAACAAGTACAACAATGTATAGATAATATACAGAATCGAGACAGGAATAGAACAAGCCAACAATGTATAGATAATATACAGAATCAAGACAGGAATAGAACAAGTACAACGATGTATAGATGATATACAGAATCGAGACAGGAATAGAACAAGCACAACAATGTATAGATAATATACAGAATCGAGACAGGAATAGAACAAGCCAACAATGTATAGATAATATACAGAATCAAGACAGGAATAGAACAAGCCAACAATGTATAGATAATATACAGAATCGAGACAGGAATAGAACAAGCACAACAATGTATTGATAATATACAGAATCGAGACAGGAATAGAACAAGCCAACAATGTATAGATAATATACAGAATCGAGACAGGAATAGAACAAGCCAACAATGTATAGATAATATACAGAATCGAGACAGGAATAGAACAAGTACAACAATGTATAGATAATATACAGAATCAAGACAGGAATAGAACAAGCCAACAATGTATAGATAATATACAGAATCAAGACAGGAATAGAACAAGCACAACAATGTATAGATAATATACAGAATCAAGACAGGAATAGAACAAGCCAACAATGTATAGATAATATACAGAATCAAGACAGGAATAGAACAAGCACAACAATGTATAGATAATATACAGAATCAAGACAGGAATAGAACAAGTACAACAATGTATAGATAATATACAGAATCGAGACAGGAATAGAACAAGCCAACAATGTATAGATAATATACAGAATCAAGACAGGAATAGAACAAGTACAACGATGTATAGATAATATACAGAATCGAGACAGGAATAGAACAAGCACAACAATGTATAGATAATATACAGAATCGAGACAGGAATAGAACAAGCCAACAATGTATAGATAATATACAGAATCAAGACAGGAATAGAACAAGCCAACAATGTATAGATAATATACAGAATCAAGACAGGAATAGAACAAGACAACAATGTATAGATAATATACAGAATCGAGACAGGAATAGAACAAGTACAACAATGTATAGATAATATACAGAATCAAGACAGGAATAGAACAAGCCAACAATGTATAGATAATATACAGAATCAAGACAGGAATAGAACAAGCACAACAATGTATAGATAATATACAGAATCGAGACAGGAATAGAACAAGCCAACAATGTATAGATAATATACAGAATCGAGACAGGAATAGAACAAGCCAACAATGTATAGATAATATACAGAATCGAGACAGGAATAGAACAAGCCAACAATGTATAGATAATATACAGAATCGAGACAGGAATAGAACAAGCCAACAATCTATAGATAATATACAGAATCGAGACAGGAATAGAACAAGCCAACAATCTATAGATAATATACAGAATCGAGACAGGAATAGAACAAGCCAACAATCTATAGATAATATACAGAATCGAGACAGGAATAGAACAAGCCAACAATGTATAGATAATATACAGAATCGAGACAGGAATAGAACAAGCCAACAATGTATAGATAATATACAGAATCGAGACAGGAATAGAACAAGTACAACAATGTATAGATAATATACAGAATCGAGACAGGAATAGAACAAGCCAACAATGTATAGATAATATACAGAATCGAGACAGGAATAGAACAAGCCAACAATGTATAGATAATATACAGAATCAAGACAGGAATAGAACAAGCACAACAATGTATAGATAATATACAGAATCAAGACAGGAATAGAACAAGCCAACAATGTATAGATAATATACAGAATCGAGACAGGAATAGAACAAGTACAACAATGTATAGATAATATACAGAATCGAGACAGGAATAGAACAAGCCAACAATGTATAGATAATATACAGAATCGAGACAGGAATAGAACAAGCCAACAATGTATAGATAATATACAGAATCGAGACAGGAATAGAACAAGCCAACAATGTATAGATAATATACAGAATCGAGACAGGAATAGAACAAGCCAACAATGTATAGATAATATACAGAATCGAGACAGGAATAGAACAAGTACAACAATGTATAGATAATATACAGAATCAAGACAGGAATAGAACAAGCACAACAATGTATAGATAATATACAGAATCAAGACAGGAATAGAACAAGTACAACAATGTATAGATAATATACAGAATCGAGACAGGAATAGAACAAGCCAACAATGTATAGATAATATACAGAATCAAGACAGGAATAGAACAAGTACAACGATGTATAGATGATATACAGAATCGAGACAGGAATAGAACAAGCACAACAATGTATAGATAATATACAGAATCGAGACAGGAATAGAACAAGCCAACAATGTATAGATAATATACAGAATCAAGACAGGAATAGAACAAGCCAACAATGTATAGATAATATACAGAATCGAGACAGGAATAGAACAAGCACAACAATGTATAGATAATATACAGAATCGAGACAGGAATAGAACAAGACAACAATGTATAGATAATATACAGAATCGAGACAGGAATAGAACAAGCCAACAATGTATAGATAATATACAGAATCGAGACAGGAATAGAACAAGTACAACAATGTATAGATAATATACAGAATCAAGACAGGAATAGAACAAGCCAACAATGTATAGATAATATACAGAATCAAGACAGGAATAGAACAAGCACAACAATGTATAGATAATATACAGAATCAAGACAGGAATAGAACAAGCCAACAATGTATAGATAATATACAGAATCAAGACATGAATAGAACAAGCACAACAATGTATAGATAATATACAGAATCGAGACAGGAATAGAACAAGTACAACAATGTATAGATAATATACAGAATCGAGACAGGAATAGAACAAGCCAACAATGTATAGATAATATACAGAATCAAGACAGGAATAGAACAAGTACAACGATGTATAGATAATATACAGAATCGAGACAGGAATAGAACAAGCACAACAATGTATAGATAATATACAGAATCGAGACAGGAATAGAACAAGCCAACAATGTATAGATAATATACAGAATCAAGACAGGAATAGAACAAGCCAACAATGTATAGATAATATACAGAATCAAGACAGGAATAGAACAAGCCAACAATGTATAGATAATATACAGAATCGAGACAGGAATAGAACAAGTACAACAATGTATAGATAATATACAGAATCAAGACAGGAATAGAACAAGCCAACAATGCATAGATAATATACAGAATCAAGACAGGAATAGAACAAGCACAACAATGTATAGATAATATACAGAATCGAGACAGGAATAGAACAAGCCAACAATGTATAGATAATATACAGAATCGAGACAGGAATAGAACAAGCCAACAATGTATAGATAATATACAGAATCGAGACAGGAATAGAACAAGCCAACAATGTATAGATAATATACAGAATCGAGACAGGAATAGAACAAGCCAACAATCTATAGATAATATACAGAATCGAGACAGGAATAGAACAAGCCAACAATCTATAGATAATATACAGAATCGAGACAGGAATAGAACAAGCCAACAATCTATAGATAATATACAGAATCGAGACAGGAATAGAACAAGCCAACAATGTATAGATAATATACAGAATCGAGACAGGAATAGAACAAGCTAACAATGTATAGATAATATACAGAATCGAGACAGGAATAGAACAAGTACAACAATGTATAGATAATATACAGAATCGAGACAGGAATAGAACAAGCCAACAATGTATAGATAATATACAGAATCGAGACAGGAATAGAACAAGCCAACAATGTATAGATAATATACAGAATCAAGACAGGAATAGAACAAGCACAACAATGTATAGATAATATACAGAATCAAGACAGGAATAGAACAAGCCAACAATGTATAGATAATATACAGAATCGAGACAGGAATAGAACAAGTACAACAATGTATAGATAATATACAGAATCGAGACAGGAATAGAACAAGCCAACAATGTATAGATAATATACAGAATCGAGACAGGAATAGAACAAGCCAACAATGTATAGATAATATACAGAATCGAGACAGGAATAGAACAAGCCAACAATGTATAGATAATATACAGAATCAAGACAGGAATAGAACAAGCCAACAATGTATAGATAATATACAGAATCAAGACAGGAATAGAACAAGCCAACAATGTATAGATAATATACAGAATCGAGACAGGAATAGAACAAGCCAACAATGTATAGATAATATACAGAATCGAGACAGGAATAGAACAAGTACAACAATGTATAGATAATATACAGAATCAAGACAGGAATAGAACAAGCCAACAATGTATAGATAATATACAGAATCGAGACAGGAATAGAACAAGCACAACAATGTATAGATAATATACAGAATCAAGACAGGAATAGAACAAGTACAACAATGTATAGATAATATACAGAATCGAGACAGGAATAGAACAAGCCAACAATGTATAGATAATATACAGAATCAAGACAGGAATAGAACAAGTACAACGATGTATAGATGATATACAGAATCGAGACAGGAATAGAACAAGCACAACAATGTATAGATAATATACAGAATCGAGACAGGAATAGAACAAGCCAACAATGTATAGATAATATACAGAATCAAGACAGGAATAGAACAAGCCAACAATGTATAGATAATATACAGAATCAAGACAGGAATAGAACAAGCCAACAATGTATAGATAATATACAGAATCGAGACAGGAATAGAACAAGTACAACAATGTATAGATAATATACAGAATCAAGACAGGAATAGAACAAGCCAACAATGTATAGATAATATACAGAATCAAGACAGGAATAGAACAAGCACAACAATGTATAGATAATATACAGAATCAAGACAGGAATAGAACAAGCCAACAATGTATAGATAATATACAGAATCGAGACAGGAATAGAACAAGCCAACAATGTATAGATAATATACAGAATCGAGACAGGAATAGAACAAGCCAACAATGTATAGATAATATACAGAATCGAGACAGGAATAGAACAAGCCAACAATCTATAGATAATATACAGAATCGAGACAGGAATAGAAGAAGCCAACAATCTATAGATAATATACAGAATCGAGACAGGAATAGAACAAGCCAACAATCTATAGATAATATACAGAATCGAGACAGGAATAGAACAAGCCAACAATGTATAGATAATATACAGAATCGAGACAGGAATAGAACAAGCCAACAATGTATAGATAATATACAGAATCGAGACAGGAATAGAACAAGTACAACAATGTATAGATAATATACAGAATCAAGACAGGAATAGAACAAGCCAACAATGTATAGATAATATACAGAATCGAGACAGGAATAGAACAAGTACAACAATGTATAGATAATATACAGAATCAAGACAGGAATAGAACAAGCCATCAATGTATAGATAATATACAGAATCAAGACAGGAATAGAACAAGCACAACAATGTATAGATAATATACAGAATCGAGACAGGAATAGAACAAGCCAACAATGTATAGATAATATACAGAATCGAGACAGGAATAGAACAAGCCAACAATGTATAGATAATATACAGAATCGAGACAGGAATAGAACAAGCCAACAATGTATAGATAATATACAGAATCGAGACAGGAATAGAACAAGCCAACAATCTATAGATAATATACAGAATCGAGACAGGAATAGAACAAGCCAACAATCTATAGATAATATACAGAATCGAGACAGGAATAGAACAAGCCAACAATGTATAGATAATAAACAGAATCGAGACAGGAATAGAACAAGCCAACAATGTATAGATAATATACAGAATCGAGACAGGAATAGAACAAGTACAACAATGTATAGATAATATACAGAATCGAGACAGGAATAGAAGAAGCCAACAATGTATAGATAATATACAGAATCGAGACAGGAATAGAACAAGCCAACAATGTATAGATAATATACAGAATCAAGACAGGAATAGAACAAGCACAACAATGTATAGATAATATACAGAATCAAGACAGGAATAGAACAAGCCAACAATGTATAGATAATATACAGAATCGAGACAGGAATAGAACAAGTACAACAATGTATAGATAATATACAGAATCGAGACAGGAATAGAACAAACCAACAATGTATAGATAATATACAGAATCGAGACAGGAATAGAACAAGCCAACAATGTATAGATAATATACAGAATCGAGACAGGAATAGAACAAGCCAACAATGTATAGATAATATACAGAATCAAGACAGGAATAGAACAAGCCAACAATGTATAGATAATATACAGAATCAAGACAGGAATAGAACAAGCCAACAATGTATAGATAATATACAGAATCGAGACAGGAATAGAACAAGCCAACAATGTATAGATAATATACAGAATCGAGACAGGAATAGAACAAGTACAACAATGTATAGATAATATACAGAATCAAGGCAGGAATAGAACAAGCCAACAATGTATAGATAATATACAGAATCGAGACAGGAATAGAACAAGCACAACAATGTATAGATAATATACAGAATCAAGACAGGAATAGAACAAGTACAACAATGTATAGATAATATACAGAATCGAGACAGGAATAGAACAAGCCAACAATGTATAGATAATATACAGAATCAAGACAGGAATAGAACAAGTACAACGATGTATATATGATATGCAGAATCGAGACAGGAATAGAACAAGCACAACAATGTATAGATAATATACAGAATCGAGACAGGAATAGAACAAGCCAACAATGTATAGATAATATACAGAATCAAGACAGGAATAGAACAAGCCAACAATGTATAGATAATATACAGAATCAAGACAGGAATAGAACAAGCCAACAATGTATAGATAATATACAGAATCGAGACAGGAATAGAACAAGTACAACAATGTATAGATAATATACAGAATCAAGACAGGAATAGAACAAGCCAACAATGTATAGATAATATACAGAATCAAGACAGGAATAGAACAAGCACAACAATGTATAGATAATATACAGAATCAAGACAGGAATAGAACAAGCCAACAATGTATAGATAATATACAGAATCGAGACAGGAATAGAACAAGCCAACAATGTATAGATAATATACAGAATCGAGACAGGAATAGAACAAGCCAACAATGTATAGATAATATACAGAATCGAGACAGGAATAGAACAAGCCAACAATCTATAGATAATATACAGAATCGAGACAGGAATAGAAGAAGCCAACAATCTATAGATAATATACAGAATCGAGACAGGAATAGAACAAGCCAACAATCTATAGATAATATACAGAATCGAGACAGGAATAGAACAAGCCAACAATGTATAGATAATATACAGAATCGAGACAGGAATAGAACAAGCCAACAATGTATAGATAATATACAGAATCGAGACAGGAATAGAACAAGTACAACAATGTATAGATAATATACAGAATCAAGACAGGAATAGAACAAGCCAACAATGTATAGATAATATACAGAATCGAGACAGGAATAGAACAAGTACAACAATGTATAGATAATATACAGAATCAAGACAGGAATAGAACAAGCCAACAATGTATAGATAATATACAGAATCGAGACAGGAATAGAACAAGCCAACAATGTATAGATAATATACAGAATCGAGACAGGAATAGAACAAGCCAACAATGTATAGATAATATACAGAATCGAGACAGGAATAGAACAAGCCAACAATGTATAGATAATATACAGAATCGAGACAGGAATAGAACAAGCCAACAATGTATAGATAATATACAGAATCGAGACAGGAATAGAACAAGCCAACAATCTATAGATAATATACAGAATCGAGACAGGAATAGAACAAGCCAACAATCTATAGATAATATACAGAATCGAGACAGGAATAGAACAAGCCAACAATGTATAGATAATATACAGAATCGAGACAGGAATAGAACAAGCCAACAATGTATAGATAATATACAGAATCGAGACAGGAATAGAACAAGCCAACAATGTATAGATAATATACAGAATCGAGACAGGAATAGAACAAGTACAACAATGTATAGATAATATACAGAATCGAGACAGGAATAGAAGAAGCCAACAATGTATAGATAATATACAGAATCGAGACAGGAATAGAACAAGCCAACAATGTATAGATAATATACAGAATCGAGACAGGAATAGAACAAGTACAACAATGTATAGATAATATACAGAATCAAGACAGGAATAGAACAAGCCAACAATGTATAGATAATATACAGAATCGAGACAGGAATAGAACAAGTACAACAATGTATAGATAATATACAGAATCGAGACAGGAATAGAACAAGCCAACAATGTATAGATAATATACAGAATCGAGACAGGAATAGAACAAGCCAACAATGTATAGATAATATACAGAATCGAGACAGGAATAGAACAAGCCAACAATGTATAGATAATATACAGAATCGAGACAGGAATAGAACAAGCCAACAATGTATAGATAATATACAGAATCGAGACAGGAATAGAACAAGCCAACAATGTATAGATAATATACAGAATCGAGACAGGAATAGAACAAGCCAACAATGTATAGATAATATACAGAATCGAGACAGGAATAGAACAAGCCAACAATGTATAGATAATATACAGAATCGAGACAGGAATAGAACAAGCCAACAATGTATAGATAATATACAGAATCGAGACAGGAATAGAACAAGCCAACAATGTATAGATAATATACAGAATCGAGACAGGAATAGACACGAGCCAACAATGTATAGATAATATACAGAATCGAGACAGGAATAGAACAAGCCAACAATGTATAGATAATATACAGAATCAAGACAGGAATAGAACAAGTACAACAATGTATAGATAATATACAGAATCGAGACAGGAATAGAACAAGCACAACAATGTATAGATAATATACAGAATCGAGACAGGAATAGAACAAGCCAACAATGTATAGATAATATACAGAATCAAGACAGGAATAGAACAAGCCAACAATGTATAGATAATATACAGAATCAAGACAGGAATAGAACAAGCCAACAATGTATAGATAATATACAGAATCGAGACAGGAATAGAACAAGTACAACAATGTATAGATAATATACAGAATCGAGACAGGAATAGAACAAGCCAACAATGTATAGATAATATACAGAATCGAGACAGGAATAGAACAAGCCAACAATGTATAGATAATATACAGAATCGAGACAGGAATAGAACAAGCCAACAATGTATAGATAATATACAGAATCGAGACAGGAATAGAACAAGCCAACAATGTATAGATAATATACAGAATCGAGACAGGAATAGAACAAGCCAACAATGTATAGATAATATACAGAATCGAGACAGGAATAGAACAAGCCAACAATGTATAGATAATATACAGAATCGAGACAGGAATAGAACAAGCCAACAATGTATAGATAATATACAGAATCGAGACAGGAATAGAACAAGCCAACAATGTATAGATAATATACAGAATCGAGACAGGAATAGAACAAGCCAACAATGTATAGATAATATACAGAATCGAGACAGGAATAGAACAAGCCAACAATGTATAGATAATATACAGAATCGAGACAGGAATAGAACAAGTACAACAATGTATAGATAATATACAGAATCAAGACAGGAATAGAACAAGCCAACAATGTATAGATAATATACAGAATCGAGACAGGAATAGAACAAGTACAACAATGTATAGATAATATACAGAATCGAGACAGGAATAGAACAAGCCAACAATGTATAGATAATATACAGAATCAAGACAGGAATAGAACAAGCCAACAATGTATAGATAATATACAGAATCGAGACAGGAATAGAACAAGCCAACAATGTATAGATAATATACAGAATCGAGACAGGAATAGAACAAGCCAACAATGCTATAGATAATATACAGAATCGAGACAGGAATAGAACAAGCCAACAATGTATAGATAATATACAGAATCGAGACAGGAATAGAACAAGCCAACAATGTATAGATAATATACAGAATCGAGACAGGAATAGAACAAGCCAACAATGTATAGATAATATACAGAATCGAGACAGGAATAGAACAAGCCAACAATGTATAGATAATATACAGAATCGAGACAGGAATAGAACAAGCCAACAATGTATAGATAATATACAGAATCGAGACAGGAATAGAACAAGCCAACAATGTATAGATAATATACAGAATCGAGACAGGAATAGAACAAGCCAACAATGTATAGATAATATACAGAATCGAGACAGGAATAGAACAAGCCAACAATGTATAGATAATATACAGAATCAAGACAGGAATAGAACAAGCCAACAATGTATAGATAATATACAGAATCGAGACAGGAATAGAACAAGTACAACAATGTATAGATAATATACAGAATCAAGACAGGAATAGAACAAGCCAACAATGTATAGATAATATACAGAATCAAGACAGGAATAGAACAAGCACAACAATGTATAGATAATATACAGAATCGAGACAGGAATAGAACAAGCCAACAATGTATAGATAATATACAGAATCGAGACAGGAATAGAACAAGCCAACAATGTATAGATAATATACAGAATCGAGACAGGAATAGAACAAGCCAACAATGTATAGATAATATACAGAATCGAGACAGGAATAGAACAAGCCAACAATCTATAGATAATATACAGAATCGAGACAGGAATAGAACAAGCCAACAATCTATAGATAATATACAGAATCGAGACAGGAATAGAACAAGCCAACAATGTATAGATAATATACAGAATCGAGACAGGAATAGAACAAGCCAACAATGTATAGATAATATACAGAATCGAGACAGGAATAGAACAAGCCAACAATGTATAGATAATATACAGAATCGAGACAGGAATAGAACAAGTACAACAATGTATAGATAATATACAGAATCGAGACAGGAATAGAAGAAGCCAACAATGTATAGATAATATACAGAATCGAGACAGGAATAGAACAAGCCAACAATGTATAGATAATATACAGAATCGAGACAGGAATAGAACAAGCACAACAATGTATAGATAATATACAGAATCAAGACAGGAATAGAACAAGCCAACAATGTATAGATAATATACAGAATCGAGACAGGAATAGAACAAGTACAACAATGTATAGATAATATACAGAATCGAGACAGGAATAGAACAAGCCAACAATGTATAGATAATATACAGAATCGAGACAGGAATAGAACAAGCCAACAATGTATAGATAATATACAGAATCGAGACAGGAATAGAACAAGCCAACAATGTATAGATAATATACAGAATCGAGACAGGAATAGAACAAGCCAACAATGTATAGATAATATACAGAATCGAGACAGGAATAGAACAAGCCAACAATGTATAGATAATATACAGAATCGAGACAGGAATAGAACAAGCCAACAATGTATAGATAATATACAGAATCGAGACAGGAATAGAACAAGTACAACAATGTATAGATAATATACAGAATCGAGACAGGAATAGAACAAGCCAACAATGTATAGATAATATACAGAATCGAGACAGGAATAGAACAAGCCAACAATGTATAGATAATATACAGAATCGAGACAGGAATAGAACAAGCCAACAATGTATAGATAATATACAGAATCGAGACAGGAATAGAACAAGTACAACAATGTATAGATAATATACAGAATCGAGACAGGAATAGAACAAGCCAACAATGTATAGATAATATACAGAATCGAGACAGGAATAGAACAAGCCAACAATGTATAGATAATATACAGAATCAAGACAGGAATAGAACAAGCCAACAATGTATAGATAATATACAGAATCAAGACAGGAATAGAACAAGCCAACAATGTATAGATAATATACAGAATCGAGACAGGAATAGAACAAGTACAACAATGTATAGATAATATACAGAATCAAGACAGGAATAGAACAAGCCAACAATGTATAGATAATATACAGAATCGAGACAGGAATAGAACAAGCACAACAATGTATAGATAATATACAGAATCGAGACAGGAATAGAACAAGCCAACAATGTATAGATAATATACAGAATCGAGACAGGAATAGAACAAGCCAACAATGTATAGATAATATACAGAATCGAGACAGGAATAGAACAAGCCAACAATGTATAGATAATATACAGAATCGAGACAGGAATAGAACAAGCCAACAATGTATAGATAATATACAGAATCGAGACAGGAATAGAACAAGCCAACAATGTATAGATAATATACAGAATCGAGACAGGAATAGAACAAGCCAACAATGTATAGATAATATACAGAATCGAGACAGGAATAGAACAAGCCAACAATGTATAGATAATATACAGAATCGAGACAGGAATAGAACAAGCCAACAATGTATAGATAATATACAGAATCGAGACAGGAATAGAACAAGTACAACAATGTATAGATAATATACAGAATCAAGACAGGAATAGAACAAGCCAACAATGTATAGATAATATACAGAATCAAGACAGGAATAGAACAAGCACAACAATGTATAGATAATATACAGAATCAAGACAGGAATAGAACAAGCCAACAATGTATAGATAATATACAGAATCGAGACAGGAATAGAACAAGCCAACAATGTATAGATAATATACAGAATCGAGACAGGAATAGAACAAGCCAACAATGTATAGATAATATACAGAATCGAGACAGGAATAGAACAAGCCAACAATGTATAGATAATATACAGAATCGAGACAGGAATAGAACAAGCCAACAATGTATAGATAATATACAGAATCGAGACAGGAATAGAACAAGCCAACAATCTATAGATAATATACAGAATCGAGACAGGAATAGAACAAGCCAACAATGTATAGATAATATACAGAATCGAGACAGGAATAGAACAAGCCAACAATGTATAGATAATATACAGAATCGAGACAGGAATAGAACAAGCCAACAATGTATAGATAATATACAGAATCGAGACAGGAATAGAACAAGCCAACAATGTATAGATAATATACAGAATCGAGACAGGAATAGAACAAGCCAACAATGTATAGATAATATACAGAATCAAGACAGGAATAGAACAAGCCAACAATGTATAGATAATATACAGAATCGAGACAGGAATAGAACAAGTACAACAATGTATAGATAATATACAGAATCAAGACAGGAATAGAACAAGCCAACAATGTATAGATAATATACAGAATCAAGACAGGAATAGAACAAGCACAACAATGTATAGATAATATACAGAATCGAGACAGGAATAGAACAAGCCAACAATGTATAGATAATATACAGAATCGAGACAGGAATAGAACAAGCCAACAATGTATAGATAATATACAGAATCGAGACAGGAATAGAACAAGCCAACAATGTATAGATAATATACAGAATCGAGACAGGAATAGAACAAGCCAACAATCTATAGATAATATACAGAATCGAGACAGGAATAGAACAAGCCAACAATCTATAGATAATATACAGAATCGAGACAGGAATAGAACAAGCCAACAATCTATAGATAATATACAGAATCGAGACAGGAATAGAACAAGCCAACAATGTATAGATAATATACAGAATCGAGACAGGAATAGAACAAGCCAACAATGTATAGATAATATACAGAATCGAGACAGGAATAGAACAAGTACAACAATGTATAGATAATATACAGAATCGAGACAGGAATAGAAGAAGCCAACAATGTATAGATAATATACAGAATCGAGACAGGAATAGAACAAGCCAACAATGTATAGATAATATACAGAATCAAGACAGGAATAGAACAAGCACAACAATGTATAGATAATATACAGAATCAAGACAGGAATAGAACAAGCCAACAATGTATAGATAATATACAGAATCGAGACAGGAATAGAACAAGTACAACAATGTATAGATAATATACAGAATCGAGACAGGAATAGAACAAGCCAACAATGTATAGATAATATACAGAATCGAGACAGGAATAGAACAAGCCAACAATGTATAGATAATATACAGAATCGAGACAGGAATAGAACAAGCCAACAATGTATAGATAATATACAGAATCGAGACAGGAATAGAACAAGCCAACAATGTATAGATAATATACAGAATCAAGACAGGAATAGAACAAGCCAACAATGTATAGATAATATACAGAATCGAGACAGGAATAGAACAAGCCAACAATGTATAGATAATATACAGAATCGAGACAGGAATAGAACAAGTACAACAATGTATAGATAATATACAGAATCAAGACAGGAATAGAACAAGCCAACAATGTATAGATAATATACAGAATCGAGACAGGAATAGAACAAGCACAACAATGTATAGATAATATACAGAATCAAGACAGGAATAGAACAAGTACAACAATGTATAGATAATATACAGAATCGAGACAGGAATAGAACAAGCCAACAATGTATAGATAATATACAGAATCAAGACAGGAATAGAACAAGTACAACGATGTATAGATAATATACAGAATCGAGACAGGAATAGAACAAGCACAACAATGTATAGATAATATACAGAATCGAGACAGGAATAGAACAAGCCAACAATGTATAGATAATATACAGAATCAAGACAGGAATAGAACAAGCCAACAATGTATAGATAATATACAGAATCAAGACAGGAATAGAACAAGCCAACAATGTATAGATAATATACAGAATCGAGACAGGAATAGAACAAGTACAACAATGTATAGATAATATACAGAATCAAGACAGGAATAGAACAAGCCAACAATGTATAGATAATATACAGAATCAAGACAGGAATAGAACAAGCACAACAATGTATAGATAATATACAGAATCAAGACAGGAATAGAACAAGCCAACAATGTATAGATAATATACAGAATCGAGACAGGAATAGAACAAGCCAACAATGTATAGATAATATACAGAATCGAGACAGGAATAGAACAAGCCAACAATGTATAGATAATATACAGAATCGAGACAGGAATAGAACAAGCCAACAATGTATAGATAATATACAGAATCGAGACAGGAATAGAAGAAGCCAACAATGTATAGATAATATACAGAATCGAGACAGGAATAGAACAAGTACAACAATGTATAGATAATATACAGAATCAAGACAGGAATAGAACAAGCCAACAATGTATAGATAATATACAGAATCGAGACAGGAATAGAACAAGCCAACAATGTATAGATAATATACAGAATCGAGACAGGAATAGAACAAGTACAACAATGTATAGATAATATACAGAATCGAGACAGGAATAGAACAAGCCAACAATGTATAGATAATATACAGAATCGAGACAGGAATAGAACAAGCCAACAATGTATAGATAATATACAGAATCGAAGACAGGAATAGAACAAGCCAACAATGTATAGATAATATACAGAATCGAGACAGGAATAGAACAAGCCAACAATGTATAGATAATATACAGAATCGAGACAGGAATAGAACAAGCCAACAATGTATAGATAATATACAGAATCGAGACAGGAATAGAACAAGCCAACAATGTATAGATAATATACAGAATCGAGACAGGAATAGAACAAGCCAACAATGTATAGATAATATACAGAATCGAGACAGGAATAGAACAAGCCAACAATGTATAGATAATATACAGAATCGAGACAGGAATAGAACAAGCCAACAATGTATAGATAATATACAGAATCGAGACAGGAATAGAACAAGCCAACAATGTATAGATAATATACAGAATCGAGACAGGAATAGAACAAGCCAACAATGTATAGATAATATACAGAATCGAGACAGGAATAGAACAAGCCAACAATGTATAGATAATATACAGAATCGAGACAGGAATAGAACAAGCCAACAATGTATAGATAATATACAGAATCGAGACAGGAATAGAACAAGCCAACAATGTATAGATAATATACAGAATCGAGACAGGAATAGAACAAGCCAACAATGTATAGATAATATACAGAATCAAGACAGGAATAGAACAAGCCAACAATGTATAGATAATATACAGAATCGAGACAGGAATAGAACAAGCCAACAATGTATAGATAATATACAGAATCGAGACAGGAATAGAACAAGTACAACAATGTATAGATAATATACAGAATCGAGACAGGAATAGAACAAGCCAACAATGTATAGATAATATACAGAATCGAGACAGGAATAGAACAAGCCAACAATGTATAGATAATATACAGAATCGAGACAGGAATAGAACAAGCCAACAATGTATAGATAATATACAGAATCGAGACAGGAATAGAACAAGCCAACAATGTATAGATAATATACAGAATCGAGACAGGAATAGAACAAGCCAACAATGTATAGATAATATACAGAATCGAGACAGGAATAGAACAAGCCAACAATGTATAGATAATATACAGAATCGAGACAGGAATAGAACAAGCCAACAATGTATAGATAATATACAGAATCGAGACAGGAATAGAACAAGCCAACAATGTATAGATAATATACAGAATCGAGACAGGAATAGAACAAGCCAACAATGTATAGATAATATACAGAATCGAGACAGGAATAGAACAAGCCAACAATGTATAGATAATATACAGAATCGAGACAGGAATAGAACAAGCCAACAATGTATAGATAATATACAGAATCGAGACAGGAATAGAACAAGTACAACAATGTATAGATAATATACAGAATC